>BLBF01000006.1:20980106-20991785 GCA_015471245.1 Laticauda colubrina
TCTATTCTATTCTATTCTATTCTATTCTATTCTATTCTATTCTATTCAATGATCACTGGACACTGCAAACAACTGTACCTAGAGGTGACTGCCAAGTGCTCAAAATGAGTTCACATAACTTTCGGAGAATGGCTATCCCAACTTTAAAACTGATTCTTAAATATCTTTTTGGAGGGTCTATCACAACTTCAAATGACAGCTAAGCAACCAGTCATAAGTTGAGAGCAACCTGTATGCTTTCTTTCTTTCAGTCAATCGATCCAATTTAGCTCATTATTAATTTTCAATATTCAAATATGCCTCAGGGCTGATGGACGCTACACAGCTTCCTGCCCTACCTGCAATGGTGGAATTATGTATTTTCATATATTGATATGAAAAAGATGTTTTAAAAATGTTGATGTTTTTATACACACACACACACACACATTCCAGGCTATAGCATGAACTCATTTTACTGCAGTCTCTCGTTCCGGGGTGGAAATAGAAAGCTGTATTATAAATCTAAAGCTCTGCCATTATATTTGTGGATAACTTGCATTTCTGCCAAGGAAGAAAAAAACATTAGAAGATATCAGAAGTTTCATTTTTAGACAAATGGATTATTATTTCTCCAGGCTTAGTCAAGATCTATTTACAGTATTCAGTCACGAAAAAGTGTCTTGTGTCCTGTTTCCTGAATGAAAGGAAAAATTTCACAATGTCATAACAGACAACATTCCAGGCAACTATTTAAGAAACGTCTGAATTGGGATTTAGGTTTATATATTGGATGAATTGAAACTCTTCTCATCCCTACCCCAAAATAGATTTATACTATAATTCTCTATAGGATTTGTGTAACAATTAATAGAAAGGTATAGAAATGAAAAATGGCGGGAGAAATTAAATCTGATGAAATAATATGCATTTTTAACAATGTATTTTAACTACTACCATTTCCATTAATGTCTAGAAAGACATGCAAATTTTTAAAAAGGGAACATACACTAGAAATGGAATCTACATTCCCTTTTCTCTTTAATATCTCAACAAAGAATGCCCAACACACATTCCATTTTCCCTCCACAATCATAAGAACTGGAAAATACTTGAGGTGGCATACAAATATGCATGTATGTACGTGTTTCTCTCCCGCACCAACACTCACAAGCAAGAATTGTTGCTGGAATTCCAAATTCAATTTTAAAATAATCAAAGATATAATCAAGTACTTCCAGTGTCCAAAATGTCTACCATGGTCACCTAGAGTTCTTCAAAACTATTTCAAGCAGGCCAGTGGCAATCGCAAGAGAATGTTTTAGTCACCATAGCAAACCAAAGCAGACCAGACTAGACCAGAGCTACAATGGGTAGGATTATAAGTCTTCAAAAATGGTAATGATGTCCTGACAATATTACAACCCTGCACTATGCAAAAGTAGCTTTAATGGACTCCTTAAAACAGCAGCATCTTTTTCAACCTCATACAGAAAGGCTGTTTTAATGAATCACAGGCACGTGCAAGAGCTCTTGAAGTCCTTCTTTCGCATCATGTCCAGTGTACTTTTTTAGGAACTCAACTCTCTTTCAGACACCAGAAACAAAAGGAAGTTTTTGAAATATTCTCTTGGAATACTTAAAGTCAGGCAAAATGTCCATCTATCAGTGTGCCCTAAAACTGGGACAAAATACAGGAAAATAAACAAACATGACAAAGGGCTATTATGATTTCAATTCTGTTGAAAACCTTCCCCATAAGAAAGTTAAATAAACTTGTAATCCAAATATAGGACAAATTTACTGACTAAAGAAATTCAGTATGGCCAAGTAAACAGAATGCATAATTTTGGTCATAAAAAGAAGTTCAAGTCTGGAAATTTGATACACATGATCAACCTCATTTTTCCATGAAAAATTGAATTATAAGGATTTCATTCCTCCAGCTGTCCCAAGTTTGAACAGATGAGAGGCCTTTAAAACATAATGTATATGATGAAAATTGATGGTAGGTATAGATCAGTGGTGGCTAACTTTTTTTGGCTCCCGTGCCAATAATTGCGCGCTTGTTTACGCACGTTCATGTGTCAGCACCCAGAAGGAAATGCATGCTGCCCTCCCCACGTCCCCTGCGCATGCATGTGCAATTCCCCCTTGCATGCCATGTATCTTTGCGCATGTGCATGTGACTCGCCCCACACATGCCATGTGTCTTTGCGCATGTATGCACGACTCCTTCCTTGTGTGCAGTGCATCTGCGCATGCACACTTTTCCCCCTCACGCGCATGTCTGCACATGCACACACATCTCCCACACACACCTCTTCGCCCCCTGCACATGCGCACCAGATACCTGACAATCAGCTGTCAGGTGGCAGCGCATGCAAGCATGCGCAGTGGAGCTCTGCGTGGCATAGGTTCACCAACACAGGTATAGATGATCAATAGTGAAAGAGTGAAATAACTACCTGATTTAATATAAAAGTATAAAATAATAGAAATGTTACAATTTGCTATTCAATCAGACTAGGGTTTTTTAGGGGGGAAAAACACTTTGGTTTTGGTATGTTTAAAAGAAATCTCCTCCTGTAGGATTTAATGCCAAGATCACTTTATAAAATTTCAGCATAAATCATCTTCTTTAAAGAATTCCAGCCATTCAACCAAGAACTCACATGAGTGCACACAAATGTATATAAATAAAGCAAACAGATTAACACTTAACAGAATGTGCCCATTCTCTTTTCCAGTAGGATTTTAAAAATTGACCTGTGTTAGACAGCCTTATGCTTATTCCAAGCACAGGTCACAAAATGTGTCAATTTCTGATGTCCACTCAGATATCTCACTACCATGGAGAACAGCTTGGTCTGAGATATTATTATTCAGCAATGTACTCTCAAGGTCATAGAATTATCACAAAACTAAATTTATCTCTTTGCCTAACATATAACTCTAAATAAATTGAGTGACTTTGGATTAATTATTATTTATTATTATGAAGCATGGAAACAAAATTACAGCAATGGTAAAGAGGCAAAATTGTAAACATCCTTCCTTTAAAATAAGTTTATGATTCATTCACATCACAGTAAAAAAACATGTTTAAGGTACAAGATCCATGTGATATTTGACCCATTTCAATATCAGCCAGGAATTTGCAATATACATTTTGCAGTATAGTGAAACTATAACTGGACCAATTTGGGGAGGAAGTGTTCATTAACGTTAAATGCCAAATTGCTTCATTTACATTAATTATATCATTTCATGCAACTGGCATCAGTGATGTCATTTGCATAATAAAGTTATTATGCAACTGCAACAAACTGCTGCAAATGATTTATGTAGAATTAACATACATTTAATTGCCTTACACGGGCTGATTGGGATACAACTCTCTTGTTCTGTTAGATGGGGACGATCAATAGATAGATATTTGGACCACTGCACTTAAATTCATACTCAAGTAAATTAAAGCTCTATTGTATCACCTGACCACAATATATCTGGTCAAATACTGTATATTAAACAAATCAGGATGAAATTTTTATCATATCACATCCTACCTGCAGAAGGCATACACACAGATACATTAATCCCTATTGTTTGGGCATTATAAGTGAACAAAAAAAAAGATAGGAAGAAGCAATATTTGCTCAAATTCAACAAAATATGGACATGTTTATCATATCTTAAAATCTGGTGAGTTTGCTATCAGCTAGATAAAAATGCCTATGGGCCATATATGCTTTTGGGTCATCAGCTGCTTATTCACACTCTGAATCATGGATGTCCATCTTTTTGGCTTGCCTGGACTGCATTGAGTGAAGAGGAATTGTCTTAGACCGCATATGAAATATATAATATAGTTAATGTATACATATATCATATAATTTTATGATCATGTGGGGCTACATTACTAGCTGGGGCGGCATGTGATCCACAGACTGGATACAACTGCTCTAGATAAACTGAAATTATCTAATTAATTTTGGGGATGGTAGAACAACTCCAACTTTTTTTGAAAAAAAGCTAAAAGGCCTAAACCATGTTCATTTTCTTCACTGATCTTCCTTATAACTGGGGTGGTTGTATTCATCTTTGACACTTCATATGTATCATCAGTTTATATGATGCTTTATAAAGAAATAGCCTAGCATTATATTTTGGATGGAAGGGACCCAGAACTTGGCAGCTATATATATCTTTCATTTATATATTATTTAAATGCTGGTCATTTATTCGGAAAAAAATCTAATATTTTATTTGCTTTGAACCCTCTAACTTTTTAAGAAAATGATGAAGCAGAAAACATTTACAATTTCATTCTGATCTCTACCCCAACTAAACTTTTAGTCAGAGATCATATACATCAAGGTTGCACTTTTTGGACTCGTAATTTTGGGCATCACATATCTATATGAAGGGTATCAGATGGAGAAAGGTATCCTTCACTGAAATAGAGAGGAACTTTTTAAAAAACCCGTGTCATTACAAATGTAGATTACACACAGAGGTCACCTTGCTATCCTAATTATTTTAATCATAGAAAATTGAAACATGCCTGCACTGCAAATCAAAGCCACTTTAATCATATAAAATCTCAGTGAAATGGGCAGCAAATAAATAAATAAGTACAGAGTGCCCACTTCTAAGAAATTATTAGACCTTGAAGTTCATTCTGTGAAGGGAAATAAAGCAACCAACTTCATTTTTCACAATTCTGGACAGAATTTTTTCTTTCTGAAAGAAAGAAAGAAAAAGAGATGCCTTCCAAGTACCAACAAGTCTTCAAACACACGTTTGACCTATTATCATCTTAACATACTCGTTCTCTATTAAATCAAGATGATAAAACTGGGAGAAACAGCTGAGAAGTTAATTTAGTTGAAAAGATCGGCCAATTTATATATACATACATACATACATACATACATACATACATACATACATACATATTCCCAACAGTCAGTAGAAAGAGATAAGGAAAGAGATTGAGGAAACCACCTGGAACAGTAAAAAGAATTGTGTTACTATGCCTAGAGTGTGAAATTATGCCAAAGAAAGAATGAAAAAAGAATGCCAAGTAGAATGATGAAGTAGAGAAACAGTAGCTGAAGAAAAAAAGAAGCATGAACGGGAATGATTGCTGTAAAAATATAAGGAGCTAAAGATATTGCATATTCAGTATAGAGAAAAATGTTGATTGTAATGAATGTACATAGTCAAAATGAATATGAAATAGTTGAGATTAAAAGAAGCAAACAAAGCACACGGCAATTTTGGTAGAAATAAAATATATATATACTTCGTGGAAGTATAGTAAGTTAAGAGGGCTATATAAGGAGCATCATGCAAACTGTCTGGAATTAAACTGAAGAAATAAAAAGATCTTGGGATGAAATTTAAGTGAGGGAATTCAAGAATAATTATTTCAGAGAAGTATATGGAAATGATATGATGAAGGAGAAAACTAGTGATGTGATGAAGGAAGAGGCTGAAACAAATGCTATAAATGTTAGCATCCAAGCATGTTAAACATTCCATTTAATACCAAAAATTAATCTGACTACTTAATAAATGGTTCAGCATACATCAGTAAAATAAAATAAGGGCGTAAAGGGAGTAAAATAAGGGTGAGTAGTGCCCCTTTAGTTATTTATTATAGCAAAAATAGTTGCAATAGAGGTTTTTGAGTTGGGAATATGGATGCTATAACTATTTGTCCTGTCTTTTTTTATTTATTCATACTTTAATTCTGCGGTGTCAAACTCAAGGCCCGGGGGCCAGATCCAGCCCATGGGGTGCTACGACCTGGCCTGCGGGGCTTTCCTGAAGACAGTGAAGGACAGGCCTGCAGTGCCTCTGCCAGTGAAAACAGAGCCCGGGAGGCTGCGTGTGGCTCCCCTGAGCCCTATTTTCAGCCGCAATGGCCTTCTACAGCCCTCTGCCAGTGAAAATGGAGGCCAGGAGACAGTGATGGGATTCAAATATTTTTACTACTGGTTCTGTGAGTGTGGCTTCGTGGGCATGGCAGAGGAAGGATACTGTCAAATCTCCAGTCATAGGTGATATTTGCCGGTTCTCTAAACAACTCAAAATTTCCGCTTCGGTTCTCCAGAACTGGTCAGAACCTGCTGAATATCACCTCTGCCAGGGGGTACACGTGGCCCTCCAAGCCTCATTTTTGCTGGCAGATGGCTGCAGGAGGCCATCACATGAGAAAATGAGGCCCGGGGGGGGGGGGGGAACAGAAAAGGAGAAAAGCAAAGAGGAAAGACAAAAAGAAGGAAAGCCCTACCACCCCGGCCCCCAGAGTTCAAACACAACCCTGATGCAGCCCTCAATGAAATTGAGTTTGACACCCTTGTTTTAATTCCTTCACTTATTTTTTCTTATTCTCTTTCTATACTCTGCACAAAGGTGTTCCTCAACTTACAACCATTTGTTTAGTGACTGTTTGAAGTTACAACAGCACTAAAAAAAGGGACTTATAACTGTTTTTCAAATGACCATTGCAGCTTCCCTGTGGTTACATGATCCAAATTCAGACGCTTGGCAACTGGAATGTACTTTTGCAACTTTTTGACAAACAAGGTCAATGGGGAAGTCAGATTCAGTTAACAACCATGTTACTAACTTAACAACTGCAGTGATTCACTTAACATCTGTCTTGTTCTTAGCAACAGAAATTGGGGCTGAATTGTGGTTGTAAATTGAGGACTACTGCTATTGCTGCTGTCCCCAAAAAGATGTTTGCAAGATGGAAGATGGGGCCACAAAACCATCATTACCATCCCCCAAAATCTAGACATGATATTCCATTCTTAGGCCAACAAAAACATAACCAAAGGACACCGGTCTCCAAAGTCTCTCAAACCCTTTATCAAGGCTAATGCAAAATCTGAATAAGAAGAGATGAAGAAGTGACCGTTTTGAAGCCATAAAGTTGATATTTAGACATAATCTGATGGAGAAAAGCTGTAGCCATTCAAATAAAGTTCTGCTAAGGTCTGTGATAAGTTCCGGTTACTTTTTAAGTTGTCCCTAGACCTGGTGAAATGAAGAAGCAAATTCATAACCAATTATTTTAAAAACAATATTGATTGGAAGCAACTTCCTCCAATCCCATCCTAAGGCCCCAGATGAAGATGATCAGACGCCAATGTTTAGCGATAATATATTAACTGATAATTTCTGACAGATATGATCATATGATGTCAGAATAACAAAAACAGTGATAAAAATGATTTAAATAGTTCAAGATATCAACAAATTCAAAGAACTCCAAGGATTAGTTCTAGTTTCACCCTTTCTTTTAAATCATTTTCAGCTTCCTAACAAATCCATGTAAGACCTCCTAAGTTCAACAGAGCTTACATTTAACTCTGCAGCTTTAAAATCAGGGTATCATACCCACTGAATCCTTTTTCCAGCATTCACATAATCTACGTAGAAAGCTGGGGTAATATTCCTTAATGAACTGTATTAATAACTGAAAACAGCTTGAATCCCAGGTCCCATAAGAAGTTCTGTAATATCATGATTCAGTTTACAAAGGCTCAATATATGACTTCAAGGCGTTCAACATGGACACCTGATATAAGAGCTAGACACCCAAAGGCAGAACATTTTATAACAAAGAGTTCTTAGCTTCACTAGTTTCATGTAAAAAATGATTTATGAACAGGAACAGCTTGTCATATCAAGAGCAATGTTCACAAGTAGCTTTTCTGGCAGATCTCCCAAATACAAGACAAGCAGAAATTCATGCAGCTCTTAAGATAATAATCTGTTGTTGTATTAAACTTTTATTCACCTTTTGAACTTCTGCCTGCTATGCAACTACAAAACACACACAGAAATACTACCAGAGGACTTTGTTCATACCTTGTTCATACAACTGCATTGTACTTAACATGTATTTCTGGCTTTGACTTGGTGTGTGAATCCAACTACTGTAGATTTGCAATGCAAAAAATCATGATTTATTATTTATCCTACTCAAACTATTTCACAATTGGCTAATTCGTACAAGAACCACAGAGTTTGCAGCCAGCATTCCTACATTTCTGAAAAGTACAGTATGGTATCTTTGCAAAGCACTAAGTTGAAGAAAACTACTATAAACAATAATAATTCTTCCCTTAATTTAACCTAACACAACTAAAATGCTAATCAGTGGATTACTGTATGAGACAGGAATCTCTACAGCAGGGGTCGCCAACCTTTTGGACCTCAGGGACCAACAAACTCATAATTTTAGATCCCAGGGACCACTAACTGGTTCTGTGGGTGTGGCCTAATTTGTGGGTATGGCTTGTTGATCATGTGACTGGCTGGGCATGGCTTGTATGTCAATATTATAAATATTTATAATAAATACTGAATTTTTTATTAAAAAAGAGCAACTTTTACCCAAAATCAGGCAAAGCAGGCAGATTGAGTTGGTCACAGAATCATTCAGTGATCTATCTATTTGCCATCGGCTAGCTCAGTCTCTCAAATTTGCTTACCGTGAGTCTGCACTGAATTTGCTTGCAAGCAAACCTTCAGTCCTAAGGGAGGCTCAGGTGTGCTGAGCCGAAAATCTAAAGACTAGCTAGAAAGCAAGAAATCCAACCATTTCCTGCTTCCTAGCTAATCTAATTCTCCTGGCACAGCAGAACAGATGATGGTTGGAAAAAGGAAAAATAGCAATTTAGTAGACAAGTTTACCGGTTAAGGAGTGAGTGGGCGGGGAGGGTTTCCATGGGCCATGTGCACCCTTGTGTTTCTGCACAGCCTGGATTAATTGCTTTGGGGGGGTGCTCTGGGGGTGAGATTTCTCTGCGGCCCACCAAAATTTTCTCACAGTCTACGGTTGGCGACCGCTGCTCTAGAAGACAACAGGATAGGGAACAAGCAACTTTAGGTAATACCATTTTTAGGTAGGACTTGACAATAACTTTTCCAAAATAACCTGTATCCCTCTTTGGGGATTTGCTTTTATCACTGAAAAACAGTTTAAATTTAATGTTAAAATATTAAAAGGTTGGACTGAGAGAGGGCAACTGATCTAAAGTCACCTAAGAAAACTTCTGTGTCTGAAGTCTGATTATCATCTGGATCTCTCTATTCCTATTCCAACACTTTAATCAACATCACACACCTCTCATATCCAACACCCCAATCTGTCATATATTAAGTTCTTCTGGATATTATGCAGAATTTATAAATACTGCATCTTTAATCAATAAATAAAATGTTCTCAAGAACATTGGAGGGTTTTCCAGGAAGTAGTGTTTTACACAAATCCCCCCATATAATATAGATGGTCTTTGACTTATGACCACATTGCTAAGGTAATTTAGTGAGTTTTGTTCCATTTTACAACCTTTTTGCCACATGTTACGCCAGGGTGTCAATCTTGATTTGGGGGCCATATCAGGACTGTGTTTAATATCAGAGGGCTACAGGGTGGGCATGGCTGGGGTGGGCATCTCTGGCTGGGCATGACCAGCTCAACATCACTCGGCAAAACACTGTTTTCCTCTGTGATTCCTGCAGCCCTCTACCAGCAAAAATTGAATTCAGGGTGGCCATGTGTAGCTCGCCTATGTTCCATTTTCGCTGGCACAGGCACCACGGACCTTGTTGTTTCCAGGGTCCCGCAGGCCAGATCTACGCACCCCACGGGATGGATCTGGCCCATAGGCCTTGAGTTTGACACCCCTGTGCTAAGCAAATCACTACAGTTGTTAAGTGAATCACATGGTTGTTAATGAATCTGGCTTCCCCCACTGACTTTGCTTGTTGGAAGCTGGCTGGGAAGGTTACAAACGGTGATCACATGGCTACCAAGACAGTGCAACTGTCATAAATACATGTTAATTGCCAAGCACCCCAATTTTGATCATGTGACATGGGAATGCTGCAACGATTGCAGTGTGAAAATTGGTCATTAGTCCTTTTTCTCAATGCTGTTGGAACTTTGAATGGTTGTTAAATGAATGGTTGTAAGTTGAGGACCATGTATACAGGGGTGTCAAACTCAAGGCCCTCGGGCTGGACACAACATGCATAGGCCACACCCACCCCATCTCCGCGAAGGGGAAAAACATCGCAAAATGTCATGTAACAGCAATGTGACACCACGAATTTGACACCCATGTTATATACCTGTGCAGCTGGACAATCTTCTCAGAATATTTCCTGTGCCATCTTACTTATGCATTTGCAGAAGCTGATTTAGTGAGACTTACACTTAGTCTTCTTAGTCATGACTCTCTGGTGGTCATGAAAACTGAAACCTTATCCTCCAGCAAATTTGTTTAGCCTTTTGGATGTCCTGAATGTTTCTATCTCCCAGTGTAACAGACCAACACATTTATTCCCGTGAGGATAAACTAAAATGATTTCTTGTTGAAATGAAACATTGAATGCCAAACTGCAGAACATTTTAGATGCTCAATGTCCTTGACTCCAGTGGGCTATTTATTAGTACACCAGTCTCACATTGGGCTTGAGGGCTTACATCCAAGAGAGAAACTACATATATGGTGTTCCCATTTTTCTCTTCCCAACAAGATCGGGGCTGGAAATATTTATGATGTGCTCTATAATAACCCAGGCAGGCTTTAAAATCCCAATAAGCATCTGGCAGCCTGCTGTACTAATTCTCTGAGGAGAATGTGCTGGCTGGGATTTAACAACATTTTAACGCAAACCCTGCAAATAGGAGATTTCCTTCTTAGCTTGGTTCCTCCTTCACTGTATTCTTCATTCTATTTATTCTGGAATAGTCTCTAGAAGGAACTGAGTTTTAAAAAAACCAGGGAGAAGGAAGAAGATGCTGAAGTATTCAGGATCCCAATGTATCACTGACTCATAAATCACACTTCTTTTTTTGCCAGATTTCTTACATTGTGGCAAGCCCACACACATAAGAGTCAAGGGAGGAATTTTGTACAAGGAGCATACAAGCACTACAACACCATCTTAACACTTGGAATATCCTACTCTTGTCAAGTTTCCAACTTCAATAATCACCATATTGGTTACCTCTTCTTAACACAAAATTTCCTTGCCTGAAGTCGAATTCAAATGCTCCTTTTCCTACTAGATTCTGCCATCCTTTACTTTTAAAATCTTGCTGCACCATTCAGATAACCATTGTAACGTTTCTCACATTGCTGTTTGAAGCTGGTCACTCATCTTTGCTTGTACTATATTGCTTTCCTAGAAATCCTGCTGAAAATTCCTGTATTCAAATTTTCTAAGTGTGGACACAGAAACTTGAAACCTTAGTTCTTAAACTGAGGCAGGCAGACTTCGGGTTTGGAAAATCTTTTATTTTCTTTTTCAGAGGATACCTAGACATTGATACTCTGAATCCAAGTGCAAGCCAGTGGTTCATGCTTGTAAATCTAAATTATTAAGAACTTGTTCAGCCCAAAATTTGTGATCAATCTCAGAAGCTAGTCCACAAGTCTTTTCTTTTTCAAAAAGAAGTCTCTGGTTCTCTGGTACCTTTACCTGAGACATTCTGTTTTGGCAACCAAATTTATGATCAGTGGCAGGGACAGCTATTAGTTTATTAGTTGTTATTATTTTAGGGCCAATGCAATGATCCACAAATTTACCCATCTACTGTAAATCATTCAAAGAATAGAATAGAATAGAATAGAATAGAATAGAATAGAATAGAATAGAATA
>BLBF01000006.1:20991795-21029464 GCA_015471245.1 Laticauda colubrina
TAGAATAGAATAGAATAGAATAGAATAGAATAGAATAGAATAGAATACTTTATTGGCCAAGTGCGATTGGACACACAAGGAATTGGTCTTGGTGTAAATACTCTCAGTATACACAAAAAGAAAAGATACATTCATCAAGAGTTGAGAATCATAAGGTACGACACTTAATGATGGTCATAGGGTACCATGAGCAATCAAATCCTACTTGGAAACAGTCAATTTTAATCATAAGGATACAAGAGACAAAATTACAGTCATACAGTCACAAGTGGAAGGGGATAAGTGATAAGGAATGATGAGAAGATTAACATAATAGCTCTATCCATCTCCATCCTACTTTTATTAGACCCATCCTTGAGTTCACAATACACTCCATCTGTAGTCTCAGGAACTCTAGTCTCGGAAACTCAAGAAGACGTATTCTAGAGTAAGCAACTTTGGAATCAGAAAACTGGTGATCTGGAAATACTTTTTAAAAAGACTCATTTATCTGCATTCCAATTGTTGCAAAGGTTTTTGCAATTAATAAATAGGACAGAAGCCCACAAAGCAGATTGTATAATAGGTATGGTCTCAGATTTATTTCTATTTATATCTACAAGAGAAAAAGTCATCCAGATTTCATAAATGGATGGCAGCAACTAATGAATACAGAGGTCTGTAGAAGAGAGCTGATCTCTAAGGTACTAATAGGGACAAGCCATTCATTGTCTTAGATGCCAAGGTAAAGCATGTACAAAAATGTGGGGGGGGGACACACACAAAAGAATGATTAGCTCCAAGTACAAGAACTACAAATAGCTAAGCTATATACGATGAAGAAACTCATTCTTTGAGTTTGCATCCTTAAACAGTCAAAACAAGCACCTTTTACACCTAAAAGAAAGATTGTAGAAGGCTTGGGAGAGTCAAATCTTAAGGTTAGAGAAATAGAAGAACAAGAAAAAGAATTGCATAAATCTAGCCTGAATTGAACATTACCAGTGGTCACAACATTTATTTATATCCCACTTTTATTATTTCATAAATAATTCAGAACATCAAACATACACAATATTCCTTCATCCTCCTATTTTCCCAACAAACAACCCTACGAGGTAGGTAGGGCTGAAAGAGTGTAACTGGGCCAAAGTTACCCAGCTGGCTTTCATGCTACAACTCACTGTCTCCCAGTTTTTAAGCTTGGAGCCTTAACCACCATACCAAGCTGGCAAAGAGAAGGACAAAATGCAGTATTTAGAACAACGCAAGTCCTGAACCAGACCCTTCACCATGACAATATTTTGTTAATTCTCTAGATGAAGAAAACTGTTTTGAAATGCAACATGATATATTCCTAAATAAAGTCATATTGAAAAGCAGTGGCAGGTCCAACCTGTGTCATGATCTAGCTGCTGTCAGGGGAAAACAAATACAGAAAGAAACGATAACATCCTGATGTCCTATTTGTACATCTCTAGAATTCCTTGGCAGTTGGAATCTGGTACAAAAGGGACAAGACACACACACACACACACACACAAGTCCAAATAATACCCAGTAACACACTTACTGGTTGCCTTGAGCTCAGAGCTCTCACCCCAGTCTCCCTCCCACAATCTAATTTGGAAATACTAACTAACACTAGCCTCCCTTATGGAAAGTTATTTTAAAGGCAGGAGGAAAGTATAGAAAGCACTGGGAGCGCGCACACGCACACACACACCCCCATTAGCATCACCCCGTGCTTGCGAATTCAGCCGTTTAAAGCTCGTCGTTCAAGTTTCTACCCAGGGGCTTGCAGCTTCGAGAAAAGAAAGGGAAAAAAACAAACAAACTCAGAATTAGGTACCCAACAGGAGCACTTTCAGGGGAGGAAACCCCTCAAACCGAAACGGGGTGCCTGCCAACCTTTCTCCGATTTACGCCTCTTCCACTAAAAAAACACAAAGGGAGACGCGGCTGCTGTTATTTCAAAGGTGACGCCAGCAGAGCACCCAGTCAGTCCTTGGGTTGAAACCATCTTCAAGTTGGTGGACCGCGGATACATACATACATACATACATACATACATACATACATACACACACACCCCAGTCAGAAAGGTAATATTTGCAAGCCACGAGCGCGCTCCCCGCTCAGCTCCCCAGAGCGCACCGTCACTCTGTGCGCTCGCCGCCATCAATGCCCGGTCAAGTGCAGGCACCCGCCAGCCAAGCGAACCCGGGCTGGGGGAGTCGAACCCGGCCGCGGGAAAGAAAGTGTGGGGACGGGGGAGAGGGGGCTGGCTGGGAATACCGCGCCTGCCCTTCGAACCACGCGGAGGGTTCTCGGGTGCTTTGAAAGGAGGCGGCGTATCGCGGCCACAAGCGCTCGACAGACCGGGGCTCAGCTGTGGGCGGCCGCCTCAGAGTCAGTCACGACTCGCCGTGACCAACGGCTGAAAGTCCCCGCAGGAGGAACGAAAGAAGGAACGTCGCCGCGGACCGGCCCCCCTCCCCCCCCCCCGAGGATAAGGTCCCCCGGGCAGAGCCGGGATGGCGACCTTCCTCGGGCCGCGTTCTCACGTTACATTTCCCCCTCACAGCCCTGCCGAGATGCTGAGGGAAACGGCCCCATTCGGGAAAAAGGGGATCAACTGCCCGGGGAATGAAACCCTGAGGGAAGGCAGAAGGGGAGGCACGAGCAGCAGCCGGGAACCCCCCACCCCCCCACCCCACCCCCCAAAAAAAGCTACCTTTTTTTTTTTTTTTTTCCTTTTAAGAGATCGCAGCGCCAGCCTTTCTCCCTGAAGGGAATCCCGCCGCTCTCCGTGCGGTTTGCTCCCAAGTCAACCCGCCAAGCTTTCCAGGTTCTGGGGCTACACAACGACCTCCCCCCATTCCCCCGGGCGTGTGAAAAGGCTGGAGTGAAGTGGCCAGACTTCCGAGGAAAAGAGCATCGGAGGGTCATCTACCTGCAAGGATCGGGCAGGAAGAAAAACCGCGCAAGGCTGCCTCCCCGCTCCGTTTGCCTAAGGAAAGGAGCCGGCTTTCCATTCGCCTCGGCCGGAGGACCCTGCATTTGGGGGACGCAGCCGGCGTCGGAGCTCTCACCTTTTTCCCCTCCGGAGCGGCGGAGCGCCGATTCCCCCCGGTCAGGGAGGAAGATCGCCCCTGGCCGACGTGATCCTGTTGCGGGGACATCGCTTCCATTAGATTCCTTTTGAACCGCCGCGCTGCTCAAACAGCCCAAAGCAAGCCTGTGGTCATCCCAGGCTGGTCCTCGATCCGAGGCGAAAAGAAGCAGCCCTCCTCGGAGCCTCTGCGGGCGGCTCTCATTGGAGAATAAAGGCAGCGGCGCCACGGAAAACCGCGCAAAATGCGCCGCCGAGGAAACTGCCCGAGCCAACCGCGGATCCAGCGCAACGGAGAGGCAAAGCGAGTGCGGCAGACAGCGGCGAGGCTGGCCCCGCCCACCTCGAGCCCAACGCGACCCGAGGTTTGCGGCGAGGCTCCACCCAGAAATGGAAGCCGAGGCACAAGCCCCACCCCTTCTCCTGCGGAGGGGAATCTAGCCCAGCCGGCGTGCTTTGTAGCCCCGCCTCTTATTTTAATCACACCGTTAGCTCCGCCCACAAACGAGACTGCAGAATTCCGAGGGCGCGGTCGTCCGTCTGAGTTTTCTATTTCAGAAGAAACGAAGGGATAGCTTAACATTCATATTATTATATATGTATTTTTATCCTGATTATCGAGCCTTTGGACTTCCTGGACTGTGACCGAAGAAGCTCTTTGCAAATTTTTAAAAAAGAAAAAAAACTATTCCTTCATTTGATCTCAGTATTACTAAAACAACCGCTCTTCCATAACCCCTTCCCTCGTCCGCTCTCTACGAACGGGGCACGTTGTTTAAAATTAATATTTTCTTGTACCATAGATCGAATTGTTTTAAGAAGGAACCTCAATCGTGTTTGGTCTGGAATCGATCAAAACTGTAAAAATATTTGGTCAGACCCCATGAAATTGCTAAGGGCACCAGGAGGAAAAGCTCGTTGAAACGTTGGCAAGTCTGGATTGTGAAACTCAAGTGGAGAAGGCAACCCAGGAACAAGCCAGATCTTGTATCAGTTTCCTCAGAAGGCCGTTTAACTCAGGTCACTGGGTCTTACTCCAAACAAGTACAGCATGCTTTGAAATGTTAGATCTGCTCCAGTCCAAGAGAGAAAGAGAAAGATGCTTCCAGGCAAAGCATTCATTGAAGACTTTGCCACATCCATACGACCTTATAATACATATTAGGTCTGGAGATGTATTTCCTGGCAAAGCTTTAATAAATGTTAGTCTTTATCTTCTTGGCATTTTTTGAGATATGCAAAGAGCAATTATCTGGTAACCCATATTTCCTTACCATTCCTTCTGCTATTTTCTTTAAAAAGAAGGAACACTTCAGCTATATTTTAATTTTGAATTAAAGCCCTGAGGCAGAATGGCTAGATTCATGTCTACAAGCTAAAATAAACCACATTATAGTATAGCTTAGTATGATGAGAATTGACCACAGGAAGCATTTGGCTACAATTGAGGAGGCATGTCTTCGGAATATGGTCATAACAGTAAAAATGATGCCTACAACATTAAATTGAACTTCTGTCCATTCCATTTCACATTTCACTTGCAAATAAAAGGTTGAAATTTGATCACACTGTTGCAGCCTCCTTCTTGACTATTTTAATTATACAGTGCTGGAAATTACCGGGACTTGACATCTTTATGAAATTGCTTCTCACAACGTATTGAACTGTGAACTAGATGGATTTATACAACATCCTTGACCAAAATGTCTTTAGCAAGTTTGTGATTCTTCTGGGAGTAGATACCTGTATATGCTTTGTACCTAAGGTAGGACTAGAACTTCAAAGTCTTCTGCTTACTATAGCTTGATGCCTTATGCCAAATAAGCTCCTGTCTGTGGCATGTATATGTATGATTTCTGTCTAGCCTACAGATTTGAGATTTCTCAAAATAAACAGCCTGAAATCATATTTCATAGTGAAATAAAGAAGTTGCCACAAAAGCAAATAAAATGAAAGGCAGATTTACAATATAATGCAATTTTTTTGTTCTGACAAGTTTGTTGTACAAATCCAGCCATTGTGATTTGCAAGTCATGGTTTCCTTGAGTCAGGTAAAGTCACCCAATTGTAGTTTATTCAATAAACCATGGTTAAATAATGTAATTATGAGTCAGTCAAACTTGGGAGACTATAACTTTGAATAAAGTTCCCTTCACGGATGAGACAAACCAAAATTTATATGTTAGTATGTAAAATTAACTTAGTCTACCATTCCTGATATTTTTAATTGAAATATTAGAATGTACTTTTAGTTTAAAACTTTCATCTTTAAAAAAAACATTCACATTATTAGAACAAATAAAGAGGTTTATGCTAATGTTGTATGAAGGCTGTTGGCTGGATTGTTAACTTTACAGTGTGATCCTGCATTTTGCAAAATTACAGAAATAAGGGGCATCTGTTAAGTTCTGCAAGACTTGTGATGTGAGGAGAGAGAAAATGCTTTTTTTAAAATAAGAAACATCTGTAATGCTGTGTGGGAGACCAGGAAAAGAAGTTGAGCCAGAAAACTTAAGTTTATATTCTTGTTTGTCTTATCTTTCTCGCATTCAAACTCATTGCTGATTTAAGGGAATATTAGATCTCATTTTAGCTGAGCTTTCATGTTAAACATTCTCGTATTATGACAGCAAGCAGCTTGTGCATACCTTTTTACTCCTTGCTATTACTTTTATTATGTATATTTTATCCTATCTTTCAACTTGGAAGAAATTCAATTTTTTTCACAGAACTTTTCTGAAATCAAAGAGAATACTCCCCTTATACATACATGTTTTTACCATGAAAGCCAAATTTATGCCTCTTATCAAGTTTTTTGTACCCACCAGGTGGCTTCTCAAATTGGGATTATATAATTTTAAAACAGAAGCACATTAAAATGACCAGATATTAAAAAAAAACCCAAACCCATTAGAGTCAAAATGGCAAAACTAATAAGATGTCGAACTAGGAACAAGACCTCAAGCTCTAGTTTACCATCAACCCTGGAAACTCATTTTCTTTTTAATTAATTAATTAATTTTCTATCAACCCAACACAGCTCACTAATTTGTTGTTCTGTGAAAAATAGGTCCGGTATTGATTTTAGAAACAAATGCATATCCAGTACTTCTATGGCAATATGTGGCTTTTTTCCCAGCAATATGGTTGTGTGTCATAAAAATAGTAATAAAATTACTATGTTTTTTTAAACTCCTAAATGTTGTAATCTCTACCTGGCCACATCCCTTCCACATCTTTAAAAATATTGAAAAACTTGTACCCTAGGGGAAAAAATAACCTCTAGTATCTATCTGTCTATAATTTTTCTGCACAATTTACTTACTTTAAAATGAGTTTTAATGAAGTCATTTTCTGATAGCTGTATGTGGAATTGCAGTTCCTTTCCTAGACTTTTACTGATACATTTCTATCCTTGATTGACAAGTACTTCATTGTTTTTCCTGTGTCAGTTTTAATGGACTTGCAAAAATCTTCTAGAGAGCACTCTAAAAAATAAAGAGGTGTAAAACAACAGTTAAAAGACAATGCTTCTAAAATATTTTTGTAGAATCATTAAGAATAGATTTTAGATTTGAGAGAACTATTTCAACTATTT
Source organism: Laticauda colubrina (assembly GCA_015471245.1). Taxonomy (NCBI): domain Eukaryota; kingdom Metazoa; phylum Chordata; class Lepidosauria; order Squamata; family Elapidae; genus Laticauda; species Laticauda colubrina. The sequence continues at coordinate 20,998,488 of BLBF01000006.1, forward strand.
AAGATTTGATGTAAGGCACTTTTACATAAACTTAGACCTATAGGATTCTGAGGTTCGAGTTTTGTTTTGAATATCAGTATAAAATGGGTTTCAGAATTCAATCCTTCTCAACCCTGGCAACTTTAAGATGGATGAATGTCAACTGCCAGAATTCTCCTACATGCTGGCTGGAGAATTTTGGGAGTTGAAGTTGCCATGGTTATAAAAAAGGTTGGATATAACAATTATCAGTTAAACCCAAGTTGCTTCTGTGATGATTATGGTAAGGAAAGTTTCATGAACCAGTTTGTTATAATTATTGTAAAACAAAAGATTCAAGATACCATACCGATCTTCATCACAAAAACCAGCAGAAGTCCATGAATAGTTTGAAAAATAAGATAGGCTTATTTTTGCTGGTCAACTTTTAAAAAGGAGGGGATTATGACAAAAGTTGTCCATATTGCAAGATCCTGTGCTTGTTTGTTTTGCCAGTATAGGAAGAAATAAGGCTCCTTCTCCACTACAAAATGAAGACCTACATGGTTTGAACATTTATATTAAGAAAAAATCACTTGCAGTATCTCTCCTGCAAATTAGCTGTAGACAGCTATGGTCAAACTGTTGCTGACCCAAAGGAATTTAGTGAATCAATGACTAGTACGTTACAGGTATCAGGTTGCTCTGATTGAGGATATTGAAACAAGGAAACTATGATTGACTTTCACACCAGAAAAAAAAAAACCACATTTGTCTCCTTATGGGTGTAGAATTCAAAAGTCCTTGGCTTTGCAAAGAAGAAATTAAACATGAACGCTTCCCATTTTAACTATGATTTAATCAGTTAACCCCAACCATATGGATTTTCATAACAATTGAACCAGAAAATGAGCCACAAGGAAAGGGTTCAAACAACATATTAAACTAAAATTTAGATAGCTTGTTAATGAGGTTTAAGGTGCCATACAAACAAGGCCATTGATGGTCTTCATATTTAAAGTTGAATATTAGAATTAGTATCTTTATTACATATAGCTATTGATTAGCATGTTGTAAATTCTGTGGGAAAAGATTCCAAGGCTCAAATACATAGGCATTTTTGAATGATTAATAGAAATAAGTAGCATGGTTCAAACTATAAAACCTTACAAGTGGTAGAATACAAATTACCTAAATTATAAAGCTAGTTTGACAATAAAATGCTAATTTATTAAATTACTAAATTTGTCTTGTGTAAAGTTTACTGTGGTCAGTAAAAAGTGAGATGTACTGTAACAAACATATAAATACATGAAACATGTGAGCAGAACCGAAGCCATGTTGGATGGCCCATTGAATTGAATAAGGAAGTGTGTCTCAAACTCAGTAGTTCTGCTATATAAGAAAGTGTTCCAGTTTGTGCACAAGAGAAAAAAACAAGATAAGGCGAGAACAATGGGGAGCTGTAATAAAGTGCTGCGATGTCAGAAACCGTATAACTACTTTTGCTAGATAAGGAGCTAGTATGAACCTTCGGAATATATGTATCAATTTGAAAACAGAAAGAATGTAAGCCAAGCCCTCGTACGAGGGGATAAAAATGCTGCCTGAATTTTGCTCTGTGTTCCTTCAATGCCTGAGGGGACCCGTCTCTGCAGACACGTGAATAAAACCTTGTTTTCCTTGGATCAACGAATCTTTTGGTGGTTTTTTTTATCTGCTTCCACCTCACAATTTGGCGCTCAACGTGGGCCCCGACGGAATTTCGACTGGAGAAAAGGGACTGAGTAAGTGTGGTGCCACCGCCTCCCATTGTAGAGGGGCCCCTCCCTTGTCTCAGTTGGATTCCAGGGTAACTTCATTCAGCAGACAATCCTTGGAAACAAGAGAGAGAGAAGCCGACCTGACGCTCTGGGAGTATCGTTGATCACCTGAAGTGGGGACGCCCACACTCCTTTCGTCTCCAGGAGACCAGGGGTGTATCAGGTGAGTTTGTTGCCTTTTGGGATAGAAGAAGGGATATACTGTCCTTAAATTCTGGGAATCCAGCGACTGCTGGAGGACAGTGTAAATCCCTGAATTGGGAATCTCTGGGAGATTGTTGGTGGGCAGCGTGGAGAATGGGAAAGGGACAAAGCAAGTGTGAGACGTTCCAAGAGGGAACGGGTATTGAGATAGAAAAGACCCTGAGAAGGCTGATTCCGACTGACTCCCCATTGGGTCAACTACTACAACAATGGTCGTTGCCCCATCTGAGGACTTACACTCGGAGTCTAGAGAAAAAGAAAATAATCTACCTATGCCAATATAGGTGGCCGAAGTATCCCCTAGTAGACCCTGAGTTTCCTTACCACTGGGATCCCGAAGGGAATACCAGCACGTACTGGATAACTCAGTTGAAAGAGTATATAGTGAAACACCGGATGAAGGAGCAAATACCCTATGTGGAGGTATGGTATCATGCTTACTTTGAAGGTCCAGTTCCACCAGAAACAGAAGTAGGACAGTTTGTCAGCAAGGTGGAGGAAAGCGAAACTGAGGACTGGATGGGGAGTCCACCGGCATCAGCTTTGGCAGTCCCGGCACCACCGACCCTGCCGGCTCCAGTTGCCCAGGCTCCACCTCCACCTGCATATCCAGGACTCAGAAGGGAACTGGCTCAATTAAACAAGGACCTAGAGAATTTGTCTCTAGGAGGAAGGTCGGCCAATCCCGTGTCGGCCTTCCCAGTCAGAGAAGTCCCAAATGGCATGAATGCACAGGGGAATCCAGTCACCATTTTCATGGCTGTCCCCATAAAATCTGCTGAGTTACGGGATCTGAAAAAAACCCTTCCGAAACTCCATGAGAATGCTCATGAAGTGGCGGAACAGTTGGAATTGTTTCTGGGGCCCAATGAATACACATACCAAGAACTGATGTATATTCTTGGACACCTTTTCACTCCCAAAGAGAGGAACCTCATTAGGAGGGCAGCAATAGCTGCCTGGGATAGGAGACATGCAGGGCAACAGGGAGCAGTGGCTGCAGACACAAAGTTCCCCATAGCCGATCCAAATTGGAACATCAATGATGATGCTCATAGGGAGCACATGAGAGACATGAAACACATGATCATTGAAGGAATTAAATTGGCCATCCCTCAAGGGAAAAACTTGACCAAAGCATTTGAAATAACACAAGGAAAGGATGAGTCCCCGGGGGATTTCTGTGCTCGGGTCCGTGAAGGGTTAACCAAGTACTCCGGAGTGGAGCCAGAAACCCCTGCCTTTGAGACTCTCCTGAAGATGCAATTCGTCACGAAAGCATGGCCAGATATCCAGAAAAAGATCCAGAAGACAGAGGGATGGACTGATTTGGGCATGACAGATTTGATGAGAGCAGCCCAACAAGTTTTTGTGAACCGAGACTCAGTTAAAACCAAACAGAAGTCTCAGATGATGGTAGCTGCTGTGCAAACGGCAGCCAAGAATGAAGTTAGGAAAAACAGGGAGACCCAGATGTCAGATCCGAGGCCAAGGTGGAGAGATGAAAGATCTCCCAGCAGGGAGTGGAGACCCCCAGTTAGGTGAGGAGGTCCAGGGGGCAATCGAGGCGGTTGATTCCAACGGCCGTCCCAGAGTAGAACTTGCTTCAGGTGCGGGAAAGAGGGACATTTTGCACGCGAATGTCCCAAAACCCCAGAGGAACAAAGCTATGCCCCATACGATTAGGGAAGTTCCGGCTCCCCAAGAGGGACCTGCGGGGAGCCACTGGTAAATGTGTTAGTGGGTCCTGACCATCAGGAATGGCTGTTCCTGATCGACACCGGCGCAAGGCGGACATCTGTATGCGATCCGGTAGAGGGAGCATGCAGGTCAAAGCAGACTTTAAAGGTGGTTGGGGTGAGTGGGAAATCCCAAGAGGTCAAGATTTTGGAAGAGGTGAGATTGGAATTGAATGATGTGGTTACTGAAACCGAAATATTGTATATTCCGAATTCAGGGGTGAACTTGCTAGGAAGAGACTTGGATGTTTTTGGAATAGAATTGTGGGATAGAAGGAAGGAAGTTTGCATGTGTATGCTAACAACGGAAGATGAGGAGAAGATATCATCAGATGTGTGGGCAGGAGGTGAAGGGGTTAGTAGGATGGCAATACAGCCCATTCAGATCAAGATACAACCAGGGATAACTAAACTGTGGACTCCACAATATTCTCTGAGTAAGAGAGGTAGGGAAGGGTTGAAACCAGTGATTGACAGATTATTGAAACAGGGACTGTTGGAACCTACTATGTCACGGTTCAATTCACCGGTTTTAGCAGTGATAAAAAAGGATGGGAAGTATAGATTGGTTAATGATTTGAGGAGGATCAATGAGATAGTGGTTCCTAGATTCCCAGTGGTTGCTGATCCCTATACCATCTTGGGGCGGATCCCCCCCAAAGACAAATGGTTGACTGTGATAGATCTGAAGGATGCCTTTTGGGCGTGTCCTTTGGAGGAGAGGAGTAGAGACTTGTTTGCCTTTGAATGGAATGATCCTGAGAGTGGAAGGAAACAGCAGTTGAGGTGGACGGTACTTCCTCAGGGATATACCGAGAGCCCTTTGTTGTTTGGACAGGCATTGGAAGAAAAATTGGTGTCGTTTGAGAGAGAGAAAGGAATCACCCTCCTTCAGTACGTGGATGACTTGTTGTTAACTGGGGAGAAAGAAAAGGAAGTGAGAGCAGCTTCTGTCAGTCTGTTGAATTAGCTGAAGGAGCAGGGGCTGAAAGTCTCAAAAGAGAAGCTTCAGTTTGTTGAAAAAAAGGTGAAATATTTGGGACATTACATTCAGCAGGGGGTTAGGTCCTTGGAACCTGAAAGGGTGAAGGGGATAATGAGCTTGGCTCCTCCCAGGAACAAGACAGAGGTGCGGAAAGCATTGGGATTATTGGGGTATTGTAGAATCTGGGTAGACCAATTCACAGTGTTGGCACAATTTTTGCATAGAAAGCTGCCTGGAAAGGGAGAGCACATCGAATGGGAGGAGGGAGATAGTGAAAGGTGGGAAGAGTTGAAGAAGGCTTTGTCAACCGCTCCAGTTTTAGCCTTGCCAAACCTGAAATTACCGTTTTATTTGTATGTGGCGGTGGCTCAGGGAACAGCAGTTGGAGTCCTTGCCCAAAAGAGGGGTGGACAGTACCAGCCGGTAGCCTTCCTAAGCAAGGGTTTGGAGCCGGTTGTGAAAGGATGGCCAGTTTGTGTTCAGGCTGTGGCAGCAACAGCGATGTTGGTGGTGGAAAGCAAAAAGTTAACCTTTGGAGGAACTTTGGTGGTCCATTCGCCTCATCAAGTCAACTCAGTGTTGAGCCAGCTGGCTACCACTTGGATGACCGAAGGGAGGATATTGAAGTATGAAACAATTTTGAGAACCAGTCCTGATGTGGTAATAGGGACAGACAAGAATCTAAATCCAGCAGAATTCTTGGAGGGGAGAAGGCAGGCGTGGGAACCGGAAGACCATGATTGTCTATTGCAAGTGGATCTCATGACGAAGGTTAGAGAGGACTTGGAAGAGACTCCTTTGGAGAAGGGAGAGAGGTGGTTTATATATGGATCTAGCAGGGTGGAAAATGGAAAGCGAAAATCTGGGTTTGCAATAGTAACCGGGGAAAGTGAGGTAATAGAGAAAGGGTCACTCCCAGCTGCTTGGTCAGCTCAGAAATGTGAATTGTTTGCCCTGACCAGAGCCTTGGAATTGGCTGAGGGGATGGAAGTAACGATTTGGACTGATTCCAGGTATGCATGGGGGGGGAGTGCACACGTTTGGGAAAATCTGGAAAGAAAGAGGGTATATCAAGTCGGATGGGAAGCAAATAGAGCAAGTGCAGTTAGTAGAACAAGCCTTAGAGGTATTGCAACTCCCAAACCAAGTATCAATTGTCCATGTGAGTGCACATCAGAAGGGAAACACACCGGAGGTTGTGGGAAACCGATGGGCAGACAAATGGGTGAAGGAAGCTGCAGGGGAGATAGAGTTGGTAATGGTATCTATACCAATACTGGAAAAGGAGGACAAGAATGGGAATGGGAGGAATGGGAGCCAGAGAAAAAGGAAAAGTTGGAGTTGTCAAAACCCCAGAGGGATGGAAGACGTCAGAGGGAGTCAAGGTGGTGTCACCCATTGTCATGAGGGGAATATTGGAGAAAGTTCATGAAGGAGGACATTGGGGAATGGAGGCCTTGGTCATGTCCATTAAACCTCACTATTGGAGTCTGAGGATGTGGACAGTAGCTCAGAGCATCTGCTGGAAATGTTTGATTTGTTTGAAAGTAAATAAGAAAGCTTCACGCAAGAAAGAGATGGGAGGGCGACCTTTAGTGGGTTGGCCTTTTCAGAGAGCACAAATTGATTTCACTGAGTTGCCAGAAAAAGGGGGGTGGAAATACCTGCTTGTGATCAAAGATCAACTAATGGGGTGGGTAGAGGCTTATCCCACTAGAAGAGCCACAGCTCCCACAGTAACCAAGATCTTACTAGAACAGATTATCCCACAATATGGAATGATGCAAGCAATAGATTCAGACAGAGGAACTCATTTCACCCAAAAGGTTCTGCAAAGGGTAATGGAGGTGGTGGGGGTGAAATGGGAATTACACACGCCATGGCATCCTGAATCCAGTGGAAAAATTGAAAAAGCGAACGCGGAACTGAAGAAACACTTGACCAAACTACAACTTGAAAATGGCTTGCCATGGACAAAGAATCTTCCCTTAGCTCTGCTCAGGATCAGAACTTGTCCAAGGAAAGACACAGGGGTTTCTCCTTTTGAAATGCTGATGGGGAGACCCTATTTGGCCAAACTAGGCAATCCCATACCAGAGTTCAGGGACTTGTTCCTTCAGAAATATTTGCTAGCACTGTCTCGGTCTTTGCTTTCTCTTCACAAACAGGGACTGTTGGTGCAACAACCACCTTTGGCTGGTAGCCAACACCCACACGAGGCTGGAGACTGGGTCCTGATAAAGACTTGGAAAAGTGAAAAACTGCAACCTAGCTGGGAAGGTACGTACCAGGTGCTACTGACGACTGAATCTGCAGTCCGTACTCGGGAAGGAGGCTGGACGCATTACAGCAGAGTCAAGAAAGCACTGGAACCTGAGAAACCTTGGAAGGCAATCCCAGTGGACGGTCAGCCGTTAAAGGTAATCTTGAAGAAATAGCCAGCAGAAACCACCATGGAGATATTGACTGAACTCTGGAGAGGACTATTTGTTGCAACTATATTTACATTAATACATCAAAGTAGTTCACAATATGTTGGACCTGCAGGTGACTTGGGAACGGACTTGTGGGATGACAATGTGTTCATAAAGGATCTCAAGAAGTTCTCACATTCCTTGAACATCACCAATTGCTGGTTATGCATGCACCTGCCAGGAAGAACAGGTAAAGGATTAATCCTACACGCAATTCCACTTGATCAGAACAGACTAAGACCACAGGGGCACGGGACAGAAAAATATGGTGTAGAACGAAATATAACAGGAAGGATTTTTGTTCATTTAAGGGAAACGGCGTATGTGTGTTTTAGGAGAAATGAAACTAGAGGGCTCCATTTAGGAGATTGGGAAAAATGTAATAAAACTTTTGATATGCCATCATCCTGTAGTAACCATAGCTATACCAAGAGTTATCATAAATTAGATTATTTTAATCAAGATCAGTATCAGATGTGTGTGCATTTTGAAGAAATGATCAATTGGACCCGAACATCACAACAGACCTATGCTATGGAAAACTTTAGGTGGGTATTGTGTGGGAAATATGCATACAGGGAGATACCACCTTACTGGAGTGGCACATGTACACTCGGGTATGTGATACCGGTGATATATAAACTTGATGGCCTTCCCCAAGGCCGGATACGTAATAAAAGAGACCCAGAATCTGGCCTTACCCGGAGACTCTGGACCCAAATCTCCCATGGTATAATAACACCATTGGGAGTAGCCATGAACTACCGAGATATACATATTCTAAATAACTTCATGGTAACAATGTTCAATGATACAATAAAGAATATTAAAATGATTAACACCGAGCTTTCTGAAGTAAGACAGGTTGCTCTACAAAATAGGTATGCTTTAGACATTGTATTAGCGACAAAAGGGTGTGTGTGTGCTCTGATTCATTCACATTGCTGTGTATACATCCATGATTTCCAACCCAATATTACAAAGACAGTAAAAGTAATGGAAGAACGTATTCGCTCTAATTCATTATCACAAAGAGGTGACTCCTCATTGCCAGACCTGTGGGGAGCACTATGGTCTTGGCTTCCCAGTTCCACTTGGTTTAGATCTACCATAATGGGAATTATATTGATTATTATATGCTGTGTATTGTTGTGTTTTTGTGTTCAGTGTCTCCCTGGTGCAATAACAACGTGTGGGAAGATAGGGAAATCCTTGGGTTCAAGATTTGAGAAGAAGCAGGAAGCAGAACCTCTAATGATGTATCAGAGAGAAATCACTCTGAAAGAAGCAGAGGATCTGCTCTTTGTGTTTGAGACAAGAGTGGAAAAAGAAAAAGGGGGTATTGTGAGCAGAACCGGAGCCATGTTGGATGGCCCATTGAATTGAATAAGGAAGTGTGTCTCAAACTCAGTAGTTCTGCTAAATAAGAAAGTGTTCCAGTTTGTGCACAAGAGAAAAAAAACAAGATAAGGCGAGAACAATGGGGAATTGTAATAAAGTGCTGCGATGTCAGAAACCGTGTAACTACTTTTGCTAGATAAGGAGCTAGTATGAACCTTCGGAATATATGTATCAATTTGAAAACAGAAAGAATGTGAGCCAAGCCCTCGTACAAGGGGATAAAAATGCTGCCTGAATTTTGCTCTGTGTTCCTTCAATGCCTGAGGGGACCTGTCTCTGCAGACACGTGAATAAAACCTTGTTTTCCTTGGATCAACAAATCTTTTGGTGGTATTTTTTATCTGCTTCCACCTCACAAACAGCTTAAGAAAATTCTATATATTTATATATTTGCAAAGTCCTTCTTCAAGAATTAAATGGCCAGATTGAGTAAAGCTGTATTATTAGAGCATTGTAACAAAGTGTACCATAAGAGTCTTAGTTGCAGAATTTTTCAAAAGTGGTGACTTTAAAATATGTGTTTTTCAATTCCCTAGTCAGAATGTTAGAATTTTGAGAATTGAAGTTCACATGACTTAAAGTCAAAGTCTGAGAAATACTGAGCACTTTATTCCCATTATATATCTTGCTCTTTGTGCATTAATTACAAATACCAGAAGTTGCTGAATAATCTTTTATCTTTTATAATCTAGAATTTAGAAAGAATTTACTTTCTTCTTTTTTGATGATAGAAAATGAGCAAAGGATTGCGTGTTGATCCCCAGGATGAATAGAATTTAGGGTGCACTAAATTATCTATCCATTTGTATTTAAATGGTAGGATTTACATATCACAATGCTCATTTAATGAAATATTTTTGAAGTTTTTATTCCTATTTTTTGACTTCTAAAAACTATCCCAAAGCTAGGTATGATTCCCTGAGGGAAAAACAGTTTTAAATAATTATTAAACAAAATTATAACAATGTTCCAAATTTTAAATAAATGTAGACTATGTATTCTGACTATGTTCATATAACATGCCAAATTGTAAGCCCACTAACCATTAACTTCTGGTGTTATGCAAAACCTGCTAGCCTGCAGAATGCAGAAATGCAGAAAATAAGGTTAATTTAACATGGCTATACGTTAAAAAATGTCTTGTTTTCACAAAAGGCAGTTATCCAGCTTTTGAGTCCAAATTTATCATTTGCTTGAACCACTAAATAGAGGCAGGTACAGGTAGCAATAAAGAAGTGACATCTATTACCTTCCACTTTCTATAAATTGTATGTCCATTCTGCTAATTCCTCCATTAGCTTTATGCAGCATATATTATTAATAACTCATAATTTTCCTTCATGAATTAAAGTACTTGGTTAGGTTCACCTACATAGTGAGTCATAAATTAACCATACTGGCTGGGCCCATACAACGAACTGAGACAAACTAGCCTATTGTATGTTAGCTTAATGTGTTATGTAAATCTACTCTTAACTCAAGGTTTGTCTATAGACAAACCCTTGTTTATAAACCTTCAATTCTTCACTTCAAAAGCAAAAATTTTAACATCCACCAGAAGATGAGGAATACCTGACTTGGCAAAATAGAACTCAGAATAATTGCAAATGGAATATGAACCAGCAAATAATGTAGCTAAAAATGAGAAATTTTATTTCCAAATCATGAAAACTAATGGTTTCATTTCATTTGATCAGATTCTGAATTAAATATTCCGTCCAATTCTTTGGCTCAATACTTTAAGAAAGATTCAGAGAAACTGAAGCAGATCAAGTAACAGGCTTACAGGATGTATAATGTATGATCAAAGGAATAGAAATTAAGTCCCATGAAGAAAAAATTGAAGGCTGCTTAGTGTTGGAAAAGATGACTTGGGAACGCAGGAATATCTTCCACAGAGTGTGGTCAAAAAAATCAAGATAGTAGCTGCAATTTTGTGATTAAAGATCAGTTACACAAATGATGAACATGCCTGGATTCTCAAAATATACTAAATCAAACAACATTTTGACCTAGCATGTGTGTATCTAGCCATTGTCTTGTACCCATTGTCTTGTGATTAAAGTCACATGGCTTAGCATGGTGTATGACCCTCATATGGAGGCTTATTTCTGCAAACAAAAGTCCTCTGGAGGCTTGTGCTTGATTGATATAAGCAGAAATAGATCAGAGGTTGAACTCGACATTATGAAACTCAATGAGGTTCTCAGTCAAGTTTACCAACAGAAGAGACTATATCTAGCTCTAGGTCGAATTGTGGGGTCCTTGGTGCTCTTTGAAGTTGATTGTTTTCATGTTGATGTTTCATTACCTGGCTAGCTAACATTTTCTGTGCTAAATGCGAGGAGGTTTGCTCTCTGTTTATATACTGCAGCTTGCCCTACCATTGTTGGTGGGGTGTTGTTGCTTTCCTTGGAATTTCCTTGGTTAGGTTGTTGTTTACTACTTGTTTGTCTGAGTTGGTAATTTATTGATTATTGTTTTCTGCTTGATTGTCTGCTGTTAATTTCTGCTTATGAATTAAGTTTGCTGTATTCTTTTGTTGCTTCTTTTTTAATTCATAGACATCTTTTTTTAAAAAACACTGAATGAGTTTGAGGTTTTGACAGCAGCTTGAGGATTTTCTAGTTTTTTGTGCTCTAGAAAAATTTTGGAAGTCTCAAAAGCAGAAGCTCCTTTGAGGGTGAAACAAACATGGCATAATTATAGAGATGCTACAAGTTAAAACCAATATTCACATATTTGACTTTTCTCCAAGCTCCGTTGGAATTAATACCAGAGGAACTGAGAATCATACACCATGAGAACAGAAGTAACTAAATACACCTTTTGATGTTCTTCTGAAACTTCATTATGTGTAAGAAATTCACACAAAGTTAAGTGAACCATAAACTCCAGGTGTTACATACTCACACCCTGTTAGATTCCTGGGATTGGTCTCAACTCTGAGGGTGTGCCCATAACATATTTTGTCACTTTTTTGTTTTGTTTTTTTGTATTGAACACCAGAATCAGTGTTCTTTACTCCATGTTTTCCTTTCCAGGAAATGTAGAGCTCCACTTCGATTTTACTTCATTATAGTGATAGTTCATGCATAGTACATTACACTTCTCTATATAAGGAAGTAGATGAGAGATTAGAGCAATGTTTCTATAACTTTAAATTGTATGAGTTTCAACTCCCAGAATTCCCTAGACACTGTGGAACTGTGCAGGGAAAATGCACTGGTGCACCTTTAAAAGATGGTGAAGCATACTATTGTTACTTATGTTCTATACTATTAATACAAAGTCAAGATATTATCCAGGTTAATGCGAGAGAGGAGATCTGAGTTACGATTTCCTATTATGATGGAATAAGGAACATCTAGTAAATATTTTTTCTAACTTTCCAGTCTAGTCTACACGCTTGAAAATTCCTGGTAATCTTTCACCTGACTATTAACCAGGTTTGATCAGTCACGCTTGTCTAGTTACTACAAGCTAAAGGCTGAATTGCCAAATTTCCCTTCTTCTTCTTTATATGGTCTAGAACAGGAAGAGGAAGCTCAGCTATAACTCCCAGCAACCCGAATTATCAATGTCCTACTATAGGTCACAATTATGAGGAAGATCTTTCCCAATGCATACGTTTCAGATGCTAATGGAAAAGTCTGGTAGTTGTAGTTACTACATAGTCAAAGAAGATCAAGTTGGGAACACTCATTGAAGACAACTCACTTTTAATCCTTTGTGATCTCTTGAGAGGCATTCCTCTTCATGTAGGCCTTGCCATTAGGTGGAAGAAGACTAAAAATATAAATGAGGGTTATTCATAGAACTTGGGTAGCCACAAATAAACAGAATAAACTTTGTTAAATTTCATACAGGATATTCTAAATCAGAATCACATTAACCCATATCCTACTGTTTATAAATCATATTGCTGGGTATTCATACCACTGTATATATATTTAGTTTGGGGTTGGAATATTGTGTGAATCCAACCATTATTTAGAATAACGTGATATGTGAATCCAACCAGGCTCATAAACCAAGGATTCAAATAAGTTTAACATACCATGTAATGCTCCCCACTGACTGGAAAAAAATATTGTCACTTTTGTAGATCGTCATTGGCTTTTACTGCTCAATTACTTACCCTCTTTAGTCAAGAAAGCCAACAGAATGCTGCACACAACAGCTTTGCAACGACTAGACATGACTCAGAGGAAACGGGACTTGATGAACTGTGCTTCCTAGAAGTTTCAGAACATGTAGTGCTTCAAGTCGGCTGAGAGAATAGGCACTGTGTACACATCCTAGGAGCACAAAGACAGTCTTGTAAGTACGCAAAGGCAGATCCTATTAGAAAATGCCACACCTTGCTTCTGTGAGCCTTGTGGAATACAAGCCAACTGAAGCCACCAAGAATTGCACAGCATGGAGCAAACATTAGCAAATGGTCCCAGTACAGGATTAAGGATTTAAATAATGCTGATTTATTTTGTACCTCAATCAGAGTTTCTCTGGCATTTGTATGACGTGTGCCTGATCTCAGCCTGGAAAACAGGTTAAAATATTGGTTCCAGATTAGAGATTGATCGTGTAGGGTGTGCATGTGTGTGTTTCCAGATTACAACCTGATAGGATGGTCCTAAGCATACTGATTCAACAATAGATTGCCTTGAATCCAATGGGACTTATTCTCTATCCAATGGGCTTATGGTTAGGCATAATAAATCTGGGAATCCTCTATAATCAGAGGATTGAGAAGGTTGCTCTGAAGCCATTGAATCCACTTTCACTTTTAGTAAACTGAATTCTGGTTTCCCAAGCTTCCGGGTGCAATTCAAGGTGCTGGTTGTCACCTTTAAAGCCCTTCATGGGTTGGGATCAGGTTATCTGAGAAACTGTCTCTTGCTAGTTTTTTTTTTTAAATTTATTTATTTATTTATGTCAATTGCTTACAAGATAATAGGTATAAATAAAAAAATAGTTATGAATACATGGATACATAGAAGAAAAATAAAATAAAAGAAACAATAGGACAGGGACGGTAGGCACATTGGTGCGCTTATGCATGCCCCCTACAGATCTCTTAGGAAAGGGGTGAGGTCAATAGCAGACAGTCTAAGGTTAAAGTTTTTGGGGTTTGGGGAAGAAACCACAGGTAGACTATTCCAGACATTGACCACTCTGTTGCTGAAGTCATATTTCCTGCAATCAAGTTTGGTGCTATTTGGTGCTTGAGTTTTTATCTATTGTTTGCTCTTGTGTTGTTATGGTTGAAGCTGAAATATTCATTGACAGGTAGGACATTGCAATGTATGATTTTATATACTATACTTAGATCGGACCGAAGATGGCGTAGTTCTAGGTTTTTTAGGTCTAGAATTTCAAGTTTGGTGGCATAAGGTATTCTACAACGAGTAGAGGAGTGGAGAACTCTTCTTGTGAAATATTTCTGCACTCTCTCAGCTGTGTTAATATCAGATACATAATGTGGGTTCCAGACTGATGAGCTTTATTTGAGTATTGGTCTAGCAAATGTTTTGTACGCTCTAGTTATCAGTGTAATATTACCAGAGAAAAGGCTGTGCAGAATTAGGTTAACAACTCTTAATGCCCTTTTGGCTATGTAGTTACAGTGGGCTCTAGCACTTAGATCATTAGAGATGAGTACTCCAAGATCCTTGATACAGTTTGGATCATCAACAAGGTCTTGACTATTCAGCCTGTATTTTATTTTCTGATTTTTTTTGCCAATATGTAGGACAGAGCATTTATTTGTTGAGATTTGAAGTTGCCATTTGTTTGACCATTCTGATACATAGTCGAGGTCTTTTTGAAGGGTAGCAGTATTGTCTGTGGTGTTGGAAAGCTTTACATCATCAGCGAAGAGAACACAGATCCTCTTAATATGATCACAGCGGTCATTTATGTAGAGTATGAAGAGAGCTGGTCCTAGAACACTGCCTTGGGGGACACCACTGTTGACAGGTACAGAATTTGTTAGGATGCTCCCAATTTTGACCATTTGTTGTCTGTTTGACAGAAATGCTTTTATCCAATTATGCAGATGTACAGAGATACTGTAAGATTTTTGTTTTAGGAGTAGTTTGTCGTGTACCACTGAATCAAAGGCTTTACAGATGTCTATGTAGATTGCGTCTATTGCTTTGCCCTGATCGAGTTGTGTAGTCCATATGTTTTTGCAGTGTAAGAGTTGCAGATTACAGGATAGTTTTTTCCTGAAACCAAATTGTTTATTGGAGAGTAGGTTGTTTGTTTCTAAGTGGAGGATGATGGATTGGTTAATAATTGATTCCATGACTTTACAAGTGACGCAACATAAAGAGATTAATTTTCAACTAGGTTGGGGTCTCCCTTTCTGAAGATGGGGATGACCATGGCTTGTGATCATACTTTTGGCAAGGAGCTTAGAGGTTATGCTTAGAGGTTCGGCTTTGGCAGTGGATAGCTTTTTTAAGAAGTAGGCACATATTCCATCTGGTCCAATAAATAAAGATGGTTTGAGATTCGTAGTGCTTTTTCAATAGTGTGTTCTGTAAAACTGATACATATTAGATCATTGTAGTTGTCTGTAGTTCGACTAGGAAATACTGGCCATAATCCTTTGTTGTTTAAAAATACTGAGCCAAAGAATGTGTTAAAGAGGTTGGCTTTAATAGTGTCATCGTTGCAGTCTTTACCATTAGGTCCTTTCAGGGGTGGGATGGACCTTGAGTTTTTTAGTTTGTTGTTTACAAAATTGTAGAAAGCACAGGTGGAATTGGTGCATAGAAGATTTTCTTCTTGTTTAATGTGATAATTGGTGCATTCAGTCTTTATCTGATGGCATAAATTTTTGTATCAGCTTTGGAAGTTGGCAACGTGACCAGATTTGTTTTTCCACCAAAGTGATTTCTTTTTGGATTGAAGCTTCCTAATTTATGGGTAATTTGTTTTTTCTGGTTTTGGGAGTTGTTATTGGTACATATAGTTTGATGACTCTTTTGACTTCAAGTAAAAATATGTTGTAATGGTCTTCTACAGTGTTGCATCCAGTAAATAGAAATTGACAATCAAGGGATAAGAGATTGTTGTTTATAAGATCATAGTTGCCTTTTTTGAAGTTATAATTGGGGATTATGTCATTGTGATGATTTTTGTGTGGGCGTATGTTGAGATAAAAGTCAGTCATATTATGATCACTGTTGGAAAAGGATTCTTTAATTTGTATTCCGTAAACTGGATTCAAAATATTGCAGAAGATGAGATCAAGGCAGTTGTTAAGTCTAGTGTTTTTGGTTACTAGTTGTTCTTGTCCCAGATTTGTTACTGCATTGTAGAAGATTGCATGTATGGGTTTAGTTGTACATTTGTTTAGGGTCCATTTAATATGAGGTAGATTGAAGTCACCAAGAAAGATAAAAGCGTGTGGGCAGGATGCTGCCCATGTTAGTGTATTTAGCTTGTTTGAATGTTCAATGTCATAATCAGCTGCTCTGTAACATAGTAAGAACCAAAATGTGATATTTAAGGACAGTTCACAGACAATCTACCCAACCCATCAGAATGGGGAAGCAGGGAATGTTGTGGGTCCCTTGTATCCTTGAGGGAGATACACCTGGTAGGACCCAGAAGAAGGGCCTCCATGGTGGCTCCCTCTGGAACATCATTCCCCCAGAGATTAGAATGGCCCTCATTCTAATATTCTTCCGGAAGACGTTGA
The DNA here is from genome assembly GCA_015471245.1 of Laticauda colubrina. NCBI lineage: Eukaryota > Metazoa > Chordata > Lepidosauria > Squamata > Elapidae > Laticauda > Laticauda colubrina. The sequence continues at coordinate 21,014,789 of BLBF01000006.1, forward strand.
AGACCTGGTTCTGCCAGCAGGCCTTCAGAACCCAGAGCGGGATGGAGTCCATTAAATGGCTTGTGTAATCTGCTGTTGCTGGGAGGAGGGGTGACTTTACTATATTAATTTGTTTGATTTTACAAGTTTTATTGTTTTAAATTGTGGCTTTATATGTTGAAAGCTACCTTGAGTCCCCATGGCAAATAGGCGGCAATACAAATCTAATAAATAAATAAATAAACACATCCAAACAATCTCCTGAGATCATTGGTTCACTGCTCTTATTTTAGGACATTATTTCTAATATATAATCAGAAACTGATTTTATTACTGAAACTATGATTCTGTATCCTGAAGTTTGCAAAAATAATAAACAAGTCATGCCTTCATTTGTGTGAATGCCTCTGGTAGGAATGTTACTTTGTGCATCCTGAGTCATCTTTGTTCAAGGTTAAAGATACACAGTTCTTTCAATCTCTCCCCACAGGACTTAATTTCCACTCCACTGATAATCTTTTGCTTGCCTTTATCTTAATCCCCTGTAGTATCCAGAACTGGATTAGTTATCTCAGGTGATGTATGCCCAATACAGCTCCTCTTCATTAAGAAATTTTGTATTTCTAGTGATTTAGCCTAAAGTTGCAGTTGCATTTTTAAAAGTCACATCATATGTTCAATTTGTGACAAATTAAAATGCCAAGATCCTTTTACAAATACTATTATCAAACTGATTCTCACTTTGATAGGTCTACTGTGTTTCGTGTTTTTTTAATTTCCTAAATGAACAAGTCTGCAAAGCTTGTGGTTGCTTAGTAAACTCTGTTAAAGACAGTGGAAACTGGCTTCTAGCAAACCTGAGAGTCTGTTTGTATGAATGAGAGTTTTATCTTTCAGCATTGGGAGGACTAGCCATGTGGCTGCAATTTCTTCAGCTGGGATCATTGAGGTAAAAGCAATAACTTAAATATTTGCTAAGGAAAGACAGTTTTCCAGCCATCGCCGGTAAAAGAGCTGTTATGTTATTATCCTTCTCAAAATTAGAATCTGAAATAGTTCAACAATACTGATCACAGCTACTGTAAGTAAAGGAAATACAATTCACCCAACACAAGCTTAATGGATGGCACATTTTGCTGGCTATGGGCTGAATTTGGCCACTCAATGAGGTATCAGAAGTCATTTAGTGAGGTATCAGTGAGCAAAATGGCGCTCAATTAGTTGAAAAACCGACCCTGCGCTTGCAGGAATATGCTAGGAAGAAGAAGCGAGGTTTCAGAGGATTTACAAAACCTTTTTTTTTTTAATTGAAGAAATGTTTATATTTTATTAAAATTAATTAAATGTAGTTAATGTAAGTTTTCTCTCTACATGTAATATTTTCTCTCTTCTGTCCCAATGTGTCACAAAGTGAAAAGACATATCTCAGAGTGTGGTTATTTTGATCCACTCGTCTTCTTCCTCTCTAGTTTCAATCCTCCCCTTCCCCAACAATTCAGAGAAGGAATTGGTTTATGCTTTGTGTTAAGACTAAAGCTATCAGATCTGTGCTACAAAACTCCACCTAGCCACTAAACAGCAAAGAATTGGATATTTCGTTGTTATCATCTACATTTGGGAGGGTCCAGGTTTCATAGTCACAGGTAGTGACTATGTCCCAAGGTCATGTGATCACCTTTTGTGACTTGACAAGAATGGAGAAGCGAGATTGACTTAACAACCTTGTTACTAATTTAACAACTGAAGTGATTCGCTTACCACTGTGGCAAGAAAGGTCGTAAAGTGGAACAAAATTCACTTAACAACTGTCTCACTTAGCATCAGAAATGTTGGGCTCAAATTGTGGCCATAGACTGAGGACTACCAGTATATTCTTAGTACACTTTGCAAATAAAACCATTGACTTGTCTGCTTGGTTATTATTGGCTTACAGCATTTGGGAAACCAGGCATTAGGGCCATTCATTCATCTTCCTGAGCCATGAGATCCAGGAGGAGGGACATATTACAAATCCTGTTGGCCAAGGACCCAAGAGATTATTTTTTTTTTATGTGCCTCCCACCCTCTGGAACAGAGGTCTCCAAACTTATAGCCAGTATATCTGGCTAGAGAATTCTGGGAGTTGAAGTCCATAAGTCTTAAGGTTGCCAAGTTTGGGAACCTCTGCTCTGGAACATCATCCCTTCCATGAAGCCCCAAGGTGAGATTGGCCCGAGTCTATTGACTTTGCACAGGGCCCTTAAAACTTGGATCTGCCATTGAGCTAGGGGTGCCATGGAAGTGTGGTGGAGCCCATTTAATGGCTATATTGAATACTTTCTCCCCGTCTGTTATTTTTTTATTGTATTTTAATGATTTTTGTTTTAATAATGTTAATTGTTTGGCTTTATTTTGTTCATTTGTGTGCTGCCCAACTACAGGATATAAATTTAATAAATTGGGGGGGGGGTATGACTTAGCACAATATGTGAATTCAGCTAATTGCAACTTATTTAAGAAACTATTAAAAATGTGTCTTATTCTATGCTCACTGAAACTTGCCAGTTTTCATTTCAACTTGTTCTCTTGGATAAGAGTTGGCCAAAAAAAAATGTTATATATGCTATAAGCCTTTAAATTCCTGAATCCTACTTTTCACATATGGGAATGTTACAGTCATAATTATATACACCCAGCAGCCATGAAACATCATCTAATCACCAATTCCTCAAATTCACTTAGTTACATTGGAACCAATTTGCATCCCCAATTCACTAGAAAAATCACTTTAAAAAGAATTTATTTAAATAGTGTCAAGAAGAACATTGTTGTTTCTCAGTCAAAAGATTCTTTCAAGTGAAGATTTTAGTGTGCAATTGCCCTGCCTCTTTTACTGATCACTATACAAGTTGGAAGGAAAGCCTAGAAGAGACAAATTCTGCTTTTTAACTTCCCTGTGTTTTCTTACTGCTTCTAATTATGTATTTGTTTCTGTGTTCATGTACGTGTATTTTAGATGATGTTAGGAGAACTCCATCTGAAAGTCCTCAAAGTGTCTTTAGATCTTCTATATTGCTCCTTTAACACCATAAAGAGATTAAATCCAGTACAAAGCTGCTAAACACGTACACTTGAGTTATAGTAAGAATGCTAACATGAGTCAGACTCAGAAACTAGAGATGAATTAAGGGCCTGACTCATGGGAAGACACCTTTATGTGCTGACATCATTTGGGGAAAGGGATTGTTTGTTCAAAAAAGCTAAACAAAGGTTCTGGGTTACATTGGTACATCTTGCTTGATAGCCGTGTATGGTATAAAAGTAAAGAGTCTGGATTAGGGAACCTTTCTAGGTGATTTTGAGCCAGACATTCATTGTCACAGAATTGTCATAGAAAAAAAAAATGGGAACTGCCCTCACCTAATAAGAAAAAGTGAGATGTGAATTGTCAAACATAAGGAACTAGATTTTGTTCTAACTGCTCAGAAAGTCAAAAACAAACTAGCATTTTCCAGATCTCTTAGACTTTCAATTGTTATTATTCATACCCACCATGGCCATTGGGATGATAGAAATTGTAGCCTAACAACTCTGGAGAGCACCAAGCTAGATCAGGAATGAGCAATTTAAGTTTTTGGGAACCACAGTTAGCAAAGAGTTTGGACTTCCTATTTTGAGAAGAGGAATGTTTGGATTTTTCTTTAAAATAATGCTAAGTATCGGTAACAGTTCACCCTACATTTGACATAAGTTTCCTCACTCAAAAAAGGAAGAAACTGTACCACATTTTGCTAATTTCTATGTCAAAATTCTGCAATTTGTTGCAAGAAGTTTCAGGGGCTGAAAACAACATGTGGTCCCTGGGGCAACAGATTGGTCATTTCTGAACTGGTTGGATTAATAATGAAATTCAATGGAAAACCATTTTCTATGCTCCTAAGAACAAGCCAGGGAAATATTTTGAAGGAGGATAAATTAAAATATAGCTGTTGTTATTGGACTGTGGAAGCAGGGGCCACTGCCATCCTTTGAGTGGTTTCTTCCATGTGAAAGGAAGAGGAAAATTGTATATTGTTAGACTAAAACACCTTTTTAATAGATTAAAAATAGCCAAATTCCTCAAGATCAACTTTGAAGTGATGTCCCTTTCTTTGCACTTGACCTTCATTGCTGCTTAATCACATTCCTTGTCTAGTTGTTATAATACTTCAAGTAGAGTTACAAAAAACATCTAGTGTTTTAGGCTGCGAACATGTATACTTTGGTGCTTTATGTTTTGTGTCACATTACCAAGAGACTTGGGTTTAAGATTCCAGTTTAGGCTCCATTTTGTTTTGGAGAAAGGTGGCATAGCAGGAGACATCAGAGAGACAATCATGAACAGGAGAGACTTGATTACTTTGTTTGCTTGCATGTATAATTGGATTAAGAAGAGGTGCCTGATTAAATTTCAGGAAGTGAAATCGTGCATTGCCTATCAAATTAAGAGCCACCACCCTGCCAATAAACCCACAAAAGCAATCGTTTGCATTGGCCAATTTAGAGCAGTCTTGTGGAAAAAATAACCCAATTGTGAAGCATGAGCACATCTGTCCAGGTCACCAAAGTTCATGGCAATTTGACAGCCACAGTAATTTCCTGACAACCTTCTTTATTTCTAGACTCTAGTTCTTTGTGTGTAATCAAATAATTCATTCAGTTTCTTGTAGTCTAATTGGGACACACCTATGTTCCCTCCCTGTGTCTTGAACTATCTTGAATATAACCAAAAGTCATCAAGTCTTGAGATTTTGTCTGGAAAGCTGTAACTACTATAAACCCAAGCTCAATTATTATTTTTTCCTTTGCCAACATTTGTTTCTCTTGGCTATAATATTTTGCTATCTATGCCCTTTGATTTTGTTTTAAGAAAATGTCTTAGTTTCAGTTAGATTTTCTGTAACTGCTATCAATGTAATCAGTACACATGTATATTCTTCGTTTGTCAAATCAATCATGCACCCAAAAATGAAGGATATGAGACACAAGAAAAAAATTAAGTCCAAAAAGCTTAGGTACAGACTCAGTTAAAATCAAATTCTGTATAATACAAATTTACCTGATACTACACATTTTGTCTGTGTAGTTATTTATCTTCTCTTGCAGACTAGCAATTTTAGAAACCCACTGACACTGCCAAATAAACTTATACCAATTGTTATAACAACTTCAACCTGGTAAAATAAGAGAATGTGTGTAGACTTTTAAAATCCAACCATTCAGATCCAGGTGCTCCTACCTGCTGGGCTTTCAAGAATGGAGAAATGGCTACTAAGTATGCCTTAAGAAGCACACCACTTCCACATGTGTGTTACTTGAAGATTCTGAGATGTGAATCTAACACAATGATTCTCCAGCCTGGCAATTTTAAATATGTGGACTTCAATTCCCAGAATTCTCCAGCCAGCATGGAATTCCTGGAATTGAAGTTCACACATCTTAAAATTGCTGCAGTGAAGAAATATTGGTCTATCATATCTGCTGTGTGTCTGGTGTGTGTCAACCTGTATTAAGGTGATATGTCTTCCCTTCAGAAGACTTCTTTCTGGTTTCAATCTTTAATCTTTCTCCTCATTAACCATTCATCCCTTACTGAATCAGAAACAAACCGATAGGAGAGTCTTTGCAAATTTTAGCTGCATCATCTCCTGGTTGATTTTCCCACAGAACTTAAACATCCATGGTTATTTGATGTTCTCACCAGAGCATTAAGATGTGACAAAAGATCATAAGGAAGCAATGACACCATCCATGTTATGTATTGCATAGTCTTGAATCATAGAAAGAAAGCTACAGAATAACTCATTTCTGCCCACAGCATGTGGCAGCTCCACTTAAATCTAGTTCCAGTTGATATATTGACTTGAATGTAAATTACTTGTCCTAACTCGGCAATTTAATGTAGGACAACAGAAGGGGCATCTCAAAAGTCAAGCTCAAGTTTTCCAGAGTGTTTAAAAAATGTCACAATGGGTTATAGAAAGAATTCCCATTTTCTGAGTGCATTGTAACAATCTTACAATTGTAGATTTTTTTTATTTTTAGATTCCTCCCCCCACAACTCCTATGACAACAAAACAAATGGGTGCTATATAGTATATACCACCAGAATGCTTCATCTCGGAGGCTAATGCACATATTACCTAACTGTGCTTTACATGACTTTATTTTTTTCTGATTTGGAAAAACAGACTCATCATTAAGTGAACCAGAACAACACATTATTATGTCTATGGAGATTCTTAGTCTTCCAGATCATGGTTATCCCAAAGGTGCTTTTTTTTTCAAGAGGCAACTGGACTTTCTGGTTTTTCTTTGAAGATGTTTTGCTTCTTATCCAAGAAGCTTCTTCAGCTCTAACTGGCTCTAATCCTTCCCTTCCCCACCATCCAGTCAGAGCTGAAGAAGCTTCTTGGATGAGAAGTGAAACTTCTTCAAAGAAAAACCAGGAAGTCCATTTTGCTTCTCTTGAAAAAAAAAGCACAGTTGGGACAACGTATTATTATAAAAGTTGATATCTAATGGTCAAAGAGTGCTAAGCAAATGCAGTCATTGCCAAAGTTTGAAATAACTCTAGATTTGGGTGAGTTCTATATTTGGGGATGGGAAGAGGAAATACCATTTTATTTTTTTATCTTACACAAGAAATCTTCCACAAGCTGACTGGGATATCTGTAAGAGAGGGAGTGAAAATCTGCAGGAAGATACATGGTGTCATGATTGAAACTCTGATCTTTTTTTAATAAACAAATTTGCTAATTTTGACCCACATGCATTCTTTGGAGATACTCCTTCTGATTATCATGATCCCACCCCACACAGCTGGTACCGATTATTTACTGAACATTAAGCAAAATTTTGCTTTTTTCAACATCTCATTATAACATATTGCACAAGAAACCCTTACGTAAGTGTCGGGGTTAATAACATACTAATGAGACATTTGTCGTAGCATCAGATGACAGCTAATTAGATAACTCATACACTGTCTATTCTTTTAGACATCCAGAACATCACCTATGGCTATAATTTCGAATCTAAAATTATAATGGTATCTTCAGATGACTGAAGCTAGGGTTTGCCCAAGGCTGTCAAAGTGTTCCATTGTGTCAAAATTTAATTTTTTAATTAGTATTTCTATTTCAGCTTTCCTTGGCTCTTTGATGATGGAGTGTAGGAAGACTATGAGAAACCTTTGGAGGGAATGCAGCCACTGCTAACATTTTATTTTTATTATAAAGGTTGGTCATACAGTCAGCTAAATGTTTAGGCTATATTTGGCATTTTTAATCACAAATCAAGTTGTTCCCAAAGACGTGGGATTGGCAGATATTCTTGTTTCATGGTGCTAAAGGTAATATCTCCGGGTATAAGCTGTTCCAAGTAAATCTGCCTTTTGCATGGTGACCAATGGTGATTTTATCAGTGTTGATAGTTTTCAAGTAGTGCTTCAGATGTTTTGGGATTGCACCTAAGACGTCTATTGGTATTGTCTTTGCTTTCTTTTGCCACAGTGATTCTATTTGCAGGTCTTTATATTGTGGGGTTTTCTTATTCTTATTTTAAATTTATATGCAAGTCAGGGCAATTTGTGAATTTTGGATGAGAACATGTAGGTTTTGAATGTAATTCAAATAAAGGCGTGCTTTAATAATTTTATGAGAATAAGCCAAAATGTTTGTTCATAGATAAGTCTCGCAGTCTCCTCAAACCACAAGATGAGTGGCAAATAAATGTAATACTAATAGTTATAATAATTTTGTTAACTCTTGCACACCTAAATTTGACAGTGCTGTTTATTATTCAGCACATACAATGCTTACACAGAAATGCTTTTAAACTTATGCAAATATCTTTAGTAAAGTAGGGATTTCGAGAAAGCATGCATAAAACTTGTAGTTACATGTTTTTGAGCATTCAGATATGTTTATATGCAATTATTGTCTTCTCTCATAATACTAAGCCATGGTTTTTAATGCTTGGTTGCTTGAACAAACCAGAACAGTCTGATTCACATATCACAATAAGCCAAAAACAAGCAAACAACATTAAGGCTTAATCCAATGTTTAATCAGTCATTATTTCAATAATCCTTGCAACAAGCCATCACGAAAATCAGTATTATCATTCCCTTATTGCAGCAGAAGGACTAAGGGCTTATCTTCACATCGCCAGAATAAACAAACAACCGTTTTTAGAGACCAACAATAGGCAATTTGGCTTTCTACTCACCCTCCCATCCCCATCTCCCTCAAAACCTAAATGCTACTTCTGGACACATTTTTCTCCTCCAATTCCATAGTGTTGCTTTCCTCATATCACCTGAAGCACTCCTGCCTGGGCTGGGATGTTTTAGTTCATACCAGGCTAACCTCAACAATCAATAGTTACCATGGTCTCGAATGTCTTCTATATTTATCTTGAGTGTTAAATAGCACCACATTTATAGCAATAGTCTTACAATGTTTTGAACCAGAAACTTTCTTTTTAAGGAGAAATAAAAAGTTTCTGGTTCAAAACATTGTGAGACTATTTAAAAAAAAAACCCTCAAGGACTTTTTTTTTTTAAACAAAGGTCCTGGTAAAAGTATAGGGGAAAAAAAAATAGAGATCAAGAATGTTTTTTGCCAATGTAAGACCAACAGGACAATAACAAAGAATGTTTTTTTAATGTTAAGGTAGATTGTTATGCTTGACTGCCTGAGTCTTTTGATGCTTTTACTATATAAACTGAATTCAACATTGTAAGAATAATATATCCAGGAAGAGGAAGACATACAATTACTTTTTTAGAAAGTGAGAAAAAGTGTGGGGGGGGGAACATGAGAATTAACCACAAGAGGTCATGTATACTAGCCCACTGAATACTTCACAGGCTGTTGTCAGAGTGTCTCATCTTTGACAGGATTTTCTTTAGCTGACAAGCTGGTATGAGCACAGACAGGAGCTACTTAAGAACATATTTCAGATATGCTCTAAGACTGGGCTGGGATATTATTCAGGGACTGTCTGGTCCATGGACCCACCAACCCCTAGACTATAGCACCACCTGTCAGTTAACTCTCATTATTATGCCTTCTTTCATTTCCAAAGCACTTTGGGATTTAACTTCTTTGTCTTCAAAGAACTGTAAAGGAGTCTCACTATTATCCCAATCTTACTGATTATCCTGCTGGTGTTAGAAAGTATTTATCGAAGCAAAAGTTGAATGCTGCTTTCCCCAAACCATTTTCTATTCTCTGCATGATTTTAAAAGGTTAAAAAAGAAGATAAATCTATTAAATGAGTACAGTACGTTCCCATATCTTCAACTATTGTAGAAGACAAAATTTCAGTTGGCTCATGTTGCCAACAACACTTCACCTCTACAATTTTTTTCATTTATGCAACTCTCAAAAGTGCAATAATTTTGTCCTCTTTTGCACATCTTTAAAAATATGCTACTGATGTCATTGTAAGCCTTCCAACAACATCAACTTTCATCCATATGTGTTGGGAGGAGCTGAAGTAAGTACAAATAGAGATTCCATAATTAAGATGTCAATATTTCTCTTTTTCTGTAACAGCAATGTCTTTTAAAAAATTGGGCCAGACTTTATTGATTATAACAACATTACCCAATACATGTTCTTTGTGATGTATTGGGACTGCACTTGTAAAATTCCTAGCCAGTAGTGACAATGCTAAGCAATCTGGAAAGCATTAGGATGTGAAATTTGACTATGCAAAAGCTACCAAACTCCAAACCTAAATGAAATAGGATTGACAACAAATTGATAGAGACAGATACGTTATAATGATAATTATCTTTTTCAGTGCAGCTTACTAACAAAATACCTATTGCAAGTAGTCCTTAACTATGACTGTAAATGAGTCTGGCAATTACAGTCATGATGGTGGGTGACCTGGGCTTGTTTTTACAACCCTTTTTTTTGTGGTGGTCGTTACACAAACCCAATAGTTGTAAAGGAAGTGCCACATTCAATGAGTGAATCAGAGTTGGTATTCAGCAGGTTCTGACCAGTTCTGGAGAACTGATAGTGGAAATTTTGAGCAGTTCGGAGAACTGGCAAATACCACCTCTGACTGGACATTTTACAGTATCCTATCCCTGCCACGCCCACCAAGCCACTCCCACAGAACTAGTCGTAAAAAAATTTGAATCCCACCACTGAAGTGAATATTGTGGTTATTAAGTGAAGCCATTGTTCATTATGACCCTAGTTTTGCCAGATAACAGAAGTAAACACTGGCTTAAAACAAAATAGCTCATCATAAATTGAGGTCATGTGACCACAGGATGCGGCAAACAGCCATAAATGCAGATCAATTGCCCAAAATACAATCATGTATGGGGGTGATGGGGTGATGTTAGAGCTCCAAAACCAGTTTGTAAATAGCTTTATTTGGGGGGGGGGCTTTATAACTTTGAACGGCTGCTAAGTGACAGGTGAGAAGTCACAGAGCACCCGTGAACAGATTGAGAGAAAGAAGACACTTTAAACACTAGGTAGCTTTATCAAGGTCACAGGCCCTTTTATATGTTTTCTGGTTCACAAACCAAAACTTTACCTTTATTTTGAAAACTACCCATGTCTGCTCAGATGTATGTCTTATTGTACACTATATATCTTTGACACTAGATTTCCCCCCACCCCCATTTTCTTTGTTTCAGTTGTTCATTCTGTTGCCAGTTCACATACCTTCTCCTTAAACAGTTTTTTTTTAAATATAGCTGTTTCTCTCTGTTAATCTTGGGGGAAAAAACAGTTCCTATCTGAACTGTTCAGAGAACTTGTAATTATCCATATGTGCTTGTATACAATTCCCATCATCCCTGTCCACTAGCTATTTTACTGTGGCTGGTGAACAATTGAGGTTTTTCCTATTTTTATGATAATAGCATGGCCATCCGTGAATCCAGCGCAACCTCTTTCTATTTCCTTTTATAGCCTTCCAAACCCTCTTTTATTTTTTTCAAATGTCTCTCAAGTTTTCCTGTACTGTTTTCCAGAAATGTTTTAACTCTCATCCTCTGGGACTATCTGGGACTATCCGGATCAAGTATTCTAGGAGTTGAATTTTGAATTCTAATAAGTTTGAAGAGCACCCACCAGATAAGAAGAGAAAATTGTATTTGTAACCAAGGTAAATTGCTTGGTTTAGTCCTTCTTGCACTTCTCACCATTTTCTTTGTTATCCCCCTACCCAACCTGTGTAGAATTTAAGATTGTAAATTTACCATGGAGGTAAATCACCCTCTTGCATTTTGCCAAACTTTGTAAAGTGTTGTATAAGGTGGCAAATTTAATATAAAACAGTTATCATGCCTGCATTCAAACAAACCAGTTTTAAAACAATAGTTTATTTTTTAAAATAAATAAACCGTAGTGGCACAGTGGTTAGAATGCACTACTACAGGCTACTTCTGCTGATTTCCAGTTGCCTGCAGTTTGACATTTCGAATCTCACCAAGCTCAAGGTTGACTCAGCCTTCCATCCTTCTGAGGTAGGTAAAATGAGGACTCAGATTGCTGGGGGCAATATGCTGACTCTGTAAACCACTTAGAGAGGGCTGGAAAGTACTGTGAAGAGGTATATAAGTCTTAAGTGCTGTTGCTGTTTTGAATATGTAATGAGTAGATTTGCATGAATGCCATGTAAAACCTATTCTGTCTAGTAAAAAAATATGTACATACAACCTGCTAAACCAGGGGTCCTCAAACTTGATAGATTTAAGACTTGTAGATTTCAACTCTCAGAATTCCTCCTCCAGTCATGTTAGCTCAGGAATTCTGGGAGTTGAAATCCACAACTCTTACACTTGCCAAGTTTGAAGATTCTTGTGCTAAACCATGGGTGTCAAACTCGCAACCCGTGAACTAGATGCGTCATGTGCTGGCCCCGCCCCCGCCCAGTTTAGCAAAGGGCGAAAAAGTCCTGATATGTCATGTGATACCACTGTGACAATGCAAGTGTGACACCCCTGTGCTAAAGCATTAAAAAACACCACAAATCCAGCCATTTAAAGCCATGGAACAGTGACAGAGCACAATCTAGTTATTGAGTTTTTAAAATTATTATCCATCTTCAGACAAACATATGGAAAATGGAGCTATGGTTCTGAAAGAGTAGCTCGGGAATATTCTTAATATTTCACTCAAAACTCAGTTTGAGTTCCTTTGGGAAGAAGCTATTCAATTAAAAACTATAAAAATATAGCAGCATACGAATTACATTAACATCACTGCAGAGAAGTCTGCAAGGATTTGCTTATCTCCTGAATATCCATTCTTTAATTAAACCTAAGTATTGCTTAGAACAATATCCAAAGGACTAGAATCTTGGTTCTTCCTTCTGTTTTGAGGTTTACTACTTTATTCTTTATTATTCAGCAGGAGTTCCCTTTTTGTTGAAAAAATAAGTGGGAATTGATGTTATCTTTAGGTCTGACAGGAAAATTAATGCATTTTGGATTCTGGACAAGTCTGTGCCTACGGGGCTAATTTTGAGCAGTAAAAAAATAAAATGTCATTGTCCATGAACTATAATTTAAACGTATGAAGATGTATATCAGATCTTATAGGAATTCTGATGTCTTACAGTATGATATAATTTGTGTTTTTTCAGGCCCTAAATGCTATTTTGCTGAATGGTTACAATCTATAGTAATCGCATTTCTGAGAATAAGTGGCTTGTTTTAGACATTGTAATTAATTTAATATTTGCAATGCTACATTTTGAAGGATGTCATAATATCTGTGTTACCTCATTACATTGCAATGCTGAAAAACAATCAGTAAGCTTCCAAGAGACAATTTTTCCATCTGTCAAGTGTCCTCGGGTGCAGTTCCCTATCAAGTGTCTGTTCTCTGCAACCAGAAACTTTCAAGCTAAGACATCAAAACAGAAAATGCATCTGAGCCCAAATCTGCATCAACTTGAACAAAAAAAAATTTCACAACTGGGGGTATCTTAAAAGTCTCATTCTGTACCTTTTCAACAAATTTGCATTTGCAAAGACAAATGGGAATTGGGGAATTTGGGTTGACACAGTTCCAACTTCTTTCAAAGAGACCAAAGCTAGCTAAGAATTTGAGGAACATTTTTCATCTTCTCAGCAATAGTTTGCCGCCAGGGTGGCCAAAAATCTTATTTCACAGAACAACCTGTACTGAAAAGATTGTTGATTGCAATCTGATGGAATTTGAGAGCCCAACATTGAAGATGTCCATCACAATCATCAGGTTGCATGCTATGGTGTCTTTGTCATACTATGAAATATATTGCATTTCTATTTGAAATGTTTCCCAATGTTCATATTTTTATCTTATAAATTTATGTATTTATATCTTTGTCCTCCTTGGGTCTCTCACTCCCTCTTATCTAGTCTTAGCATAGCACAGGAAGACATAGCTATCCCTGTACCACACAAACTACAGGGAATGTTAATCAACAACACAAGCATATTTCCTTGCACCTTTGAATCAGGCCCTAAATGCATCAAGTTCAACATTCTCTGCTACATGCTGACTGTACTTGGGAAGATCCCAAGCATGGAAAGGAAGGTAATAGCCCTCTATCAGTATTGTTCCTCAATAGATGGTTTTAAGATTTTCTGTCTGTGGTTCAGGAAATTGTACTGTATAATTGTCCTATACTCAGTGTCCTTTTAAAACTCTCACAACCATCAGTTGAAGTCCATTTCTAACAGCAGGAACTTCATGAATCAACAAACTAAAGAACCAGCCTTAATAGCACAGCCAGTTTTTAAAAAATCTATATATTTGTTTTATTCATTTATTAGTAGTTCTCTCATTTATAAACATAGATCTCTGTCCATGGTTTCTTCTCTTCCCATTTTTAAATTTCTGTTAAGAAGCTGATCAGATTATTATTAAAGGCATTTCGCATCTGAAACAGATCAGTAAAACTATGTCAGCTGGTACTTCTCTGAGATCCTTGCTCAGTTGGATAGCATGTGATTTGCTGTAACCTTATGTTTATAGTTTTTCTGGCAATACCCAGCCTATGTGATATTGTCTGTATCTATGCCAATATCAATATTTTGAAGTGCGATTGCATCAATTATTTTAACTAACTCACAAAATCCTTTCACTGTCGGCATTCCTATTGTCCAGGAATATTAAAACTCTGTCACAATAAGTAATCAAGATTGTCTGGCAAGCTCTTTTATTTATAAACACATGCTGTTTATTCCATGGAATTGTGTTGCCCCTTGACGCTTCATGGAGAGCTTTTTCGTTATTCTTTAAAGTTATTTTATACCATCTGTAATAAAATGGAATGTACAGCATAGGTTAACTTCAACAAAACAGATTTCCATGGGAAAATGTATTGCTTCCATGTGGATGAGCTTGACCTTAAAATGAACTTATGTGCAGTCCCACTGACTTATTTTTCCATTAACACTTCTTGAAAAGGGTGATCTCTCTCGCATTCATTAATTTTTCATTAAGTTTTATGTTCAGTCCCAGATGGTTATAAATGAACATCTTATTTTTTGTTGTTGAAAGTGTTAAATAATAACCTAAGCATAATTTGTCACAATATATATATAGTTTTTTTAAGTTTTCGCGGGTACTTACATGTATGCTGTTCAGCTTCCTTCGGGTATTATCCTACGTCATTGTAGTTGTGCTTTTAAAGTTGTAGCAA
>BLBF01000006.1:21034464-21067023 GCA_015471245.1 Laticauda colubrina
CAAATTTGAAACCAGGAACTAACTCTATACAGAAGCCTGAAGATGGCAGATGAGATTCTGCTGAAACGTTGCTACAACTTTAACAGAACTACAAAGACGTGGGATAATACCCGAAGGAAGCTAAACAGCACATATATATATATATATGTATATTAGGAATAAATATTTTTAAAAGCCATATTTAATTTTACCTTTTCCAATATATTCATATCTTAATAATTTTTCTGATTTGCATTATAGAAGGTTTCCAGGGTGAACAAACACATTTTTGCTGCAGAAATAGAAACAATCATCTACTAAACGTAACTGGGTAATTTGTTAATTCTTGCGAACCTGAATGACTTATAGCCATATCATAAGCATTCTGAATCAGGCTATCCAATATTCCAGCATACCTTTTTTACTCACGTTGTCTTCCAGGTTGAAACATATTTACAATAATTCAGTTTTGAAAAGATTGCAGTTGATTGTTGCATTTTTATTTATGTTGGGGTTGTAATAAAGAAATCCTTTATTACTTTTCTTCTTGAGAAATTTGAAGAGCTCTGAAATCTGAGCTCTTATAGCAGTTAAATAAAGCAGGAGTAGTATCATTGGAGCAAAAATAAGCAAGAAAGCTTCCAAGTTACTGGAAGAACTAATTACATTTTGGAGCAACAGATGTGACTCTGTAAAGAAGCATTCCACCGTTTACCAGTTAGACCATTATGTCCAAAGTTCAAAACCACTCCAAGTTGCAGGAGTTGGGAGCTGAGAAAGCAAGTATATTATTGACTGCAGTTTCTCTCTTTTTTCTGTTTGACGATGGTGCTACGGGGAATTGTAGCCAAGTCATTCTGGGAAAAGTATTACTACTATACAATAGTATTTTGATAAATAGCAGAAGTGCTACCACATTGGTTTCATTTCAGCATGGAGGGAAAATGGGTTGTTTGGATCCCAAATCTAGATGCTTCTACAAAGACACACTCTAGTATTACATTTTCCATCTATTACATTCTTATTTCCCTTTTTTCTATGAAAATTTAAAAATACCCAAATCAGTGGAGGACAATGAACACAGCCAACTGTAGTCCTTGGGCTGGTTCAAAACCAATTACATGTCATTGGCTGATTTGAGGGCTTATTTTTATTTTGCATGGAATGGAGATGAACAACCAGCATGTCCTTACAATGGTTGCAGAATCTTGGAATCACATAATCACCGTTCATGACCTTCCCACCTGGCTTTTAACAAGCAAAGTGAATGGGGGAATACCAGATTTGCTTAACAACAGCACAATTCTCTTTGTGGCAACAATCCACGAAACAATCCATTTTCAACAATCGTGGGCAAAAACGTTTGTAAAATCAGGCGTAACTCCCTTAACAACCTCCTTGCTTAGCAATAGAAATTCTGGTCCCAATTGCAGTTGTAAGTCGAGGACCACCTGTATTAAACAGATACAGCTTCCACTCCCAAAGCCAGAAAGAAAATAGCCAAATTTCCACTGACTTGACAAGATGGGAGAAAAAAATAGCTAAGAGAGAAAATAAAGGATTCTGTGTTCTGCAATAGGCAGATTTTAGAATAGAATAGAATACTTTATTGGCCAAGTGTGATTGGACAAACAAGGAATTTGTCTTGGTGTAAATACTCTCAGTATACATAAAGAAAAGGTACATTCTTTAAGAATCAAGAATCATAGCGTACAACACTTAATGATAGTCATAAGATACAATCAACAATCAAATCATACCAGAAAACAATATAAATTGTACGGTTACAAGCAACAGTCCTACAATCACAAGTGGGAGGGGATGGGTAATAAGGAATGATGAGAAGATTAACAGTAATAGCAGTGTACACTTTGTAAATAGTTGAACAATGTTGAGGAAATTATTTGTTTAGCAGAGTGATGGCTTTTGGGGAAAAACTGTTCTTGTGTCTGGTGTGCAGTGCTCTATAGCATTGTTTTGAGAGAAGGAGTTGAAACAGTTTATATCCGGGATGTGAGAGGTCTGTAAATATTTTCACAGCCCTCTTCTTGACTCATGCAGTATACAGGTCCTCAATTGAAGGCAGGTGGGTGGTAATTGTTTTTTCTGCAGTCCTAATTATCCTCTGAAGTCTGTGTCTGTCATGTTGGGTTGCAGAACCAAACCAGACAGTTATAGAGGTGCAGATGATAGACTCAATAATTCCTCTGTAGAACTGTGTCAGCAGCTCCTTGGGCAGTTTGAGCTTTCTGAGTTGGCGCAGAAAGAACATTCTTTGTTGTGCTTTTTTGATGATGTTTTTGATGTTAGGTGTCCATTTTAGGTCATGTGATATAGTAGAACCTAGAAATTTGAAGGTCTCTGCTGTTGATACTGTGTTGTCTAGTATTGTAAGAGGTGGTAGTATGGGAGGATTTCTTCTAAAGTCTTCCACCATTTCTACAGTTTTGAGTGTGTTCAGTTCCAGGTTGTTCCGGTTACACCACGAGGCAAGTTGTATAACTTCCTGTCTGTATGCAGATTCATCGTTGTCTCAAATGAGACCAATCACTGTTGTGCATCAGCAAACTTCAGTATTTTAATAGATGGATCGTTTGAGATGCAGTCATTGGTATATAGGGAGAAGAGAAGTGGAAATAGCACACAGCCTTGAGGGCTCCCTGTGCTGATTGTACAAGTATCAGATGTGATTCCGCCTAGCTTCACCTGCTGCTTCCTATCTGTTAGGAAGCTTATGATCCACTTACAAGTGTGTTCAGGTACTGCTAGTTGGTTTAATTTACTTAGAAGAGTGTCTGGAATGATGGTATTGAATGCTGAACTGAAGTCTACAAAGAGGACCCTTGCATAGGTATTCGGAGATTCAAGGTGTTGTAGGATGTAATGCAGAGCCATGTTAATAGCATCATCTGTCGATCTATTTGCTCAGAATGCAAACTGCATGGGATCTAACAGCGGATCTGTGATGGTTTTCAGGTGGGACAGCACAAGCCTTTCAAAGATTTTCATAACTACAGATGTTAGAGCAACTGGTCTATAGTCATTCAGTTCCTTGATGGAGGGCTTCTTTGGCACTGGGATGATGGTAGAACGTTTGAAGCAGGAAGGAACATAGCACATCTCTAGTGATCTATTGAAGATTCGGGTGAAGATGGGGACCAATTGGTCAGCACAGACATTTAAGCAAGAAGGAATCATCTTGTCTTGCCCTGGTGATTTTCCTGGCTTCTGTCTGTGTAATAGATCTTGCACTTCTTTTTCTGTGATCACCAGAGGTTGTGAGCCCAATGGATTAGGGCCAGTTGTTGGAGGCTTGGCTGTTGTTGGTGTGTTTGAGATGGGAGTTGTGGAGATAGGTGGCTATAGTTTCTTTTCAAACCTGCAGTAAAACACATTTAGGTCATCTGCTATTTGTTGATTTCCTTCTGCCTGGGAAGGAGGTTTGCTGAAGTCAGTGATGTTTTTAAGAGTTTTCCACATGTTTGCTGGTTCATTTGTTGAGAATTGATTCTTTAACTTTTCAGAGTAGCTTCTTTTTGCTGCTTTGATCTCTCTTGTTAATATGTTTCTGGCCTGGTTGTATAGCATCATGTCACCTTTTCTGTAGGCTTCCTCTTTGGAACGATGTAGCTGCTTAAGTTTAGCTGTGAACCAAGGTTTATTGTTACCATATATTTTCAGGTTCCTTGTTGGTACACATAAGTATTCGCAGAAGCTAACATATGATGTTACAGTATCTTTGAGCTCATCTAGGTCTGCAGAGGCATCTTCAAAAACATTCCAATCAGTGCAATAAAGGCAGGCCTGGAGTTTTAGCTTTGCCTCATCTGACCAAGTCTTCACTGATTTAATTGTTGGTTTTATGGTTTTAAGTCTTTGTCTGTAGGCAGGTACAAGGTGAATCATGCAGTGGTCAGAGTGTCCCACAGCTGCTTGTGGTAAAGACCTATAAGCATCTTTTACTGTTGTGTAGCAGTGGTCTAAAGTATTTTTGCCTCTGGTGGGACAATTTACATGCTGGAAATATTTTGGGAGCTCTTTCCTTAAATTTGCTTGCTTGAAATCTCCTAAAATGATGGGAAGGGAACCTGGGTGTTTGGCTTCAGCCTCCATAATTTGATCAGCAAGAGTTTGTCATGCCTTGTTTACGCATAGAGTAAAATGGCTTGCAGTTGATGTGTAAGGAGTCTAAGTTTTCATCACAAAACTTATATATTATAGTTATATCCTGAGATCAGCTGTTGTTGATATATGCACATAATCCTTCACCCTTTGTTTTACCTGATGTCTCTTCAATTCTGTCTGATCTAAATGTCTGAAATTTTGGGATGTGAATTTGTGGATTAAGCCAGGTTTCAGTAAAACAAAGAAGAGCTGAATTATGAAAATCACAATTCCATCTGTTTAAGAGATGAATTTCATCCATCTTGTTAGCCAGTGAGCGTAAATTTTCTGTATATTGTAATGCCATGTCTACAACCTTAGTGCTAAAAAATAAGATCATGCTTACCAAGTTAGAGATCTGGGGAGACAAGCTTTGTTGTGGTGTACGATCACACATCTCTGACACATCATGATCTCTGGGTGTTCTCTGCATTTCAAATCAGCAGAAGTGAAGAAACCTTATAGGCTGGCTTTGAACTGTTTTCAGGAATTTGGGATCAGAAACGGTGGTGATACAGGAATATCTAATCTCATTTGAGCACGTGATATGACTGGAAGATAAACCAGAAAAAAGTATTCTGGCAAGATTGGGAGAAGTGAAAGAAAGTAAGACAGAGATGTGCAGAATCAAAGACATTACTGAATATTTGTGTTGGGACTGCAAATTATTGCTAAGGATAACTTAGGAAGATGCACTTTTGTTCAAGCAGCCACCAAATGTCAAGTTTGATTCATCTAACTCAGGGGTCTGCAACCTTAAACACTCAAAGAGTCATTTGGACCCATTTCCCACAGAAAAGAAAACCCCGGGAGCCAAGAATTTAACAACTGGTGTGACTGGGTGGGTGTGGCCAACTCAACATCACTCACTCCCACCCAGTCACCTCCTGTCCCGGAATATGGAGTGAGTCTCCATCCCCCACCATCACTCTTACCTTCTCAGGCCAGGCGAGGAGTGATGGGGAGTAGAGGGGCGGGGCCAGCCAGTGGTGGGATCAGCCGACAGGGAGCCATAGCAGAGGGCCAAAAGAGCCGCATGTGGCTCCAGAGTCTCAGGTTGCAGACCCCTGATCTAACTAATGCCATTTGAAACTAGCATGAATGATTTTTTTAATAAAAGCTTTCTTTTAACCATATTTGTTAAAAACTCATCATTGGGTCTATTGTAAATATGACTAAATTTATGGATTTCTCCCCAAGCATAACATAACATTAACATTCCAGTAATTATAAAATATATAAAAGCAAGAGGACCATAAACTGTGGGAGGGAGGGAGGGATGGGCAGAGAGATAGACTCACAATCAATTGGAGAAGGAGTGATGTTTCTGCATCTCAACTCAGAAATGCAACCAAATGGGCCAGTGTAATCTAAATAGCTCTCTCTCAATTGGCATGTACATTTCAGCCTACTTTCCACAAGCTGTTGTACTTCCCAGAATTCTCAACCACCATGACAACTCTGGGATTTGAAACATAGTACGTTCCAAGCTAAGGAAGGTTGGCTTAAGATGATCTGTAATTTCTTCTTCCATTTGCTCTGAGAGAAAGACATGGCCTGCAAACCAGTTTGCCATGTAGAACATAGTGATATAAATGAAAATTTCACACTTCATGAAACTCTACTGCCTGCATATGCTGATTACTGCAGTAGGTCGTTAAAAGAACATAGCTTATTGCTTATAGTGCTGCTTTCTACAAGATGACCAGTTCCCATATGTCACTACAAGACCTGCTTACCTTTTTACTTTACCTTTTAGAAATAATTCTTAGAAATAATCTGTGATAGTTTTCTTCTGCCTATAACTCCACCAGTTATATTCAAACAAGCTTCCTCTTGTCTTGTTTGTTGTTCCCAACTGTCAGATTAACCATATCCTGCTTGCCATGCCAAGAGCAAATGTTGTAACCTATTACCTATTGTTTTCTCGTTATCCTCTTCACTGCTTCCCTAGGATAAAATATTCCTTCTGTAATTTTTTTTTTCTTTCACCCTAGAGAGAAAAATAAACTCTCTAAACAATAAATATGCTGTTCTTGCATAATATAAATTGGAATGCTCCAGCAAATTTTGACACACATACACAAGAGTTTGATCTAGGTCAGTTTGTCATGCAACAACATGAACTGTAAAGCGACAGAAGATTAATAGACAGAGCCACAGAATACAGAGAATGTTCAGCAGAAGGATGCATCAGAGGTCAATGATGGAATGCAATGGAGCACTGATTTTACATTGGACCATATTGTTTACTCATATGTGCAGGCAGACAGCTGTTATATCCAAACCCATGCCAAAACCTAAGCCCCAGTTTCATTAGAACCAAAATAATTAGAAAAGTGTGTGACAGCATTTCTGAATAAAATATTTCTAGACTCCTTGATTTCCTTTAGAAAAATAAACATTTAATTTTAACAATGAAGAAGAGGTTATGCCATTACGGAGTCACAGAACTGAAGTTTTCTTTTAAGAATTTAATTGAAGAGTTAAAGAATATAATTAAAAATTACACTCTTAGGCCATTGAATAAACCCTTTCCTTTAGCCCAGGAATTCAAATTAAAGCATCCCTGAAAGATGGCTGCTAACTACTTTAAGCCCCTGTCACACTGCACCAACGGATGCAAAGAGGATGTAAAACGGACAAAAAAGCTTGCCATCCATTGGTTAACACGATGTATCCATTCTGTACTCACTGCCTCCGTTTTGCTTCCTCTCTATCCGTCCAGCATCTGTTTATGGACATTTCATCTGCTCAGAAAGTTTTGAGCTGCTCAAAACTTTTGCACGGAAAATGTATCCAATTCGTCCATTCTGCATCCGCTAGGCATCCGCTAGGCATCTGTTCTGCATCTGTTACGCTTCCGCTATATCCGCTAGGCATCCGTTCTGCATCCGCGCAACTCGCATCCGCTTGGACGCAGGGAGGAAGCAGAACAGATGCGGAATGGATGCAGAATGGATGCCTAGCGGATGCAGCACGGAAACAAAGCATGTAAAACGGAAAAAACGTTCGCAGAGGGGACCTATCTTGGATATTAAGGATGTCTACAGGATGCCTAGAGGATGCAAAGGGACACCTATACTGCCTATAAAAAGGGGGAGCAACACATCTGGATCTCACTTTCAGACCAGCAGCCCAGCTGTGCAGACCTCTGCAGCCTTCATCTGACTCTTGCTCTTCCACAGCATCCAGTCATGTCCACCGTGGATCGTAACACAGTCCTTTTGGCAGCCACCATCCTTCTGCAACAGTGCGAAGCCATCTACAGGCTCTGTGAACTCTACTACGGGAAGAAAAAGAGGCGGCCAAGAAGAGTCTGGGTCCGAAGATGGATCGGGAGAAGAGCAGAGTACGGACTGTACAACAAGCTGATGGTGGAGCTCAGGAACGAAGACACTTGGGTATTCCAGAACTTCATGAGGATGCCTCCAGCCATGTTTGACAAAGTTGTGCAGTGGCTGACACCCAGGTTGACCAAGGCAAACACCAACTTCCGGTCCAGCCTGGAACCTGGGCTCAAGGTGGCACTCACTCTGCGCCACCTGGCCTCAGGGACCACCTACAGGAGCATGCAGTACGGCTGGAGGGTGCCACACAACACCATCAGCATTGTGGTCAGAGAAGTGGTGCAGGCCATCATCGAAGAATACCTGGAGGAGCTCCTCCAGTGCCCCTCCACTGAAGAAGGATGGAAGAAAGTTGCAGAGCAGTGGTATCAGAGGTGGAACTTCCCACACACCGTTGGAGCCATAGATGGCAAGCACGTGGCCTGCAAAGCACCACCCAAGTCGGGCTCCACTTATTTCAACTACAAGGGCTTCTTCAGCATCGTCCTCTTTGCCATGGTCGATGCTGACTACAAATCTTCCAACACCTTAACTCCGCCATGGAAGCTTGTTGAGTGACTTTGAGCCAACTAGTCAATCTCAGCTCATCCTATTTCATAGACTTGTTGTTAAGACAAAATGAAGCAATCTCACATTAAATCCTTGAGCTCATGGAGAATATAAATCTCCTGATTACTATGCTACATGGCTTTGCTGCTATATCTGCAGAAATCACATTGCTTCAAAGTACAGGATTTACAGTTTATAGGATTTGCCTTCAGTTGTACAGGATATACAGTTGTATTAAACCATCAAATGGCCAATTTGGTTTTATTTTTATTTTCTTTATAGGCTGCCCACTCCTAAATGACTCTGAGTGGCTTACAGCTAGAAACCAATATATGCCATATATAAAAACATATAAAAGTTTTTGTCAGCCATAAAAGATCAGGACCATGTGTGGTCCAATTAAACTGGTTGATTGATACACCTATGCATGGGAATGTTCTCAACTAATAATTAGCACCTGCTGGGAATTAAATAAGGATCAACAGAATTCAAGGGGGGGGAAAGGACTTAATTCGCATGTAGCAATATAAGGATTCTAGGCTGATCTCTCTTTTAACTCTGCCCCCAGGTTCTGCCACTCCTTCCCTTAGATATTTTGGCTTAAAGAAATATTTGAACTGAGCCATTGTGATTTATAAATCATGATTTGTGACTTAGTATGAGATGTGTGGACACAGTACATGGTAGCTTCTTTTCCTGAGCCATAGTGAAAAAATTGAAGTGCAGTGCAGTATGGAAATGCAGCCAATAAACTAACCAGAATCTATTAATAAGCCTCTCTTGAACCATTGCCAGACAGTAATGGGAAAAGTAGTCCAATATATCTAATGGGGACGTCAATGCTCTTCGTCAAAAGGTATAGTCAAGACATCACTGCTGACTGAAAAAATGCCAGGTTCAGTCGTCTCCTTCGACTTAACTCAGATCCTTCTTGCATATCTAGTCCTGAATGCAGGAGATCCTATCTGACCCCACTTTAATTGTCTACTGTACAGTCAAATAAAAAGATTTTCCTTGGAGCCCTTTGATTATAAGCATAATAATTAAGGGAAAGCAGGTGGAGGTAGAGGTTTCCTTTCTGATGCCTTTGATGTGCTCTGATGTGGAATTGTTATTACAGTCTTACTGGACTGAGAGAATCACTAAATATAATAAAAGTGACCTCTGTTTTGAAGCTGAGTATGGGCCATTAAGATGGGAAACACAAAGGTGCATTGTCTCATTGCCCTAGCGAAAATGATTGTGCTCCATGCCTAAACTTGCTTTAATAAACAGCCTTTGAACAGCAATTTTTAAATTATTCATGGCCATTTGTGGCTTTTTCTGATGAATTAATTTTATTTTTAGCATGGAAGGCTGCTACTAATGGGCTATGCTCAGCATTAAAATAAACCAGCTTCTGTCATTAATCTAAAATCTACCAATAACTGCTTTCCTCTTCCAAAGGGTAACAGAGGGATTCCATATCGGTTGCATTATTAATATCCACACTATTTTCCTTTGTATCCGATTTCCTTACTGTAAAGTGAAGAATCTATGGGGCAAACCAAGGTTAGGTCATAGTTAACAGGTCATAGTTAACAGCTTTGGAAGAAAACATATATTAGGATGTAAACTGAAATGGTTTGTCAGGAGTTGTAGGTAAGAGTTGTTGTTAGTCTATAGTGGCAAAAAGATCAGGAGGAGTCTTTCAGCACTCTTTTTGACTAACAAATATTATCTATATATATAAAAGTGAAATACCACTCACGCATCATCACAAAATCTCCAGAACCATAAAGCCTACAAACTTGAAATTTGGCACATATGTTCCTCTTGGCTTCTAGATGCTCAGTAAGAAAGGGTTTTTCAAAATGACCATCAGAGCATTAGAATTTCCTATATTATTATTAACATGTTCTGATGTTCAGGAGTTTTACTCTCCCTCCCCATCTGAAAAGAAATCTCTTCCAAATGCAAAACACAAGCAGAGGAAAGGAGTTGTTTCAGTTTCAGTTTTAGTTTCACAGCACTAAGCAGCTTTAGTACAGAACAGTTGAGCTAAGCCACACTCAGACTCCTTGCTGTCTCCTTGCTCACACAGCAAATTCTGCTTCAGTTTCCAAACAGCCCTCAACTCTGTCACACACTGACAGGACGCTAGCCAGATGGATACCAATGGATGCTGGTAGGCAGAGGCAGAACTTTTTTCACCTTATTTTCCTCCCCAAAAACTAAGCCCGATTGCATAGTTTCATAGTGAAGCACAGGTATCAAGCTAGTTAAAATATATAACTGTCATGAGCTGCAACTTATTTCATCAGATAAGTTAGTTGGAGAACACATACTACTAGAGACCTTTTTATAGTTTGCCACAAAATAAATAAGATTGCTCACATTCCATTTGTACAGAATGGTATCGTGTCACCTACTTGGGCAAGGGATTGAATTAGAAAACTTCCAAGATCCCTTCCAGCTCTTGTTATTCTGTATTCTGAAAATCTAAATTAACAAAGTAGTGCTTACATCTGGATAAATACACCTCAATCTGTTTTGTGATTCTGGTTGCACTGTATGGCCTTGTGACTTCCCTCATTCGTGAGTTATACCAGGCTTGTCATGGCATGTGAAGGGTTGAAAAAATACAAAACTTTGTACATACATTTAACAAATAGATGCAAAAAAAGCATCTACATTTTAATGCAGCTTTTTTACCCTTAAAGTTGTGTAAAAAAAGAATGAACTAAAAGTAAAATTTGATAAACAAAAAACAAATTGCAGCTAAGGGATTAAGAAACTCTTCGTTGAGTCTCTTTTTGATTGCAGTTTGAGATTGTTTTGCTCTGGGTTGATCTAACCTTGCAGAAATCAAGGTGCTCCAAGAATGGGCATACTTATCTGATGGGCTTCATTTGTCAAGCACAGTCTGCCTCTGGCATTTCTTGCCCCACCCCTCCAGTTCGGGGCTAATACAACCTCTTCGTGTTGTTTATGATATTCTTCCATGTTTCTATCTTTGCCATGCATCTGAAAAACAACTAGTGGTTGCAGGCCAGGTCTACTGCATTTGGTTCCTTTGCAAGTCAGCTTATCCCGCCACAACACTCCAAGTTGAGCTCATTACCAAGTAGAGTGTTAATATATATACACTTATATACAGCTTCACAGTGCTTTACAACCCTATCTAAGCAGTTTTACAGAAATGGTGATGGCAAATTATCAAACTGTACTTTCTGTCACTAGGAAGGGTGATTAATGCCTGCAGATGATAAGGATGGGGGAAAATGATGAAAGTTACAATATGATGTCATAATGGAACCCTAGTGCTTCACAGCCCTCTCTGAGCAGTTTACAGAGTCGGCATATTGTCCCCCAATCATCTGGGTCCTTATTTTACTGACCTCGGAAGGACGGAAAGCTGAGTCAACCTTGAGCCTGGTGAGATTTGAACTGCCAAATTGCAATCAGCTGGCAGTCAGCAGAAGTGGCCTGCAGTACTGCACTCTAACCACTGCACCACTACGGCTCAATCATATTGTATCATATTGTAACTTTCATCATTTGCTCCCATCCTTAACCACTGTAGGCACTAATTGCCCTTCCCAGTGACCATAAATACAACCTGATAATTTGCCATCACTATTTCTGTAAAACTACTTAGAGAGCATTATGAAGCAGTATGTAAGTCTAAGTACTATTGCTATTTCAATTGTTCTCTGAAAAACACCCCACTCCAAATACAGTTCAGAGTAGGAAACAGAATCATTTGCTACAGCTTCATCTGATTAATTGTAGGAAGCACAGTATCACAGCAATCTCTTATTCACAAGCATCTTTGACTGGAATTGCCTAAAATAGGCAAAATTGTCCATGCTTTCTTCAATAACTTTCAAATAAAAATTCTAGCCTCACAAAAATGCTGAGATACTTGAAGATGAGAGAGTGAATTTGCGAAAGCTTTCTTAGTTCATAACTGAGGCAAAACCTTTCAATTCATGTAATTCAAGGCTACATAAGCAAATCTGGCTTCCCCCATTAGCTTCACTCCCTGGAAGGCAGCTGGGCAGGTTACAAGTTGTGATTCCATGACCCTGGAACAGTACCAGAGGTGGTTTTCAGCAGGTTCTGACCAGTTCTGGAAAACCGGTAGCAGAAATTTTAAGTAGTTCGGAGAACCAGCAAATACCACCTCTGATTGGCCCTGCTCCCAGTTATTCTCTGCCTCCCGAGTCCCAACTGATTGGCTGGGTCTTCTTTTGTTGCCCTGCACAGGAGAATGATCCTGGAAAGTAGGTTAGTGGGGTGGGGTGGGAATGGGATTTTGCAGTAACCTAACTCTGGAGTCAGGTGGGAATGAAGATTTTACAGTATCCTTCCCCTGCCATGCCCACCAAGCCATGCCCACCAAGCTACGCCCACCAAGCTACGCCCACAGAATTGGTAGTAAAAAAAATGAATCCCACCACTGGACAGTACAGCTGTCATAAATACATGTCAGTTGCCAAGTGCCAGAATTCTGATCATGTGACCATGGGGATGCTGCAACGGTTGTTTGAAAAACTGGTCATAAGTCACTCTTTTTAGTGCTGTTCTAACTTCAAATGGTCACTCAACAAATGGTTGTAAGTCAAGGACTGCCAGTACATAACTCTGATTTTCTTTATTCCCTATTAGAAATTTTCGTTTCTTTCAGATTTTCAAAAAAACAGCCCACAAAATAAGATCCTATTTGCCTTTGTTTCACAACTGCATAGTACTGGAGTATTTGACACATCTGGAATATGTTATGAGAGGATTGTAACGGAGGTGGTATTCAGCAGGTTCTGACCCGTAGCAGAAATTTTGAGTAGTTCAGAGAACCGGCAAACACCATCTCTGATTGGCCCCGCCCCCAGTTATTCTCTGCCTTGCGAGTTCCATCTGATTGGCTGGGTCTCTTTTTGTTGCCCTACACAGAAGAATGGAGCCGGAAAACAGGTCAGTGGGGTGGGATGGGAATTGAGATTTTACAGTATCCTTCCCCTGCCATGCCCACCAAGCCATGTTCGCAGGACTGGTAGTAAAAAAAAAAAAGAATCCTACCACTGGGCTGTATTCTCCTGAAACTTTGCAGGGAGAGAGCCTTGCTGAAAATTGGTACGGATATAGGAAGGAAGGAAGAGGCAGGAAAATATGGATCTTACAACTAACTACATCAAAAGTCATGGAGAGCTACACCCATGCCAAGAGTTGCTTTGCCTTTTCCACACAGCTTATCCAACAGATCCTGCACCAAGCAATCATTTATTTGGTTTGGGCCTAGCATGGTTTGCTTCATCGTGGTTTCATGAATAAGTCGTAATTGGCTTGGTCCTCAAAGCAAGATTTGGACACTGTAGAGGTTAATATAACATGTAAATCTAGTCAATATTTTACCGCTTGTAGAACCTAATCCTATAGTGAGGACTTCCTGCTGAGTTCAATAGGAATTACTTCAAATAAATGGGCATGGGATTGCTGACTCACATTTAGTTCATGTCATACATGATTCGACAGCAGGGTGCAGAGGGCGTTTGTTTTTCATCTTTGACATTTCCTTTGCTTAGTGCTTGATCTATTTGTGTGGATGAATGAGATGTTCCTATTCTCCCAGGGTTTTAAAAAATGTCTGTGACAGAGTTGCCAGCAGGGATGTTCTCCAGACCAGGGCAGGCCATTCCTACCCACTGGGCCTGCCTGCAGAATCCCATGCTGGCATTTACAAAGAATACACTGTGTTCTTTTTTGCTTGAAATATTCTGAACCAATTCATACAGAACAGATATTATTATAAGTGTACGGGGGCGGGTTGGTGGGGAATAACCCATTAAAAAAATATTAATTAAGTCAATTTAAGTGCTTTTCAAGTAGTTCTGCCTGCTATTTGGAAGCAGCTTGGTCTTTCCCTGCATCCGTTCTGCAATAACGGGTGCACATTTTCACTTCAGATCGTTCTGTTATTTTGATCAGCTTCTGGCATAAAAGAAACAACAAAAGGGAAGAGTTCTTTTGTGTAATTTGCACAAGTGGTGAAGATAAGATCACACATAACAATTAATGAATTGGATGTAGATGTTCATCAAAAGCAAAAAGTGCCTGCCTTTATACATACATAACAATACTGAAATAAATTGAAAAATTAACCATCCCTTTTTAAACTATATTTATCCTCTCTGTCCTGCTCACTATTGTCTATATGAAAGGATGCTCATGTTGGAAGAAATAACCCTCTGGGTTCAGTACCAAGTGGGGAAAAAGACACTGGAAACATGGAGACTGTTTGGAAAGATGGTTTAATGGTGGACAGGACCACATGGCTTGAAGCTCCAAAGTGAAAAGGATGATCACATCCTTCAAGATGTTGGGTGAAGGAAAAGAGGGAAGATGCTGAGAGATCCTTAATTAATACCCTCTGTTGGGCCCGACCTTAATGTTTCCTGTTCCTGTGTAAGAAATGTATCCCATTGGCTGTCAGACTCCCAGGGGTGAGTTTTTTAGCTAATTTTGTAGGCTTTTCTGGACCACATAGCTTTCTTTACCTGAGTCCTGGCTGATACAATCTTCCCAGGCCATGTGGTGAGATTGGTAGAAGCCTTTGTTATGTAGAATACTCTGGCCCAGGCCTTAATGACCCGTCCATTAACAAATGTGGGAGTGAGCTTCTGCTTCTGAGGTGAGTTTCTGCTTCTGAGTTTCTACTTCTCTTTTAAGGGAAATATTCTGCTTTTTTAATATTTCCTGGGATGTTTCATTTTTCTAGAAGAGGGGTGGTGCTAACTTCCTACACTCACAGGGGTGCCAGTGTCAGGAGGGGGGTGGGTGTCAAAAATCAAGATGGTGTATAAGACCATGCAATCAAAGCCCTGCCTCCTTTTCTATGTGTGTTGCATATAAATACGGGCAGAGTTTCAATTACTGCACGATCAGTCTTTGGGTTATGATGACCACAATTGGGACCAGAATTTCTGTTGCTAAGCAAGGCAGTTGTTAATCTGATTTCACAACCTTTTTTTCCCCACTGCTAAGCAAATCACTGCGGTCATTAAATGAATCCAGCTTCTCCCATTGACTTTGCTTGTGGTACCCAGTTGGGAAGGTCACAAATGGAGACCCTGAGATGCTGCAGTAAATACATATTGGTCGCCAAGTGCCTGAATTTTTGATCATGTGACTGTGGAAGAGGTTCCAACAGTTGTAAGCATGAGAACTGATTATAACTCCCTTTTTTCATTGCCATTGTAGTTTTGAACAGTCACTCAACAAATGGTTGTAAGTCAAGGACTGCTTGTTTAATGTTATGGATCTATCCTAACCTTATTTTAATCTCTTCCCTAGAGATAACTCTGAGTCCTTAACGTAAGAGAACTAAGCTGAAACTATCCTCCATGGCGGACCAGACTAGAAAACCCAAAGAATAGAATAGAATAGAATAGAATAGAATAGAATACTACTTTATAGGATTAGATCAACATAATCTTGCAAGTATGAATGTGCCTCCCCACTTATCTTAAAGAGAATGAGATCTTTTCTCAAATTACTTTTCAACCCCAGATTTCTCTTGACTGGTCAATATCTTGGTTGCAGCTCTTTTTCTTGTTCCCGTGATCATTCTTACAACCCATTTCATCATCAAACCTACATTGTCTATCACTTTGAGTATGCACCAGTCATACATAGCAACCAGTGCCAAATCAAAGTTACAAATCAACTTTTTAGTTTGTACTTTGATGGCAGTCTTTTGAGTTCAGTTAACAGGGTAAGTTAAATCTCAGTTAAAATGCATTACATAAAGAAGAGCTAGATCAAATGATGCTAACCATGCCTTTCTTTCTCAGTGCAGTATGTAAACACAATCAAAATCTAATGACATCATTGTTGACTCTTAATTCCATCTTTAATGAAATTCATAATGAGCCTCATATAATCTGACAGCCAGTCTTTTGAATACTCCCTTTTTATCACTTATCATCTGAATATAATGAATCTTCCAACAGTTAATGCTTGGTAATGTTAGTTCAAGATCTCCATCTCCCACAAATTTCAATCTGATTGACAGCTAGCTGTAGGTGGTCAAAATTTGCTTGGTTACCCAAGCAACTTCTGTGTTATTTTTCCTAAACAACTAAGAGTTCAAGAAAAAACAGGCAAAATACTTTTAGAAAAATTAAAAGAATGGCACATACGCACTCAAACATTTCATATGAAACAATGTAAACATCTGATCCATTATGAAAATCCCATACAGCTGAAAGAGGACATATAATTTTCCATATACTGTTAGACTACAACTCCCATCTTCCATTATCATCAGCCATCATTAGGACCTACTTCTAGAATCTAGAATTCTAATCATCTCATATTTGGAGGGCCAGAAGTTCAGTGCCCTGATATAAATTTATTAGTTCTATCTCATGTCAAAAACAAAAAAAAGTTTTATAATTTATCCTGTTACATAACCCACCTGGTTTCAATGAAACATTGAAAATATTTAAATGCAGCAAAATACAAAACATAAAAACTAAACAAGAAAAACATAAGGAAGCCCATGACAACATTTAAACAAGAGTTCCACATATCACTTTCTTTCAATGTCCAGGGGTACAGCTACATCTTCTCATAAAATAATAGTTAATTTGTTGCCGAGAAGTTCCATTAGTTAATGTGTCTAATAGCCATTCCAATCATCTCTGCATTCCAAAAGTTCTTTATATATTTTGTTGACGCACTTCTCTTTTGCCTATCTTAAATCAAACCAATAAAGAGTGGTCTTCTAATTACATATTTGGTGAAGTCCATAATTTCAAACTCATTACAACTCATTGACCAGGAACAAACTATGGACAAATCTATTGGTTTCATGATATGAAAATTTGTCATTCTTCTGCCTCCAGCATACCTGTCTTTGTCTTTGTCAATAATTGCCAGTTGGCATGATCCCAATCCTATTATGGAAAGTCATCAACAACTTAAAGGATTTAGCGATATAAAGCATGAAGGCAGGGCTTAGTTGAATAAGAGCGAGGAATTGCTGAGAGCGCTGGCAGAGCTATAGAGATGAATGCTTAAATATGCCCATTCTACTCTCATACCCAAGGATTTAGACTTTCAGTCAACCATTGCATCCTCCCCCTTTCCTGAAAACCAGAATTATTTTCAGTTAAATAAGAGGTTCTGTAACAAAAACAGGAACATCCAATGAAGATTATGAAAAAATCAAACAAACTTTTATAGCCTAGTCATTTTTCATCTGATTTTTCTGACATTAAGTTAGATCACAGTTCATCCAAAAAGGTCATCACTGTCAGACTTCCAACTGCTAGACAAATTATTATTATTATTTTGAAACAAACAGAATGTTCGGAATGAATAATGATGGAACGGGTGAAAAAAGCTTTTTCAGATTCATAATAAAGAGGTTATCAAATGTGTAAGGCATTACTTACATTTGATGATGGTGGTGGTGGTGATTGACAATTTCAACCAAGCTACAGTTAATAATGATTTTCTACTGATTCAATACATAAATAATGATAGCTAATCCAGGTGTTAAATAAATATGTTGTTTTCTAACAAGTGAGTAACCCTTTTCATAAAGCAAAGTGATGAATGCAAAAGGAGGATTTTGGGATGGAGTTTTGACAAATTCCTAGAATGTGCCTTCAAATTCTCTCCAGTTTTTTTTAAATAATGAACATGCCAGCACACACAATATGGTTTCATCTAGAACCCTTAAAGAAATCTGCTGTCTAAGGACTTGATGGAAGATGCAATCCTTTATCTGCCAACTTACTATATCAAATTCTGAAATGGAGATGAGCATTATCTTGTGCTTTGCATTAGGCAACAATAAATCTTATTTTGACCTAGAAAACTGTATCTCTCAAGGTCACTCTTCACATTTTTAACTGTACACTTTAAATCAGGGGTCCCCAATCCCAGACCATAGACCAGTACTGGTCTGCAGCCCATCAAGAACCAGACCCACAAATGGTGTGCGAGTGTCCAAAACTTTATATGCTCATGCCTGGGATTAGATTACACTCACGAAACCATATCCTGCTCCCCTGCCACCACCACCACCAATTCCACCTGTGGAGGCAAAAAGGTTGGGGACTGTTGCTTTAAATAACTTAGGTGAAAAACACAATGCAATTTAGTCTAATGGAGTAGAAAGGATACAGATTCAAGATCAGAAAGGATACTTGAGAAATTGAAAGAGAAAATCAACACACTTCATTTTTAGAAGACCTGTTTTACAGCATTAGCTTTGCTGGCCTGTTCTGCCTTTGGTTTGGTGGCCAGGAAGTAAGAGTATCATACTTTAACACATCTTGAACATCAACATATTGGAAGAAGGGAATACAAAGTTGGTTTATTTGTTAAAACAGGATAGGTTGTTCTGGTTACCCTTTATGGACTTTGTGATGATACCAGGACTGAAAAGATTGTGTTAAGGCCCTGTCACACTGCCCACCGGATGCAAAACGTTAGTAAAAAGGACACAACGGATGAGAAAAATGTTCCATCCGTTGTTATCCGCTCTCAGAAGGGGCGAAAATTTGCATAACCGGAGCGGATAACACGGAAAGGAACGGACGCGGGGAGGACGCAGGGCGGATGGAAAGCGGATGCGGAACGGAAGCCCAGCAGATGGAAGCGGATGGGAGCAGATGGCACATCCGCAAGGCTTCCGGGGGACCTCAGCAAAGTGGACGCGGAACGGATACAGCGGATGCACAGCGGATGCTGAGCGGATGAAGCGGATGCAGAACGAAAGCCTAGCGGATGCACAGCGGAAGCCTAACGGATGCCTAGTGTTAATTGCTCATGCGGGGAGGATGCATTGCGTAAGCCCCGCGGATATAAGAAAAGCAGCTCGGAAGCAGGTCACCATTCAGAGGAAAGACCTGCTGCCGGACGGATTGACAGCCTTGCCTGCCCTGTCTGTATGCCTGCCTGCAAGCCTTGCTGCCAGCCTCCCTGCCAGCCTTGCTGCCAGCCTCCCTGCCAGCCTTGCTGTCTGCCTGTCTGCCAGCCTTGTTGTCTGCCTGCCTGCCAGCCTTGCTGCCAGACAGTCTGCCTGCCAGCCTTGGTGCATGCCTTCCTGCCAGCCTTGGTTCATGCCTGCCTGCAAGCCTTGGTGCCTGCCTGCCTGCCAGCCTTCCTGCCAGCCTTGGTGCCTGCCTGCCTGCCAGCCTTGGTGTCTGCCTGCCTGCTAGCCTTCCTGCCAGCCTTGGTGCCTGCCTCCCTGCCAGCCTCCCTGACAGCCTTGGTTCCTGCCTGCCTCCCTGCCAGCCAGCAACCCCACAACCATGGGGAAGAACAGAAAGCCTCAGCCATCTGCTGCCAGCCCTGGCAAGAGGGACAGGGCTACCATCCAGCCCCCTGGCCCTCACTCTGGTTCTGCTGGGGCTTCTGCAGCACAGGCTCGCTCTTCTGGGGCTGGGGCTTCTGCTGCTTCTGCTTCTGGAGGAGCTGATGATGCGGGAGATCAGACAAGCACTCCAGCACCAGCCACCTCCACAGGACCTGGACCCTTCACCCCTGAGACTGAGCGACCAAGAGGAGTGCCAGAGAGTCATTTTTGTTTTATAGCTTGTTGTTAATAAAGTCTATTTTTGATTCACACACTTGCTTCATTTCTTTTTTTTAATAAAGTCTTGGTAGAAACTTTTAGAAATGGTTTAAGCCTTTGCATGCTTGTGGGATGGGTTAAGATAGCAGTGGGATGGGTTGAGATAGCAGTGGGATGGGCAGGGATACCTTTGGGATGGGTAATAGCTGTGGGATGGGCAGGGATACCTTTGGGATGGGTAATAGCTGTGGGATAGATAAACCTCCAGTGCAAGCATAGTGGGACATGTCAACATAAACACAACTCTTTATTAAACGCCCTGTTCATTGTAGGCCCACCCAACATACATGGCACAATCTCATCCGTGTGATGAGACAGGCTGAAGGAAGCATCCATTAATCATCTATCATCCTGTCTTGCCACTCCACTGCTCCAGCTGGGGAGTTGAACCATTGTCTCAGAAGGTTGCACTGCTTCTTCCCTTCACGTGAGGCTCTGTTGGGGCCTTGCACATCCTCAATGTCTATCAGGTTTCGCCCTTGCCTCCATTCCCCAGGCTCCATGTCCCCATTGCCTTGCTGGAGGTCCACAAGCCTGTTCTGCAAGACTGGGTAGCGGGTGCGCATGAGATTGTGCACAATGCAGCAAGATTCCACGATCCTCCTCACGGTCTCTGGGTGATGCTGCGTGGTGGTGAGAAGTACCTGGAACCTGTTGGCCAGGATGCCAAAGGCGTTCTCCACCACCCGCCTTGCCCTGGACAGCCTGTAGTTGAAGATCCTCTCTTCACGGGTGAGGCATTTGGAGGTGTAGGGCTTCATGAGGTAGGTTGTGAGGGAGAAGGCGTCATCCCCCACGATGAAGTAGGGCACATCTTGCGTGTCATTGGGCAGGAGGTCTGGATCTGGGACGCCCATGATGAGGTTGCCTTCCAGCCCCTCCTTGAGGTGACTGGTATTGTATACCTGGGCATCTGAAGATGAGCCGTTGCCTGAAGCATCAATGTACATGAACTTGTAGTCAGCATCGACCATGGCGAAGAGGATGATGCTGAAGAAGCCCTTGTAGTTGTGATAAGAGGACCCTGAGTTGGCTGGAGCTTTTCAGGTCACGTGCTTGCCATCTATGGCTCCAACGGTGTGGGGGAAGTTCCACTTCTGATACCACTGCTCTGCAACTTTCTTCCATCCTTCTTCAGTGGAGGGGTACTGGAGGAGCTCCTCCAGGTATTCTTCGATGATGGCCTGCACCACTTCTCTGACCACAATGCTGATGGTGTTGTGTGGCACCCTCCAGCCGTACTGCATGATCATGTATGTGGTCCCCGAGGCCAGGTGGCGCAGAGTGAGTGCCACCTTGAGCCCAGGTTCCAGGCTGGGCCGGAAGTTGGTGTTTGCTTTGGTCAACCTGGGTGTCAGCCCCTGCACAACTTCATCAAACATGGCTGGAGGCATCCTCATGAAGTTCTGGAATACCCAAGTGTCTTCGTTCCTGAGCTCCACCATCAGCTTGTTGTACAGTCCGTACTCTGCTCTTCTCCCGATCCATCTTCGGACCCAGACACTTTTTGGCCGCCTCTTTTTCTTCCCGTAGTAGAGTTCACAGAGCCTGTAGATGGCTTCGCACTGTTGCAGAAGGATGGTGGCTGCCAAAAGGACTTTGTTATGATCCACGGTGGACATGACTGGATGCTGTGGAAAAGGAAGAGTCAGATGAAGGCTGCAGAGGTCTGCACCGCAGGGCTGCTGTTCTGAAAGTGAGATCCAGATGAGTTGCTCCCCCTTTTTATTAGGCAGTATAGGTTTTCCCCTATGTGTCCCTTTGCATCCTCTAGGCATCCTCTAGACATACTTAATATCCGAGATAGGTCCCCTCTGCGAACGTTTTTTCTGTTTTACATGCTTTGTTTCTGTGCTGCATCCGCTAGGCATCCGTTCTGCATCCGTTCCGCATCCATTCTGTTTCCTCCCTGCATCCGTTTACCGCTGGAGCGGATGGAGTTGCGCAGATGCGCAGCGGATGCCTAGCGGATATAGCGGATGCGTAACGGATGCAGAACGGATGCCTAGCAGATGCGTAGCGGATGCAGAATGGACGAATTGGATACATTTTCCGCTCAAAAGTTTTGAGCAGCTCAAAACTTTCTGAGTGGATGAAAGGTCAATAAACGG
The DNA here is from genome assembly GCA_015471245.1 of Laticauda colubrina. Taxonomy (NCBI): domain Eukaryota; kingdom Metazoa; phylum Chordata; class Lepidosauria; order Squamata; family Elapidae; genus Laticauda; species Laticauda colubrina. The sequence continues at coordinate 21,056,250 of BLBF01000006.1, forward strand.
ATGCTGAACGGATAAAGAGGAAGCAAAACGTATGCAGTGAGTACAGAACGGATGCATCGCGTTAATCAACGGATGGCAAGTGTTTCTCTCCGTTTTACATCCTCTTTCCATCCATTGGTGCAGTGTGACAGGGGCTTTATATAGATTTGTTTGTGGATAAGACATGCAATATGGAATGAAGAGATAATTGTTTGTAATTTTAGAGAGAATGAAAGTTACTAAATTATTTTCACTTGTGATGAAGCTTGAAAGTCGCTTCTTTCTCTCCATTATATTCTTACTTTTCTTTTTCTCTTTTCTTCTTGTACTTACTTCTCCCTATTCTTTTTTCTTACTTTAAACTTAGCTAGATTTTACTAGCACAATCAAAAGCATTAATAAAAAATATATGTATACAAAAGGGAACACCATTCTTTGACTTCTTTAATTACTTCTGAGAAAGAAAAACAAATAGATATAATTAATTAAAATTTCTTATAAAGGAGCAAATTAGTTTACTTCTTTCAGTTTTACCTTGCATGCATTTGAATCTGTATCTTTAAGCACATCAAGTTGAAAATCAGATGTTCGGCCATATCAACACTGGAGGAGGCTGATTCTTGGACCATACAAATAACATTATTTGGAAATTTTGGTCTTTGAATTTAATTTCATTTTATCGTGTACACTTAATCACATGGGGGTACCTGCAGAGTTAATACAAAGAGTTTTCAGTTTTCCAGCCTCCATAGTGAAACTTGTATGCTCCAAAAGTGACAAAGATATTAATGATGTTCTTTGCATGTTGTAATGGTGTTTATATCTAGAGGTAATGAATTACTAACCTCGAGTGACAGTGTGCAAGCACCCATGACTTGTATTCTACATTTACTTAGTAACACTTGTACATATAAATGGGCATTTTGTTTGTGTCCTCTCATTCTGATTATTAAAGAGAGCAAAAGCTACTGGCAGATCTCAGGATGCATTTTTAAGTATCTTTTGCCTAAACAAACAGCATGGCATAAGACTTTGGAGGTCTCCATCTCTTTGCTACACAGTGCTAGAAGGCATTGAGGAAGACTGGAGGATTCCTGGAGTAAGTTTAATTTGACAGAGAGATTTTCAGCTATAAACCTAGGAAAGAGAAACAGGGAACAGAATTAATTTCTACTTCCAAAGGTGCAATCAATAATTTTGATGTGCAGGAACTCTTCATGGTTAAACCCCTCCCCCCCCAACATGGCAACCACAAGGAATCACATTTGCATCCACAGAATAAGTAGAAAGAAAGGGTCTGATTTCAGTTGGCAAAAACCTTTAGAAAACCAACCAAGTACTAATAAAACTGTAATGCATTACTACAGTATATTCCTGTGCAATTATTTAGAGGTAAGTGGCACTGCATGCAGTGGGCCTTATTTTTTACTACATGGTCAGACATATTTACAAAATCTCTTCAACCAGTTGCAAGAACATAACCTTCAATGTAGTTTGAAATGTAAACACTTGGGAAAGGGTAATGCTACCTTTCAAACCGCTAGAATGAAGTAGGGACAGTGTTAAAGAAAATAAATAACTGGCTGTGCTAGATTATTTTCTCTGGTTTCTGAATGCTAATCAATAACAATAGCAACAATACTTGAACACATTATTACTTCTCTTGCTTTCTAGATCTGGGGTGCAAATCTTCATATGAGCACTAGATGGCAGCAAAGATATACTTAGAATTCTTTCCAGACATCTAATGGTCAGCTGTATATTTGCAGCTCCAATCACTGCTTCATTTTTACTTTTTTTAAAACCAGCATATTGTGGAATGGTGGTATGGTCTGTCTTTCTAAAACATAACGGCAGAATTCAGTACAGAACATTTGTTCAAAATTTACTTCCAGACAGGAGCACCTTAGCAAATGCCTACTAACCCCCCCCCCCCATGCCATTAGATCTGGAATACGGCAGTAGGAATTATGGACAACTGTAAGCCAAAGCCCTGAACAGGATGATGGAGAGGAAGATGACAGCCTACTCTGAAATCATACCACATGCCTTGCCTACATCTGTCCCCAATTTATGTCCTATAATGCCCCTCCATCAACGTTTGATCCCAACATAAGCACTAGTTGGTTTCTGTTTCATTTCAAGTCACTTTTTTTTTCATCTGCAAGCTGCAAACTGATAGCATTCATGCATTATTGAATTTATTTATTTATTTCAGCACCCAGAATCCCTCTTGGGTGATTAATAAGTTTGAGAATGAATGAATGAATGGTCACCCATCTCATTTGACAGTGACTCACTTTATTTTGCTAAGTCAGGGGTGTCAAACTTGATTTCATTGAGGGCCACATCAGGGTTGTGTTTAACCTTGGGGGGCTGGGGAGGGCGTGGCCAGGTTTCACATGGCCAGCTCGATGTCACTCGTGTTGGGGGCACCTGTGGTGCCCCAAGTGCTCTGTCAGCGAAAACGGGCTCCCAAGCTCCGTTTTTGGCTGTGATGGCCTCCTGCAACCTTCTGCCAGCAAAAATGGAGCTTGCAAGGACCACCCATAACCCTCCTAAGCCCCATTTCTGCAGACAGAGGCACCGCGGGCTGATCCTTTGCTATTTCCAAGGCAGCCCTGCAGGCCAGATCTAAGCGGGCTGGATCCAGGCCTCAGGCCTTCAGTTTGATATCCCTGTGCTAAGTCATAAACCAGAGTGGCACTGACATATTTCCAAAGACTAGAAAATAGAAGACAAAGGGATGTGGATATGAAATATATACATTCAACTGCATTCAGATAGAACAGAAAGTATTGTATATAGTAGGCCAGGAGGTGTCAAACTGTGGATTATACAAGCTAATTTCAACAACGTCCCCAATCTTTTTCAGCTTGTATGCTCAAATCAAGATTACTTCCAAAATTAGGGAAGTAGAATTTTCAACAGTTGGGGCTATACAGTTGATCAATACCTGAGTTGCCTAGAGTTTCAGATTATCCTGGGATCTAATAAAGCTTATATTTAAACAAGAGCAAAAGTTCAGTTTAAAAAAATGTAATTTGAAAAGCAAACTTCAGTTTTAAAAAAGGCAGATTCCTGAATCATCTTGAAACTATTTTCTTTCCTCATCTCTAACTATAACCTGAACACTGAAATAATTAGGAAATCAGGCTTAGAATAAATTTTGTCTGATATACAGTGCTACGTTTAAAGTAGGTGGAGGTTGCTTAAATAGTCCACATTCAGCCATAGAGCATGTCTTCAATATTAGAAAACGGCTCACGTAATTGAAATCTGCATGATGAAGTAAACTGCCAAAACAACACAGTAAATTTCTGTGATGAATTGCATTTTTATTTAGTCTTTTCTCCAAGGAACTAGCAGATAAGGTTTAACTTTAATACCACCCCATTTTATCTTTATTAACAACTGTATACAATGGGTCAGGCTCAGGGAGGTAACTGCTATAAGTTCATATTCAGAGATATAAATCAAGTTTGTTGTGGACCCGTGTCAACTGTTAACCCCCTGTACCATCCTGGGTTTGGATGAATAAAGCATTTTCAGAGACTAAAACAGTGTGATTAAACCAGTGGAATGCCTATTTTCATATGTCAAACTTTTGTACAATTATTCAAGGAATTGATAAACTAGCTATGTTCAATTTTAACATAGTGAAGGACATTACTTTGTACAAATGGTTTTTGTTTATTTTTATTTATTTATTTAATTTGATTTTTCAATCACAAGATAGTAGGTATAAGAATAAACACAGTTATAAATACATGACTAGATAAGAAAAATAAAAATAAGAAAAATAAACAATAGGACAGGGACAGTAGGCATGTTGGTGCGCTTATGCACGCTTATGCACGCCCCCTTCAGACCTCTACCAGAATAACAAAAATTGCATTGCATTAGTTATTCTGGTAGTCCAGTTTGTTCCACAATGGCTTTTCCCCTAGAACAACATGGAGGTTAAATGGAAATCTTGAGCCATATCCCTGTGTAAAATCAGGCAAAATTCAAGAATTAAAATATTTGTACAGTATACAGAAAATCAGCATGACCTATCTCTCACATCCTACAATATTACTTATTTGTCTACATAATGATAAAAATAAACTCTTGGAAGTTCCCACTTTGAAAGCCATCTCAGTTTTGATTTTACTAGTCTGCAGGATTTGCAAACTATTTTAAACCAAGTCTTACCACTTAGGTTCATTAATTAATATAAGGTAAGCTTATGTTTTGCCCATATTTCATTCTAATAAATTATTATTAAACAATTACAGTATAGGGTTATCAAAAAAAAAATATTGAGATAATGTATAGGGCTATCACATCTGGTCTACAGTCTTTGCAGAAAATGGATGAAATCTGCATTTTTGCACCTAAGATCAAGCCATCCTAATATAGCTACAGAGTATGGTCTGGTTTGACTGCCTTTACTATGTTTCTGTCTGTTATAAAGGTCATCTCCTTTCCTGTTACCAGGGAAGTTTTATCGAATACAGATGTCTGCAAAATATAAGAGTTAACTGTATTTCTTTGTTACATCTATTGGTCATCTGGGAGTGTTGCAGTGGCCTAGAGGTGAAGCTCGTGCCTCACAGTCAGGAGCTGTGAGTTCGATCCTAGGTTAGAGGCAGATGGGCTTCTTTGGGGACAATGAGAGTATATCTGTTGAAATCTCTGCAATGGCAACAGGAAGGGCATCTGGCCAGTAAACACTCAGCTCCATTCAATTGCCCAAGACTCCACCCCACAAGGGATTATAGGGTATTTTAAAAGAACTTGATGATCTATTGGTCATCTGGATTTTTGCATGCCAGATGTAGTACTCCTAATATCCAATACTTCCAGATTTATTTATTTATTTATTTATGTCAATTGCTTACAAGATAATAGGTATAAGTAAAAACATAGTTATGAATACATGGATACAGATAAGAAAAATTTAAAAAAAATAAAAGAAAAAAAAGGACAGGTATGGTAGGCATGTTGGTGCACTGATGCACGCCCTTCAGACCTCCTAGGAAAGGGGTGAGGTCAATAGTAGACAATCTAAGGTTAAAGTTTTTGGGGTTTGAGGAAAAAACCACAGAGTCAGGTAGAGTATTCCAGACATTGACCACCCTGTTGCTGAAGTCATATTTCCTGCAATCAAGTTTGTTGTGGTTAACCTTGCGTTTATATCTATTGTTTGCTCTTGTGTTGTTATGGTTGAAGCTGAAGTATTCATTGACAGGTAGGACATTGTAATGTATGATTTTATATACTATACTTAGATCGGACCGAAGGCAGTGTAATTCTTGGTTTTCTAGGTCTAGAATTTCGAGTCTGGTGGCATAAGATATTCTGCAACGAGTAGAAGAGTGGAGAACTCTTCTTGTGAAATATTGAGAAATAACACTTTCTCAACTGTGTTAATATCATATACATAATGTGGGTTCCAGACTGATGAGCTGCATTCGAGTATTGGTCTAGCAAATGTTTTGTATGCTCTAGTTATCAGTGTAATATTACCAGAGAAAAAGCTACGTAGGATTAGGTTAACAACTCTTAATGCCTTTTTGGCTATGTAGTTACAGTGGGCTCTAGCACTTAGGTCATTAGAGATGAGTACTCCAAGATCCTTGACAGAGTTTGAAAAAAGTACACAAGTACTTATATTAAATTTAGACCTAACGTGATACTTTCTAAGGTTGCTGAAGAAAAAATATTTTTTGTAGAGAAGAAATGCATACATTAGAAGTTTAAAAAACCCCTAGTAGAGAAGGTTTATTTAATTGGTAGTTTTATTGCCTCCAGGAACTAATCCATAAATATAACAGCATTTTCCCCTGGTTATTGTATGTAAGATTTTGATGGATAAGATTTTTCTGCACATCATGAATTTATTTTCTTTGATGAGATGAGAAATTATATTTCTTTTAACCTGAATTTTAAAATCTATTAACGTGTCCAAGTATTGTACAAAATACTACCAGTTGTTCATATGGTATGAAATGAGTGTTGTCAAGAAGTTATTATTAAATGTAGCTTCCACTCTGGAGCTAAGCTTTGGATAAAAACAGCAGTAAGTAGTAATAGTAATAATAACATACTGAGTGAAGAATGTTAGTCCTGCATTAGGTATTGTAAAAATGATTGTCATATAGTTTACTGCATAGTCCCTGTGATTCCAGAGAAATATAAATTTCAGAATATGTTCTTCATTGGTCATTTTATGGAGACATCCAAACCAGATTCATCCTATCTCTGATTAGTAGATATTCTGGCCACCCAGATTCAGCCAATGCCTAGATGTTGCTCATGGACAAGCTACCTTTTGTCACAACTCATGAACCTATGTTCTGTACAGCTGCACAGAAGCTCCATCAGACCCTGAAGGGTCAAATTTCCACAATGCACTCTATCTAACTGTAATTCATTTAAAATTTAGATAATATTACTTTGTATGTTAGATTGTTTTATAAATATATTTTAATTTTGTCTTCAATTTTTTTGTTTTTTATTTGTTTGTTCAATTTCTATGGTGCCCATCTCAGCCAAATGATTCTGGCAGCTTACAATTTTGAAACAATAAAACAGTTTAAACAATTGAAAACAATAAAATGTCAAATGAATGAATGAATGAATGAATGAATGAATGAATGAATGAATGAATGAATGAATGAATAAATAAATAAATAAATAAATAAATAAATATACAGCAGCTGAGATAGTTAACCAACTAATAGTAAAGCCAAGAAATGGGGCTCTTAGTAGATGACTTTACTTATCATCTGCTAATATGTATGTTTGGATAATAGATGAGAGAGGAAGAGAGGGAAGGAGAGAGAGAGAGAGACAGGAATGTTTTACTGTTATCTGCTTCTACTGGTCTAACAACTACAATACACTGAATTGAATATGTATTGTATATGAACTGCATATATAGGCTAACCTGTGTTTCACAAATATTGAATAACAACAGTAAATTACAAAAATCTTTCTCTATAATGTCCAAGCATGGTTGTGCTTGGGACAGAAATAGAATGCAAGCTTTAAGAGAATTGGAGAGGCAGGCTACTGTGAGATATGATGTTTTTTCAATATTTTTTTTAATTATCCAAACTTGACAGCAGGTCAAATACATTCTGCAGATTTGAGAACTACTACAAAAGACAGTGATTGATCACAAAATTGTGATAAAATAATATGCAGTTGATCAGAAACCAAAGAGCTTTATCATATTAGCTTCAATTCTCATTTTCAAAAAATACTATCTATTTTAAATTGCCAAACAATCCTATGGTTTGGTCAGAACACTCCAATCTCAGAATGTTCTGCCAATTTCTAAAATTGTATTACAGGGTTGAACTAAGAAAAAACAGAACGTACTGTCATCCCTTCTGTTTGGTTGGTTTTTCAGCTTTATGGAAAAATAGATTTTCAAATATACACAAATTATTGGGGAAATTTCAAAGTCTACTTATCCAACTTATAGTTATTTATGATCTGATGCTATGTCTACAGGTAGTCTTTGACTTACGACCTTTCATTCAGTGGTTGTTCAAAACCACAATAGTGCTAAATGAAGGGACTTACGATCCATGACTAAAATGTATTTATTTATATTTCACATTACTGAACGAGCCATCTCCTTCAAAGAGCCCATCTCCCTCAAAAGTCAAAAACATTACTTCTTATTGTTGTGCCATATCTGTCATCGGACGTTGGCGATCATGTTCGGGATCCTATTTTTATCAACAACCACACAAAAAAGTACTGCTGAGTTTTGTCCCAACCAGTCCCTTAGATTTTGAAGCCATGATGTTTTTCTTCTGCCTGGACCTTGTTTGCCTTCAATCTTTCTCTGGAGGATTACGTGAAGTATGCTGTATTTTTCTGGGTTTTGCATCACATGTCCAAAATATTCTAACCAGAGATGGTATTCAGCAGGTTCTGACCAATTCTGGAGAACCAGTAGCGGAAATTTTGAGTAGTTTGGACAACCGGCAAATACCATCTCTGACTGGCCCCATCCCCATCTATTCTATGCCTCCCAAGTCCCAGCTGATCGGCTGGGTCTTCTTTCATTGCCCTGCACAGGAGAATGGAGCTAGAAAGTAGGTTAGCAGGATGGGGAGGGAATGGGATTTTGCAGTAACCTTCCCCTTGGAGTGGAGTAGGAATGGAGATTTTACAGTATCCTTTCCCTGCCACACCCACCAAGCCATGCCCACAGAACCGGTAGTAAAAAGTTTTGAATCCCACCACTGATTCTAACTTTCTCTTCTTAATGTTTTTGATGATTTCCCTTGGCTTATCCAGGCGGCTTATCGCCTCCTCATTTCTTAGTTTGCCAACCCAGGTTATATGTAATAGCCATCTTTAAATCCACATTTCAAACGCTTCTAGTCTCTTCATGTGGCTTTCTGTCAGAGGCCAACTCTACTCCGTAGAGCAGGATAGAAAAGATGTAACATCTGGCCATGACATGGTCGCCTAATTGCCATTTGGTTCCTCATAACCAGATGCCAAACCTCCAGTGATCACGTGAACACCATTTGCAATCTCTTTTTACTTGTTTTCCGGCAGGAAATGTCATAAATTGATGCCACCTACCAAGAGGACTCCCTCTAAATTCTACGGGCTGTCTGAAAAAAGTCTGTGTTTGAAATCCAAGCAGGATTATCACCTCAGAGCAGAGAGGCTTCCAAAGCCTCTTGACTCTAGGGCTGAAAATCCAGCTGATTCAGAGTTCCTTGCACACATTCCTAACCTTCCCATGGACCTTCTTGCTTCCTCTCCACCTGGCAGGACTTGGGACTTGTAACTTCCTATTGGCTTCCCCACTGACTTGATTGTGGGAAGGCAGCAGAAATTCACCTCACCTGACGATCAGGGCATTCACTTAGTGATGACAACCAGGATGGCCTGGATTGCTGTCACTAAACAAAGCAGTTGCACTTTGTGACTGCATTATTTAGTGATGAAAATTCCTATTTCAATTGTAGTTGGAAGTCAAGGTCTATCTCTCAGCCAGTCCTTGAGTATTGAAGATTTGTCCTGAAATGAATACAAACTCCAGCTCCTTTGTCGTGCAATGGTGGTTTATTCATTAGCTCAGCAAACAACAAATACTATTCCCTGACAAGAAAGGCTAAAAGCCAGGCAAGGTTAGAGGTGGGTTTGAGTTTGTTCCCTTTCCTTTTATTATCATTATCATGAGACACACCCCACTGCGGTATCTGCTATCCCGCATCAGATGGGCGTCTCATGATAGGGAGCGAAGGAGAGAGAAACGACAGGAGACGAAGTTCCTCGCGATGAGTGCGCCCAGAATGGCTGGGTACACGCTCTTTTATTATGCTCATTCAAAAGGGGGTGATTGCTTATTCAGAACCTAGGTTAAGCCTAGGTCAGACGGAATGTACAGATTTAACAATGGCTCAAACAAAAGCAAGATATCAGGACAGACAGGATGGCAAGAATTATATTTGATCAGGATATTACTTCTTCACAAAGCTGCATGCCAGACAATGTAATCCCAAGTGAATAAACCATTTCTGCAAATGTTTGACTCCTTGTCTCTGTACGTGCCCTGTAAAAGGTCACTGAGAAGACAGAAGCTTAATGATTACACGTGAAATGATACAATGTTGCAATGTCTGAATGATACATAGTTGCATTGATATACAGTTGCAAACACATAAATGATACATAGTTACAACACCCCACCACACCCAGGCCTATACGCAGTTCTAATTCTGGCCACGCCTAACCCATTATCCCTAAATGCTATTAACCCTATAACAGGTCTACATCCCTACCCTATTCCGACCCTCATTAACTGATCCCCACCTGGTGCCACTTTCACCATGTTTTAACCTAAAGCTTAATTACCACCTATATTTGCCCCAACCCCCTTTAACAATATGCACCACATCAATACATGAAAAGAGCTATTTCCAACAGCCCTAGGTTGTTTCAGAATCCATCCTGCAGCCCTGCAGTTGCTTCAGAATCCATCCCCCATCCCCGTAGTTGTTGCAGAATCCATCCTCAGTTCTGCTGAGTCATTCCAAAGCCATCAGCCAGCACACAAGATACAGATCCAGCAATAGCAGAGATAAGGTGACATGGCCAGCTGACTTGCTGTGAGGCATATTCAGAGCTGATGGGCTCCGAGTGGACTCGGAGCCCAACAGGCGGCCCCCTCTACCAGAGATCCGCTTGTAAAGCAATAAAAAGGGAATAATTATCACCACAGTGGTTCACTGTGGATTTCCCAGGGTTTCCCAGGGTACCATTTATGGAACCTCCATTGAAGACGTGGTGCATTAACATCGATGTGGCCAGCCCATGATGCCACACCTAAAAGATATACCTTCCATTTTACGAAATATTGTAGACCTCCTCTATATATCCGTGAATCAAGAATAGACTCTATCTCATAATGCCTTCACTGGACCAAGTAACCGATCATTGGGATTACTTCTTCCAGGTTTAATGAGACTAATATGGAATACCGGGTGGACCTTTTTGAACCATGGCGGTAAGTTCAACTGTACTGTAACAGGGCTATCTATATTTCAGCTGTTCTTCAAAGGATATTTGTCTGATCAGTATTATTACATCTTCTACCCTTGCATGTTATTTAACATAGTTAACATACAGTAGATAACTATTTAACATAGTCCTGTAATTCTTAGTCATAGGGAGACTAGATGTACACAAAAGCTTTGAAATGCACCATATGTGTAGCATTCCACATCCATATGTACATATGTACATATGTATGTATGTATGTATGTAT
>BLBF01000006.1:21068117-21095560 GCA_015471245.1 Laticauda colubrina
ATATCCATACAGAAGCCTGAGGATGGCAGATGAGATTCTGCTGAAACGTTGCTACAACTTTAACAGAACTACAATGACATGGGATAATACCCGAAGGAAGCTAAACAGCATACATACATACATATATATATATATATATATATTTCCCAGGAGACAATATTTTCTGGAAATTACTAGCTCCAAAATTCCTTTATGTTACAAGTCGCCCACTATACCCGGTGGATTGCTGTGGATTGCTCACATTGGTTACTCATAGCTTTGATATGCTGATGTATCTATTTTAAATTACAAATGTTGGATGTTATGTGAGTTCGGGCCAGGTTTCCCAATCTGCTGTTCTGTGTGTTTTACACAACTCTCATTGTCCCTGAACTGGCCATGTGTTTTGAGCTGAAGAACATAGTACTCCCTCAGTTGTTGGACATTATTCTGAATTGTAGTGAAATATGGGGAGTTAGGATATGGGTGACGTTTTTAATTTATGAAAGGTATTTAAATTCTGTCTAAACCTTTCAGAGTTATGAATATATTTTATTTCTGAAATGTTATTTCTTTTTTAGGTAACAAGAAAGAAGAACCATAAAAAAATATAGTTCTGTTTTTCATTAACTACAATTTAGCATTCCGTATGAACTCTTAAGCTCTTGTTAATAGGTGTTGAAACAAGGCAACTTCGTAAGATGCTGTATGAATTTGGCTAATTTCAGTCTTCTGTTGTTAAAAATTTAGTGTAATTTGGCTTTAATTAACCACACAAAAAGTGTGGTTAATTAAAACAGGAAAGAAAAGTGTTTCCTATTCTCCTTGTTTATCATGCTGGAAGCCAAGAAAGGATGCTGATGAATCCAGAACTAGTTTTTGTATTGATAAAACTTAGTTTACCATTAGATCTCAGCTCAATTGTGGTTGACTAGTTGTTGTTGTTTTTACTTAAAAATGTATTCTGCCACTCACTCCCATATTGTGAGGACCAGCAGACGACCACTAAAAGGCAACAAAGAAATACGGAAAACTCTCTTTTCTTCTATCTTGTGGGCATCTGAATTTTGGCATTCTATATTGTTTGAGTACACAAAATGGCTCAACTCAACAACAGCCAAGATGAACATGTTTAGTTCAGCAATAACTCTCCTTATACTTCTATTTTCATCAATTTTGGAAGATGGGATAAAAACATGGTAAAGTTAGATGTGTTTAGAGTTTTGGTGGAGTAAGATGAAGAAGTTTTTCCAGGAGAGTTTCCTCTACTAAAATGAAGCAAACAAGCAAGCAAGCTTTCATTAATCTTGGGAGAAATAGCTGTGGACCCCCAATTTCCATGAGATATGGAGTGCAAAGGCTTATAGGGACTAATTTTCAGTTGCATTTATTTACTCCTCTGTTAAACAGCTTCCCCCAGAAGTCTCATCTGTCCCAGCTTTTTGGAAGTTTTTGAAAGTTCAATTATTCTGGAGGTCTATGGTGAATATCAGGATGCCCACTTTGCTTTATTTCTGAATATTTTGGTTTTATACTTGTGTTTGTTTTAACCATACTGTGGAGTTTTTATGGAAAAGATTAATTAATTTAAACTGCAAATACCCATTTGAAAAATATGTCCATTTTCCTTTTTTTTAATAATAGCAAGGCAGGTTTGGATGTGCTTATGCTAGAAGAGCCATATTTAACTTCTTTAACGGTAAAGAAGGATAAGAAAGAGGAGGTATCAAAACTGCCATTTTGCTTCTTAAACTAGAAGCAATCTTAATCCAGTAATCTTAATCTAATAATATAAATCATCTGTGTTTTATATACCCCAGAAGTTATAGCCCTGATTTTGTGGGTCAAGTATGTGAGTCCAGACAATGCAATGATTATATTGTTCAATTAGTCAATCAATTGAGATAAATCAATAAATCATACCTTAGTTAATTATGGATCAGTATTAAAGTGATCATAACTACAATAAGAAGCTGTAACTCCATAATTTGTCATTTCTCTCCCCCCCCCCCCTTTCTCTCTCTGACACACATACTATATAGCTCTGAAATAGTGCAGCTGGTGGTATTTTAGCATTTTATTTGAAGCTAGCTACTGTGACTATGCATTGTGGCTTAGGCAGTTATTTTGTATGAACCCATCCAACTGTGTTGTATTCAACCAATCATATTTAAGCATAACTAAATTCAGCCATGGTCAAATAGGAATTTTCTAAATCACCACAACTCTTTTTCTAGAAATTCAATGTATCCGTATGTTTTCTTCCTCTATAGTTTGTTGAAGAAACAAATTACTATGCATTACAAAACAGAACTGGCATTCTAAATTTAAAACAGATGACATCAGAATCAGACATGGAACCAGACACCACCAAATCATATAGCACTTCATAAATATTCAAGCTGGTGGAGCAAAAGGAAATGTAAACTGCATTGCTGGCCAACAGGCTTGGCAAGGGTTGGATGGGACATTCTTATGCACCCCATTCTCAGTGGTGAATCCTATGGAGAGCTCTGCAAAATGTTTGTAGATTCCTTTAGAAGTTTGCTTATCAGATGCAGTGCATGAAGCAAATAAAACAGACCATTTTATTAAATTCCTCACACAGAACCACTGTATCTTTAAACTGTAGCAACGGCTACATTAAAAGGAAAATAGTTAAGTATTATATTGAGACAACATTTGAACTAACACCATATAATTGTAAGTGGCTGGAAAGACATTGATGAAGAATGGGGTTGCTCTTTATCCACAAAAATAAAGGGAAGAAACAGATTTAAAAAGTAGTTAAAAGTAGTTTTTCATGGAAAAAAAGACAATATATAACTGAGTTTACAAGATAATAACCTAGTACAGGGGTGTCAAACTCATGGCCTGTGGGTCAGATGCATCCCATGCTGGCCCTGCCCCCATCCAGTTTAACAAAGGTGAAGTCCCGATATGTCACATGACGCTATTGTGACGATGTGAGTTTGACACCCCTACTCTTACAGATACAAGGTAATTATTATAAGATTTGCACCACAGTTCTAATACCTCCTCTGTACAGAACTTTCACAAAATGGGACACTTTTAACAGTCCACACAATTGCAGAGTAAGACTATAATATGTTAAAATATTTATATTTATTTGCCAGCAAACAAAGTAGTCCTTTTGGGTGTTCAAGCAAACATGTGGTGGGCTTCTACTTGGGTTCAAACCAGGACTGACCACACAACCTAACTTCCTACTTTCCCACTCAATGAACTCAAGAAGCATGAGGATGAGAAGTAAATGTTTTCAAGGGGAAAAAAACCCAAGAAAATCCAGTTACCTTATGAAAAGCACCTTTGGGACTCACTCAACAAGAGAAGAAAGCTGCCTTCATGGTTCCTTGAATTCAACTACAAGTCTTATATGATCCTATGTTAGCTTAGAACAAACCTTAGTGATGAACTGTAAGACCCAACATGGCTCTTGTTCCAATAGGCCCGATTGCCTAGTTAGAAATAAAGGAAGCAGGTTTTATACATATTTTTGTATGTTTACGATTGAAGCCTACAGAAATGATCATTGCCTTCCGTGCAAGGAGAAGTTTAAACTTCTATGATGAGATGTCAGGCATGATTTATGTAGCTCAACTACTGAAGTATGTTGTGTTCTCTTTGAGTTTTCATTACATCCAACTGGAGACATTTTACTTAATCTGTAAAGAGGTACTTACCGGTCAAACAGCAGAACAGTTGAGATACTTTGAGAACAAAGATTTTCAAACGTATCTATATTTGTATAACACATCAAAATATGGTTTTATATTTGTTGGTTTAGTGTTAATCCAGGTATACTAGTTATAAATAGTGTGGCTTGAATTGTCAAAGTTTGTGAGTAAATGGGCAATGTAAACACAACCAATGAATTCTACTTAAGGAAGATGTAGCTTAGCTGCAGACTTCCATTTATTGGAAGGGAAATTTCCTACTTTAATTATTTATTTATTTATTTATTTGATTTGTCAATCGCTTACAAAATAATAGGTATAGGTATACCTATAATAATAGGTATAACTATTCATACATAGTTATGAATACATGAAATGGGTACATATAAGAAAAATAAAAGAAACAATAGGACAGGCACATTGGTGCGCTTATGCACGCCCCCTACAGACCTCTTAGGAAAGGGGTGAGGTTAATAGTAGACAATCTCAGGTTTTGGGGTTTGGGGAAGAAACCACAGAGTCAGGTAAAGTATTCCAGACATTGACTACTCTGTTGCTGAAGTCATACTTCCTGCAATCAAGTTTGGTGCAGTTAACCTTGAGTTTGTATCTATTGTGTGCTCTTGTGTTGTTATGGTTGAAGCTGAAGTATTCATTGACAGGTAGGACATTGTAATGTATGATTTTATATACTATACTTAGATCGGACCAAAGGTAGCGTAATTCTTGGTTTTCTAGGTCTAGAATTTCGAGTCTGGTGGCATAAAATATTCTGCAACGAGTAGAAGAGTGGAGAACTCTTCTTGTGAAATATTGAGAAATAACACTTTCTCAACTGTATTAATATCATATACATAATGTGGGTTCCAGACTGATGAGCTGCATTCGAGTATTGGTCTAGCAAATATTTTGTATGCTCTAGTTATCAGTGTAATATTACCAGAGAAAAAGCTACGTAAGATTAGGTTAACAACTCTTAACGCCTTTTTGGCTATGTAGTTACAGTGGGCTCTAGCATTTAGGTCATTAGAGATGAGTACTCCAAGATCCTTGACAGAGCTTGGATCATCAACAAGATCTTGACTATTCAGTTTGTATTTTATTTTCTGATTTTTTTTTGCCAATATGTAAAACAGAGCATTTATTTGTTGAGATTTGAAGTTGCCATTTTTTTGACCATTCTGATACTTAGTCAAGATCTTTTTGAAGGGTGGCAGATATTGTCTGTGGTATTGAACAGCTTTACATCATCAGCAAAAAGAATGCAATTGCTGTTAATATGATCACAGAGGTCATTTATGTAGAGTGTGAAGAGAGTTGGTCCTAGAACACTGCCTTGGGGGACATCACTATTGACAGGTACAGAATTTGATAGGACACTCCCAATTTTGACCATTTGTTGTCTGTTTGACAGGAATGCTTCTATCCAGTTATGCAGTTGTCCAGAGATACCGTAAGATTTTAGTTTTAGGAGTAGTTTGTCGTGTACCACTGAATCAAAGGCTTTACAGAAGTCTATGTAGATTGCGTCTATTGTTTTGCCCTGATCAAGTTGTATAGTCCATATGTTTTTGCAGTGTAAGAGTTGCAGATTACAGGATAGTTTTTTTCTGAAACCAAATTGTTTATTGGAGAGTAGGTTGTTTTTCTCTAAGTGGAGGATGATGGATTGGTTAATAATTGATCCCATGACTTTCCAGGTCACACAGCATAAGGAGATTGGTCTGTAATTTTCAACTAGGCTGGGGTCTCCCTTTTTGAAGATGGGGATGACTGTGGCTTGTGACCATAGGTTAGGCAAGGAGCTGGTCTTGCAAGATTTTTCAAAGATTATGCTTAGAAGTTCAGCTGTGGCAGTGGATAGCTTTTTTAAGAAATAGGCACATATTCTGTCCAGTCCAATAGATAGAGATGGTTTTAGATTGTGTAGTGCTTTTTCAACATTGTCTTCTGTAAAATCGATATGTAATAGATCATTGTAGTAGTCTATAGTTCAGCTAGGAAATACTGGACATGATCCATTGCTGTTTACAAATACTGAGCCAAAGAATGTGTTAAAGAGGTTGGCTTTAATGGTGTCATCGTTGCAGTCTTTACCATTAGGTCCTTTCAGGGGTGGGATGGACCTTGAGTCTTTTAGTTTGTTATTTACAAAATTGTAAAAAGCGCGGGTGGAATTGGTGCATAGAAGGTTTTCCTCTTGTTTGATGTGATAATTGATGCATTCAGTCTTTATCTGGTGGCATAAATTTTTGTATCGGCTTTTGAAATTGGCAACGTGACCAGATTTGTTTTTCTGCCAGAGTGATCTCTTTTTGGATTGAAGTTTCCTTATTGTTATGGGTAATCTGTTTGTTTGTTTTTTTGTTTTGGGAGTTGTTGTTGGTACATATAGCTTGATGACTCTTTTGACTTCAAGTAAAAATATGTTGTAATGGTCTTCAACAGTATTGCATCCAGTGAATAGAGATTGCCAATCAAGGGATGAGAGATTGTTGTCTGTAAAATCATAGTTGCCTTTTTTGAAGTTATAATTGGGGATTACGTCATTGTGATGATTTTTGTGTGGGCGTATGTTGAGACAAAAGTCAATCATATTGTGGTCACTGCTGGAAAAGGGTTCTTTAGTTTGTATTCCGTAAATTAAATTCAAACTATTGCAGAAGATGAGATTGAGGCAGTTGTTTAGTCTAGTGTTGTTGGAACTAGTTGTTCCAGCCCCAGATTTGTAACAGCATTGTAGAAGGTTGCGTGTATGGGTTCAGTTGTACATTTATTTAGGTTCCAGTCAAATATGAGGTAGATTGAAGTCACCAAGAAAGATAAAAGTGTGTGGGCAGGATGTTGCCCATGTTAGTAGTTAATTTAGCTTGTTCACATGTTCGATGTCATAATCAGGTGCTCTGTAACATAGTAAGAATCAAAATGTGATATTTAAGGATAATTCACAGATGATGGTCTCAGGAAGAACAAGCTCCTGGGATAACTTGGATATTTTTTCAATATAATAACTTTTTATAGAAGATAGCAACACCACCTCCTCTGTGGATTTCACGATCTGATCAGTAAACATGATAGTCTCTTACTGTCGTAATGAAGTCAGGGAGAGATGTGTTGAGCCATGTTTCACAGACAAATATGATGTCGAATTTAGCCATATTTAGTAAGAGGAGAAATTCAGGTATTTTATTCACAAGGCTTCTTGCATTGAGTAGCTTGCATTTAAGGCCAGCAGTAGTTGGAATTGAGGTAGTTAGGGGCGTGCGTGCCTAGTCTTGGGTGATGGTGGATTGGTTGAGGTAGGGTTGTGGTTGAAGGTTAAAGCTGAGTTGCGGGTTATGTGACTTACTTTTGATACAGTCAGCATGGTAGTCAATGTATAGGTCCTTCTCTCCATTGTCAAGACGTTTTTTGAGTTCAGTGCGGAGTACACGGGAGCGGGCATGTTGTTATATGATTAGGTCAGGGCGACAACGGAGATTCTTATGGTTGGTGTTGCTTTTGGCAAGTGAATTCATGGCATAAATGAATTTATGTTTACTTGATTCATTTTTGCAAATGACCCCGCAGAAGCGTGGGGCCACAGATCCATCCCTGTTTTTGAGCTCTCAGTCAATGAGGGAAATGTCAAGTATTTCATCAGGGGAGATGGTTGATGCTTGATAATCACTGATGATGTTTCAGACAGTTGTGATGTCATCATTGTCATTGATGTCCTCTAGACCAAATAAGATGGAATTTGGACGTTTCCGTTCACACTCAACAGCTTCTCTGATGAGGATTGGGATATCATTATTTGTCTGGCATGTTTTTTTGTGGATTGTGTTGTGGTTGTTAGGTAGAGATGTGGTTTGTAGCTATTGGATGTTCAGGTTTTTGCGTTGTGTCTTTTTTTTTCAAGGTTGGATAATCTTTCTTTTAAGGCATCCAGGGATGCTACTATGGTGTCAAGGGATGTTATTCATGTTTCTATGGTATCAACTTTTTCAAACAGATCCAGTTTGGGTCTCCATGATTTGCAGAGATATGGGCTTATACTTATCAACTTATACTTGTACAATCCCTCTCTGGAATTATGTGTGTGTGAGAGAGAAAGAATGTGTGTGTGTAACAATAAAATAATGAAGTAAATTTAAGATTTGTGTCATCCAGCTAGAGACCTGGGAATGAATCCATACTTTGGCAGTTATTGATGAAAGTGTTATTGTTGAATGCTTCTCCATCCTTGCTAAAAATTTAACAGTGAAGATGCTCAACTTTCCATTTACTTGACATTCCATAGAACCATGAGGGTGAACCTGTGGCACACGTGCTGGAAGTGGCATGCAGAGCCATTTCTCCAGGCACGCCAGCCATTGCCTGTTGCTATTCTAGGTTCCGGTGCACATATGCACACCGACCAGCTGTTCTTTGTGTGCACGGGAATGCCAGAAATCGGAAGAACAGCTTCCCGGTGTGCTCCCGGTAAACTTCTGCTTTCCGATGCACACATGCACACTGGCCAGCTGGTGTTTGCGCACACATGCATGCTGGGGAGTGGATCTTCTGCTTTCCAGTGCTCCTATATGCGCGTGCCATGGCGCTGCTGTTTTGGTTTCTGGTGCTCCCCCACCCGTGCATGCATTCCCTCTTGTTTTGGCACTTGGTGCCAAAAAAGTTTGCCAGCCCTGCCCTAGAATATCCTTACTTTCTTTCATTCTGCTCAGAGCAGATCAAACTATTGCTTAAACAAAAGAGGAAATTAGTTCAGATGAGGGTTATTGCAATGTTGCCTTGACTCACATTTATATGGACAACAGAAAAAATGAACTTCTGCCAGGGAGAAGAAAAAGAAAGAATGAAATCCAATACTTTGTTTTGTTTTTATGCTCAGCAGATAGCTTTTCCTGACTGTTGCCAAATGCTTCTACAAAGATAAATGTGCAGCATGACAATGATGAAAACATTGCAGATTTTTGCACTAATTACTCATACTAAAAAGCAGTCCAACTGGGGCCTCTTGAGTTCAAGGAAGAATAGGACGTTTCTGAAATAGGCCTTATGGATTCTGAATGAAAAATTCATTGGCTCCTTATAAGATTACTAAAATCCAATACTGTCAAATAACTGTGTTTAAGTCCTTCCAACTATAGCAGGTAACTTATCAAAAGAGCTTGTTTGCAACTATTCTTTATAAACTGAGAGTGAAAACAAGTTCTCTGGAGTTTTTATTACTATTAGTTTTTATTAAAAGATTTTACATCTATAACAAGAAATACATTTAAAGAAAAAGATACAGTAAATGTGAAAAAGAAAAAAAGTTTATGGATATGATATTTGCTTTCTAAAAATGGATTTTTTGGTCAAAAGGAAAAATTAAAAAATAGGGCTTTGAAATGCGATGGTTAAAATGTTATCATTTCCTTGAAAATGCAATACTGAAAAGCACTGAATAAAATTTTATTTAAACATTAAGATAGAAAGATTTCTTTAAAAGCAAGATATTATAATTGCACTTTGGTGAGATTCCTGGAAATGTTTTATCTACTGTACTTCTGTGCAAGACAATACTTGAAAGTTCTTGATCCAAATATCTAACATTTGCAACCTAAACTTGTAAAACCTGTCTTTTGATGTCTCTATTTAAAACAACATTAGATAGCTAGCTCACATCTGTGTAATATCTCTAACTGATATAATTACATCAGATGAGTCAAATTCTGAAATTCAGTTTGCATGCACTATCTTTCTGCATTTATAAATTCATTGATCTCTGGGGCAATAGGGACAAAGGATTCTGGACTTTCATATCCTTCTTTTGTAGATGATATACTTTTCACGTTTCTTCTATTTGTTTGATGATATCCTTTTCTCTTCTGTGTTTGACTTTGGGAGTTCAGGTATTTTCTTCCCTGACTCTCTGTCCATAACAGACTAGTACATATGATGGGCCCTTAACTATAGGCAATCTTAAACAACTTTGCTAGCACCACATTATTTCCTATTGCAGGTAATGCTTGATTTACAACCATAATTTCCATTGCTAAGCAAGATGCTTCCAATTTTATCACTATTTAATGACTCCTTTTGTTCATGATTGTTAAACAAATCACTGCAGTTATTGAATCATATAGTCCCATGATGGCGAACCTAGAGGTGGCACATAGAGCCCTCTCAGTGGGCATGCACACCGTCACCAGCTGCTCTGGTGTGGTTTCTGGCATGCACATGCATGCCGGCCAGCTGGTCTCCAAAAACAGGCTGCTTTCTGAGTCGTTTTCAGGGAAGTTTCCAGGTGTTTTCAGGCCATTTTCTGGGCTGTTTTTGGCCTGAAAAATGGCCTGGAAATGCCCCAAAATGCCCCCCAAAATGGCAAAAAACCCAGGTTTCAGGCCATCTTCAGGCCAAAAATGGTCCAGAAAATGGCTAAAAACAGCCCCAAATACAGCCAAAAACCAGGATGCTTTTCAGGCCATTTTCAGGCCAAAAACTGCCAGAAAAATGGCCTAAAAACAGCCTGTAAAGGGTCCCCAAAATGGCCAAAAAACAGGCATGTGTCCAGCTGGTCTTCAGTTTTCTGATGCTCCGGCACGTACACATGCATGGGCATGCACGCATGTTCCAATTTGGGCACTCGGTGCTAAAACGTTCACCATCACTGTTATAGTCATTAAGCAGATCTAGCTTCCCACCTTGTCTTTTATTTATTAATTAAATTTATATGCCACTTGTTTCACTGTCTTGAATGACTGTGTAGTTTTGCTTGTTTGGAAACTCTTAGAAATTCTGTTTGTATAGTGCTACAGAACAAATAAAGTGCACATTTACCATGTGCTTTACTACTTAAGTGCAACCAGAAACAGGAAACTTTTCTCAGAACAAAAAGCCATAAAATATATACCATAGATGCAAACTTATAAACATGGCCATCTACTGATTGGCTGTAGTTATTGTACAAAATAATGAAAACATCTATTCCAAAAGAAACCAACTGGGAAGGTCTCAAATGGTAATCCCTTGACAAGGGATGCTGGCTGCTGGTTGCTGAGTGCCCAAATTTTGATCACATGATCATGGGGATATTGTGACTATCATACATACAAGAACTAGTTCATAGGTGGTATTCAGCAGATTCTGACAAGTTCTGGAGAATCGGTAGCAGAAATATTGCGTAGTTTGGAGAACCAGCAAATTCTACCTCTGACTGGCCCCACCCCCATCTATTCTCTGCTTCCCGAGTCCCAGCTAACCCGAGTCCCAGCTAATTTGTTGCCCTGCACAGGAGAACAGAGCTGGAAATCAGGTTAGTGGAGTGGAGTGGGAATGGAGATTTTACAGTACCTTTCCACTGCCACGGCCACAAGCCACGCCACAGAATCGGTAGTAAAAAATTTGAATCCCACCACTGAACTAGTTGTAAGTCACATTTTTCACTGCCATTATAACTTTGAATGGTTGTTAAACAAATGGGTATAAGTTGAGGACTAAAGAATGTTTATTTTTCCAACCATTATTTTTGTTATTAAAGCTATGTTCTGCTCAATACCAAAGATAATTTTAGGTAGCATTTCTACATGGCACCATACTGTTCAAAGCTGACTTAGGTCTGGATCAAGGCCAAATGAAACTCTAAACACAGGTCAGTAATAGTGCTCTTTGACAACCAATCTTTTAAACTTTTGGCATTCATCATGCCAAAAAAACTTTTTAAAAACAACAATGCAGATTGAACTCAAACATGGCAAATAAGGATTATGACAAAAAAAATCAAGCTAAAGTCAACTATAGCAATGAAAGAGTTGAGAGCATGATAGCTCACGGGGAAAAAAACCTCACTGGTACCTCTTTCCTTTTGGTGCCCAAAATTAGCATCCTCTAAACTTTGGGACACCAGGGACTGATTCTGTGGAGAGAGATTTTTCCATGGACCAGAGGTGGCATGGTTTTGCATGCTGCCTGCATCCCGCAGACAGGGCTTCGCTTGTTTCTATGGCCCAGTTTCTGGCATGCTACATCCCAGTGCCAATCCATGGACCGGTGTGTGGGGACCTCTGCCCTGAATAATTGTTTATTATTATTTTTAACAGTTAATCCAGGGCTCAGCTGACTTCAGTCCAGTCAATGAATACTTCAGCTTCAACCATAACAACACAAGAGCAAATAATAGACACAAACTCAAGGTAAACTGCACCAAACTTGATTACAGGAAATACGACTTCAGCAACAGAGTGGTCAATGTCTGGAATAATGACATTGTCTACCTGACAACAATGACAATGTCTACCTGACTCTGTGGTTTCTTCCCCAAATCATAAAAACTTTAACCTTAGACTGTCTACTATTGACCTCACCCATTTCCTAAGAGGTCTGTAGGAGGCATACATAAGTGCACCAACATGCCTACCACCCCTGTCCTATTGTTTCTATTTTTTTTAAAAAAATTCTTATATGTATCCATGTATTCATAACTATGAATACATAGTTTTTACTTATACCTATTATCTTGTAAGCAATTGACAAAAATAAATAAATAAAAATAAAATAAAATTTGCTGGACTGAAATTTCAGTTGTTTGCTATAGGTTGGTAATGAGATTGGGCTGGTGGTCCTCCCAGACTCAGATCAATGAGGGACCCAATTGGTAATTCCCATTTCTTGTCCTTCACACCTATGTAGTGAAGCTAAGTGTTCTTGGATGGCCTTGGTGTGGGTAGGTCTACATCTGCCTGCCTTTTGCAAAAAATCCCCCATTTTTGATTCCCTTCTATGAGCACTTTGAGGCACATTTATGATGATTTCAATGTTCCATGGTCACAAGATGACCATTTGACTGGCGTCTGACAAGGACACTCAATGGGGAAGCTGACAGAAAATAACAAGTCACAGTCATGTGACATCATGCTTAACAGCCCATGGTGCTTTGCTCAATGTCCATAAGCAGAATTAATGTCATGGTACATTCATGTGATATTATTTACTTATTTATTTATATCAAACATTTCTAAATGGCCCATCTCCAGTGGTGGGATTCACAATTTTTTACCACCAGTTCGGTGGGCGTGGCTTGGTGGGTGTGGCAGGGGAAGGATACTGTAAAATCTCCAGTCAGAGGTTATATTTGCCGGTTCTCCGAATTACTCAAAATTTCCGCTACTGGTTCTCCATAACTGGTCAGAACCTGCTCAATATCACATCTGCCCATCTCCCTCAAAGATTTTGCATAACAACTGTGCCAAATAGTAAGAGAGAGCCTAAAAGATTAATTGGCCTCAATCGGCCTTCCATCATTTATCAACCACCTATTACCACTAAACTGATATTTTATTATCCTAGCCAGAACTCTTATTGCTAGCAAAATGTTTCAACCTCAGTCATTTATCTTACCAGATGAAGAAGGCTCGAAGTGCAGACACAAAGTACAGCTTCACATATCTGCAGCACACTATAAAGTTGGCCAAAATTTATGCTGTACTACTGTTATGTGCAAACATGGCCCTTGTAGATAGTGAAGAAACCCTATTTTAAAAATCCGTGTTGTTGCTTCTTCTCTGGCCCCATTTTTAATAATGTAGATTCTAAATACAGTCTCTGCTACTAGCTTTGCAAAAGAATAATAGCTGCATCTCCGATGCTTGAAATATCAAATTCACTTTTCTCTCTTAATTAAACCATGTAGCTTTCTTCCTTTTTCCATTTTTTTTGCAGAGAACACCTTTAATGTAAACATCTTTTTTCTCTCTCACACAAAGTGCCCTCTAATTCAACATAAGGTTTAATTATGACTCCAGTCATTTATTCTTACTGAGTGAAAGAAAATGGAAATCAGTTATAATTATATATGCTTGCTTGTTTCATCTTTGTCCTTTAAGATGAAACTGCCAGCCCTTGTTATGATACAAACATAATCAGTCTGAAATGAATTAACTTTTCCCCTGCATTATAAAAATATCCTTGAATTTTGAAATTCTTTCCAAAAACATGTTGCTGTATCATCCTGATAAGTGTTCTTATAAGGTTTTAGATGTTGCAATTAATGCAGACAACAAATGGATTTTTATGCTAGGAAGCCTTTGTTGTTTAGACAGTGCCTGAAGAACTGCAGTCTGTGTGAGACAGGCAGGTTTCATTTTACAAAGAGGTTGAACCAGAACATATACTATCTCCATACAGATAGTTGATTTATACCAGAGGTAGTATTCAGCAGGTTCTGACCAATTCTAGAGAACCGGTAGCAGAAAATTTGAGTAGTTCGGAAAATTGGCAAATACCACCTCTGACTGGCCTACACCCACATCCCAAGTCCCTGATGATTGGCTGGGTCTTCTTTTATTGCCCTGCATAGGAGAATGGAGCTGGAAAGTAGGTTAGTGGGGTGGGAAGGGAATGGCGATTTTGCAGTATCCTTCCCTGGAGTGAGGTGGGAATGGAGATTTTATAGTATCCTTCCCCTGCCACGTCCACCACGCCATGCCCACCATGCCATGCCACCACGCCACACCATGTCCATCAAGCCGCTCCCATAGAACCTGTAGTAAATTTTTTTGAATCCCATCACTGATTTACACCTGTTCAATTAAAAACCATTCAAAATTATGATTGACACCTCAAAATGTACTTATTATCCACTTCTGAAGTTCCCCTCCCACATATTCACATGACCATATTTTGGGTATTCAGCAACTGGCTTGCATTTATGGCCATTTGCATTGTCCTGCTATCATGAGACCACAATTTACTTTTTTTTACAGAAACTGGTGTTTACTTCCAGTTTCTGGGGAAAAACCTTCCACCTATAGCAAACAATAGGTTCACTTAACAATTTCAGTAGAGGTTATAAAATCAGGTTTGATCATGACCCACTCCAAGACAGTCACAAATTACAAACTGTAGATTTATCTTTTTTTTCTTTTTCTTTGTTTAATATTTTATTTTTTGTGATAAAACAATGAATAAATAGGTTAAAAAAACAAATTACAGGGATAATTGCCAGATTTAATAACAAACATAAGTCAAGAGTTGTCCACACAATGTGGTAAAGGAATCATGAAGATAGCAATTGAATTCCACCTGATTTCACATGCAATGTAGAAATACATGCAATGCATATAAAAAGCAGGTGGAGCTTGGATCACACTGTCATGGCAATCTTGAAAATCTTATGAACTAACAGAAATGTTTATGAGTTAACAGAAACTTGGCTGATTTCTTAAGGACTTTGGGAGGCACCTGATATATATTCTCCTCAGATTTGGGATTACAAATTTCTGTTGGAAGGCTTCAACCATTTGTTGGATCACCACCTTCTCTATTTTCTCCTTCTGAGTCTGCAGGTGCCAAGTACTTCTCCCTCTGCTTCCTTCAAGAGGTGGGTGGCTGGAGGACCTTGTCCATTTTCATTGGCTGCAGTTATCAGGTCTCTTTTGCCTCCCCCCTAAAACTATAGACTCTCAAGAGGAGGAAACTAGGAGTCCAGCAGTTCAAATGAATGTATAGCTTTACTGCAAGCTTTAGCTCATTCATGTACAAGAATATGAACTACGAACAGTCAAAGCAATTTGGTGGTAGATAAGAGTCAACGGAATTCACAGGGAGCTGTATTTAGATCTCTTGTGGGAGTGAAGGTACTTGAGACTTGATGGTACTTGATGAGGATCCCTCCCTCAAGATCAGCCTAGTCATCTCCTACATCAGTGGTGTCAAACTCAATTTCATTAAGAGTTGCATCAGGGTTGTATTTGATCTTGGGGGGCAGGATGGGTGTGGCTAGGGTGGGCATAGCTAGCTTGACATCACTCGTGTTGGGGGCAGCTGTGGTGGCCCAAGTGCTCTGCCAGTGAAAATGAGCTCCAGAGGACTGTTTTTGGCTGTGATGGACTCCTGCAACCCTCTACCAGTGAAAATTGAGCTTGGGAGTGTTGCCCATGGCCCTTGCGAGCTCCATTTTCAGCTGCAATGGCCTCCTGAAACCTTCTGCCAGGAGAGATGGAGCTCAGGAGGACCGCATGCAGAGGCACTGTGGGCCGGCCCTTCACTGTCTCCAGATCTAAGCACCCCGTGGGCCACATCAGGCCCCCTGGGCCTTGAGTTTGATACTCCTGTCCTATATGGACAGTAAGAGGGAGAAGAATCTGCATTTGCTCTTTGATTAAAGCTGGTAAGATTCCTGTCCTTCTACATCTTTCTATCTATCCTCTCTGATACTGGACAGCAAGAAAGTTATTTCCATCACATTTATTTACTTGATAAGAATTCTTACCCATTCACCACTCCACCATCCATTCCTCCTGATTCTGTGATGGGGAAGGTTTTTAGTTTTTTTCAGCAAGGGCCAAACCCCAACTATGAAACCAGTAATGTGGCTGGAGCTTGTGAAGGTACTGCTGTTTGGTTACAAGTCATTGCCATGTAAACAAAGAAAGAAAGTAGTGTCAAACACCTTTGTCAAGAACTTAATTTGTGCCCCCCTTTTCCTCATCTACTGACTTTAAACAAAAACACATTTATGTCAATAAAATGGGATTCTAAATGGGAACTGGGTTTGTTTTTAATCATGTCACTGAATCATTGTATCTTGCCTTACTCTTTTTTGTTCGTCACTTAGTCCTGAAATTAGTCTTTTACCGACAGCACTTTCATTATTGGTCCTCCTACTCTCTATCGAAAGAAAGAGAGAGGGGTAAAGAGGTTTTGTAGACAAAGATAGATGCCCAAGCCAGAATCTTTTTCCAGTTCATGCTAAAATTTTACCCAGAGAAGGATGGTAAGGATGGGAGAGAATTTTAAACATTGCCTCTCCGTCTGAGGCAAGTTTTATCTATCCCCCATTTACTCTTCTATGTCTGCCTTAGAGAATTTGAAAGGATCTCCAGATGAATCTGCAAAGGATCTCAAGATGCTAAATGTTGGTTCCATTTTGCAGCTTGCAAAAATGATGAGATTCAGAAATCTTGCCGCTACCTAGATATTGGTAAAATTCCTATATCAACCAAATGTTTTGCAAAACTGATGAGATCATCTGCTCTGTTCATTGTATCCAAACTGATTTTATTTAACCTTCTAAATACCCTGCTTTTTCCTTGTCCATGGTTCAATTTGTTGTTTGCTTCATGGTCCTCCTGACACCCTATAAACTCCTAACAAACACTGTCATCATTAAATTTAATCACCTTCTTTGTTGCTCGAGGTTTTATTTATCTTGTAGCCCTAGAGAGACTAGCTAGGATAAATTAGTGATAACAGCTCTAAATGTACAGATAATCTCTGGTGTTATTTTACTGTATGCAGTTCTAGAAAGGACCTTGTCAAGCCTTTGTGCTGAACTACAGCTCTGGAAATCATCATCAGTCAGTACCTTAAAAAAAAAAGATTTATTTTTAATAAATGACGGTCAGAAAATTGGTTTCAAATTTGATAAGATGCCAGAGATTTGAAGAAAAGAAGCAGAAAAGGCTTGCAAAAGCTTTTGCTTTTATGGTTCCTCCATTTTCAAGCTAAAAGCACTTTATTGCTTAAAAGCCAACCACTTGCCAATCACCGAGCATTCATTTGTTGTTGTTGACAACATTCCTCCAGGCCTTCCTGTCCTCTACCATCCTCCGGAGTCCATTTAAGCTCATGTCTACTGCTTCAGTGACTCCATCCAGCCACCTCATTCTCTGTCATCCCATTCTTCTATTGCTCTCAATCTTTCCCAGCATTAGGCTCTTCTTCATTGAGTTCTTCCTTCTCAATAGCTGGCCAAAGTATTTGAATTTCAACTTCAGGATCTGGCCTTCTAAAGAGCAAACAGGGTTGATCTCCTCTAGGACTGACTGGTTTGATCGCTTTGCAGTCCAAGGGACTCGCATCCTTGTTGTGTGGCTAAGGCACATGCCATCACTCTGCTAAACAACTAATTCCCACAACACTGTCCAACTACTTAGTAGGGTTGCATTACTATTATCCTTCTCATCTTTCCTATTATCTATTTCCTTATCTTATGACTATAACTTTGTTGCTTATATCTTATGATTTCTATTGATTATTTTTATTTGGTATCCTAGTATGAGTTATGGTGATTGCTTATTTAGTATCCTATGACTATCACTGAGAGTTGTATCTTATGATTTATGATTGTATTTTATGACTGTGATCATGATTTATGAGCTGTGGCTTGTATGTACACCGAGAGCTTATGCACCAGAGACAAATTTTGTGTCTGTCCAGTCACACTTGGCCAATAAAGAATTCTATTCTATTTCCTGAATAAATTCCTATTTGCTTTACTTAGAATCTCAAACTTAAGAAAATGTGTTCATGAAATATTAAACTTTGATATGCTATCCTTCCATTATACTCAAGGTGGCAAACAAAGGAAGAAAAAAATGAAGAGGTAAATGACTGGATCCATATTAGAGTTGAATCAATGAAAACAATTACAATAAATTAAATCACAATTAAAATTATTTCACTGGGTCTTTAGGGCATTTCTTCAACCCAGAGTTCTCACTGGAGATATTTGTAACCAGGCTCAGTTTTCCTTACTTTGGAACACATTACGTGAGAAGGCTCTGCTGGGAAAGGTGGAAGAGAAGAAGAGGACAACCAGAAGCAAGGTGGATGGATTCAATTACAGTTGTAATATACACACCATTGAAAGACCTGAAGGACCAGGTTAAGAGTAGACCATTATAGAGGAAATCTATGTGGTTAAGAATCATCAATAGCTTGATATCACTTAATTCGTTGGGCATTTCTGTACAAGACCATGTCAATTTTACAATCTCTCCAAAGTAGTCTGAAGTGACTGAAGCCAATGAACTTCACTCCTGCCAGTGAATCTCAGAACAGGGAGGAGAACATAATAAAATTAAACTTATGTTTTTTCCTCCAATTGACCAATAATATTTTTTGCCAAAAATAAACATTTTGAATATTTTTGACTGAAATTCTTCTCCCATTCCCTCATTCATAATTCAGTACATGTGCCCATGTTCTGGTCAGTTGCAAAATCATCATCATTATCCTATCATCATTGTGATCAACTTAGTAGCAACAGCAGAATCACCATCTTCTGGACAATTCTAGTGGGGAAAAACTGCTTGTCTATCAAGTTACCATCTCTCCTTTCCATATCCCATTCAAACTTCTACAGATGCATTTTCCCCAATGCCCCTAATCGTGGTGATAGGGTCCAGTGGCAATTTAAGTAGAATAGGAGAGGTATTAATTTCTAATTAAAATTAAAGGCCCTGTCACACTGCCCAACAGATGCAAAACGGACACAACGGATGAGCAAAATGTTCCCTCCGTTGTTATCCGCTCTCAAAAGGGGCAAAAATTTGCATAACCGGAGCGGATAACACGGACACGGGGAGGATGCAGAGCGGATGGAAAGCGGATGCGGAATGGAAGCCCAGCAGATGGAAGCGGATGGGAGCGGATGGCACATCTGCTAGGCTTCCGGGGGGCCTCAGCAAAGCGGACGCGGAACGGATGAAGCGGATGCACAGCAGAAGCCTAATGGATGCCTGGCATTAATTGTGCATGCGGGGGGGATGCATTGCGTAAGCCACGCGGATATAAAGGGAAGCAGCTCGCACGTGGCCAGCATTCGGAGGAAAGACCTGCTGCAGGATACATCGAGTCCTTGCCTGCCCTGCCTGCATGCCTGCCTGCAAGCCTTGCTGCCAGCCTTCCTGCCAGCCTGCCTCCAAGCCTCCAAGCCTCCTGGCCAGCCTCCCTGCCAGCTTTGCTCTCTGCCTGCCTGCCAGCCTTGCTGCCAGCCTGCTTGCCAGCCTTGCTGCCAGCCTGCCTTCAAGCCTCCCTGCCAGCCAGTCTGCCTGCCAGCCTTGGTGCCTGCCTGCCTGCCTGCCTTCCTGCCAGGCTTCCTGCCAGCCTTGGTGCCAGGCTTCCTGCCAGCCTTGGTGTCTGCCAGCCTCCCTGCCAGCCAGCAACCCCACAACCATGGGGAAGAAGCAAAAGTCTCAGCAACCTGCCGCCATCCCTGGCAAGAGGGACAGGGCCACCCTCTCGCCCCCTGTCCCTGACTCTGCTTCTGCTGGGGCTTCTGCTGCAGGGGCTCGCTCTTCTGGTGCTGGAGCTTCTGCTGAAGCTGCTCCTGGCGGTGGTGCTTCTGCTGCTGCGTACTCTGCTGAAGCTGCTTCTGGCGGTGGTGCTTCTGCTGCTGCGTACTCTGCTGAAGCTGCTCCTGGTCCTGCTGGTCCTGCTGGTCCTGCTCGTGCTCCTGGACTTGCTCGTACTGCTCGTGCTCCTGGTCCTGCTCATCTTGCTCCTGGTCCTGCTCATCTTGCTCGTGCTCCTGGACTTGCTCGTACTGCTCGTACTGCTCGTGCTCCTGGTCTTGCTCGTCCTGCTCGTGCTCTGGTCCTGCTGGTGCTGCTGGTGGTGCTACTGGTGGTGCTGCTGGGGCTCCTGGTGCTTACTCTGCTGCTGATGATCCTGGTCCTGCTGATCCTGCTGCTGATCATGATGATGATGATCCTGCTACTGATGATGATGATGATGATGATGATTATGATCCTGCTGGTGATGCTGCTGCTGCTGATGATGATGATGATGATCCTGCTGGTGCTGCTGCTGTTGGTGGTGTGGAGGAGCAGCCCCTACCACCTGGGAGCCCCTCTGATGAGGGCCCATCTGGTCCTGCCAAAGGGAGGAAGAGGCGTATGCGACAACGGGAGAGGAGGCAATACTTCATCGAGGAGGAACACGAGGATGAGGTGCTGGAGTGGCTGAGAGAGAATGACTACCTGTGGCGGAAGGGACACCGGCTGTACAGGGACACCAAAAGGAAGCAGGCTGCTTGGAGAGAGAGGGCGGAGAGTATGGGTTACACGTCGGAGGTGCTACTCGGCTGATGAAAGCACATGCACACCTGGTACGGGAAGCTGCACCTGAAGAAATCTGGCCAGGCCACAGTTAAGCTGATGGACAGAGAGACCTACGTCATGGCCAGGTGCAGCTTCCTGGAGGGTGAGATCCGCCACCGAGGAGCACCAGCAGCCCCTCTCACGACCCTCTCTCTCCGGCAGCCTGCTGAGAGCCAGTCCTCTTCCGGCCGAGAGTCAGTCCCTGTCTCCATGCAGGTTTCTGTGGAGCGTGCCACGGTGGAGAACCCGCGGACAGGTGTTGTAACCATGGTGGAGCGCGTGGAGGACTCCCTGGTGCGGTGGGAGAAAGGAGACGTCGAGTCCACCACAGTCGTAGCCGCATCCACCACCACCCAGCTCCGCCTCCACAGAAAGGCAGAGAGCCAGACAGCAGGAGGGGCAGAGCCACACTGTCCTGCTGGAGATCAGGGACACCATCCGCACCAGTATAGATCTCCTCTTTCAGCTGGTCAGCACTGACTCCTCATCCTCCAACCACAAGCCCTTCCTCACCTATGTCAACCAGACCCTCAAGAACATGGAGGAGCCCCAGTACCAGGTGGTGAAGGACCGGATCACCGAGCTGCTTCACCACCCTTCAGATCCAGAGGAACCTGCTCCCACCCAGTCCAGGTCTGCTCCTCCACCCCAGATGATGTCCCTCCCATTCCAAGGCTTCCCACAGCCCCTCACCTACCAGGGCTACGGCTACCAGGAGGTCCAGCAGCACAGGCAGCAGCCCTTCCCAGTCCAGGCACAGAGTCATCAGACGACACCGTTGCCACCGGTTCCACTGATGCCACCGATGCCACCCACAACAATGATGCCACCGACAACAGCGATGCCACCCACGCCAGTCCTCACCCAGCTGCAGACCAGACAGCCCCACTACACTACTCCTTCCTCCACCCCACAGCCAAGCCCGGCCTCAGTACATCTCTCATCAGTACTGGGGCTGACACCCCATGGCATGGAGGAAGGACCTCTCAGCATCGCGGGTCTGAGCCAGCTGTCTGAGAGCTTCCTCAATACACCGTCCCGTTGTCCTCTCGGGGCCAGGCACCCCAATGACGATACAGACCAGCACTCCAGCACCACCCACCTCCACAGCACCTGGACCCTTCACCTCTGAGACTGGGCACACCTCCGAGTGACCAATAAGAGTGCCAGAGACTGGGTAGCTGGCTACCTGTGGACTTTATTTGGACACTTGACTTGGGTCATTTTTGTTTTACAGCTTGTTGTTCAATAAAGTTTATCTTTGATTCACACACTTGCTTCATTTCTTTTTTTGTTATAAAGTCTTGGTGGAAACTTTTAGAATTGGTTTAAGCCTTTGCATGCTTGTGGGATGGGTTAAGATAGCTGTGGGATAGATAAACCTCCAGTGCAAGCATAGTGGGACTGTATGGTCCACCCTCCCAGGTGCCACACCTTTGGCCCTTCATTAGTAAGCATTGATCCACACATTTGAACATAAACACAACTCTTTATTAAATGCCCTGTTCATTTAATATACATGGCCCAATCTCATCAGTGTGATGAGACAGGCTGAAGGAAGCACCCATTAATCATCTATCATCCTGTCTTGCCACTCCACTGCTCCAGCTGGGGAGTTGCACCAGTGTCTCAGGAGGTTGCGCTGCTTCTTCCCTTCACGTGAGGCTCTGTTGGGGCCTTGCACATCCTCAATGTCTATCAGGTTTCGCCCTTGCCTCCATTCCCCAGGCTCCATGTCCCCATTGCCTTGTTGGAGGTCCACGAGCCTGTTCTGCAAGACCGGGTAGCGGGTGCGCATGAGATTGTGTAGGATGCAGTAAGCTTCCACGATCCTCCTCATGGTCTCTGGGCGATGCTGCATGGTGGTGAGAAGTACCTGGAACCTGTTGGCCAGGATGCCAAAGGCATTCTCCACCACCCGCCTTGCCCTGGACAGCCTGTAGTTGAAGATCCTCTCTTAACGGGTGAGGCATCTGGAAGTGTAGGGCTTCATGAGGTAGGTTCTGAGGGAGAAGGCGTCATCCCCCACGATGAAGTAGGGCACATCTTGCGTGTCGTTGGGCAGGGGTTCTGGATCTGGAAAGCCCATGATGAGGTTGCCTTCCAGCCCCTCCTTGAGGTCACTGGTGTTGTATACCTGGGCATCTGAACATGAGCCGCTGCCTGAAGCATCGATGTACATGAACTTGTAGTCAGCATCGACCATGGCAAAGAGGACGATGCTGAAGAAGCCCTTGTAGTTGAAATAAGTGGAGCCCGACTTGGGTGGTGCTTTGCAGGCCACGTGCTTGCCATCTATGGCTCCAACGGTGTGGGGGAAGTTCCACCTCTGATACCACTGCTCTGCAACTTTCTTCCATACTTCATCAGTAGAGGGGCACTGGAGGAGCTCCTGCAGGTATTCTTCGATGATGGCCTGCACCACTTCTCTGACCACAAGCTGATGGTGTTGTGTGGCACCCTCCAGCCGTACTGCATGCTCCTGTAGGTGGTCCCTGAGGCCAGGTGGCACAGAGTGAGTGCCACCTTGAGCCCAGGGTCCAGGCTGGGCCGGAAGTTGGTGTTTGCCTTGGTCAACCTGGATGTCAGCCACTGCACAAGTTCGTCAAACATGGCTGGAGGCATCCTCATGAAGTTCTGGAATGCCCGAGTGTCTTCGTTCCTGAGCTCCACCATCAGCTTGTTGTACAGTCCGTACTCTGCTCTT
Organism: Laticauda colubrina; assembly: GCA_015471245.1. Lineage (NCBI taxonomy): Eukaryota > Metazoa > Chordata > Lepidosauria > Squamata > Elapidae > Laticauda > Laticauda colubrina. The sequence goes on from BLBF01000006.1 coordinate 21,091,352, forward strand.
CTCCTGATCCATCTTTGGACCCAGACTCTTCTTGGCTGCCTCTTTTTCTTCCCGTAGTAGATTTCACAGAGCCTGTAGATGGCTTCGCACTGTTGCAGAAGGATGGTGGCTGCCAAAAGGACTGTGTTACGATCCACGGTGGACATGACTGGATGCTGTGGAAGAGCAAGAGTCAGATGAAGGCTGCAGAGGTCTGCACAGCTAGGCTGCTGGTCTGAAAGTGAGATCCAGGTGAGTTGCTCCCCCTTTTTATAGGCAGTATAGGTGTCCCTTTGCATCCTCTAGGCATCCTTAATATCCGAGATAGGTCCCCTCTGCGAACGTTTTTTCCATTTTAAACGCTTTGTTTCCGTGCTGCATCCGTTCTGCATCCATTCTGCATCCGTTCCGCGTCCGTTCTGCTTCCTCCCTGCGTCCGAGCGGATGCGAGTTGCGCGGATGTGCAGCGGTGCATAGCAGATATAGCGGATGCGTAACGGGTGCAGAACGGGCGAATTGGATACATTTTCCGCGCAAAAGTTTTGAGCAGCTCAAAACTTTCTGAGCGGATGAAACGTCAATAAACGGATGCTGGATGGATAGAGAGGAAGCAAAACGGAGGCAGTGAGTACATCGCGTTTTCCAATGGATGGCAAGCTTTTTTGTCCGTTTTACATCCTCTTTGCATCCATTGGTGCAGTGTGACAGGGGCTTAATACTATTTAGATGGCAGGATTGAAATTTGTCATTTCTTCCACTCTCACATCACAGTTCTTTCCGTTCCAACTCAGGGGGACTCAAAAGCAATTCAATATCTCTATCCCTTTCCACTATGCCAAAAAAGAAACACACAGAGATTGTGTGTGCACGCAGATTGGTCATTTGAAAGCTTCTTTTTCTTCTGATGAAAGGGAGACTAGCCAGAACTCTTGCCAATTTCACCCCTCCTAAATTAAGCCAGCATCTGCTTTAGACTTCTAAAATAACTGAAGCACAGGAGGGGTATGGGATGAGGAAACCATCTTCATTGCTGGATAAGGAAAGGCAACCTTTTAATTATTTGGGTTAGTCCTCAGCTAAAATAGAAATACATTGAGCTGCTTTGGCATCAAATTCTCACACAAAAAAATGCCTTTCGTTGAAACATGCTGAGATGTAGATACAGTACAGTCTCTCCCTTGGCCAGCCAGATGGTTCCAACCAGAAGGCAATACAAAACTGGCTTTTCTCACAGACTGAAGGATTGTGGCTGAAGATAATGTGTGAGGTGCCTCAGCTTTTGTATTTTTCACTTTGTATGCAGGCATGCTTGTTTGCACCTGTATTTGTTGTTTTTATTGTTTTGTATTGAAAACTCCCAGAGTTATTTGCTTAAGATCAGTGGTTCTCTCTGGGAACCAGACAAGGCAATGGTGGGATTCAAATCTTTTTATGATCAGTTCTGTGGGTGTGGCTTGGTAGGTGTGGCAGTGGAAAGATACTATAAAATCTCCAGTCAGAAGTAGTGTTTGCTAGTTCTCCGAACTACTCAAAATTTCTACTACCGGTTCTCCAGAACTGGTCAGAACCTGCTGAATACCACCTCTGTACCAAGGAAAGAAATAGAAAAACAGAACAATGAAGTTCAAGTGTATAAAATATCCAGAAGAACATGAGTTTGGGAGTTCATTTTTTTAAAAAAAAACCTGTGTTCACTAGAATGGCTATCAGTTGAAAATCTTGTCATAAGTATTTTTACATTGGAGCTGAATGACCTTTGCATCCATGAAAGGGCATACTTTTAAAAATTCAGTGCACAAGGGTTGTTTCAGCTGAAATAAGAATGTGCTTTTTGTGATCCTTAAATTCTTGTTTTTACAGCCACCTCTACGGGGGTCATTACAATAGACTTCAAGCCTCTCTTAGAATTACTCTGTTGTAAGGTGGGCAGGCAATAAATTTGATAAGAAACAAAGAAATAACTTCTCAATTCTCACAACAAGCCCTTGTTCCTACTGCAGATATTGTAAAAAAAAAAAAAAAAGCGGGGAGTGGGGGGCAGAACCAATCTTGGTTATGCTCAATAGCACAGAAATCATCCCTTATCCTGGCCAAATTTCTTTCCGTTCTATATTCTGTGAGGGGAAAATATAGCTGATCTGGCTAGAAAAAGATCCATAGTCCAATGGGAGATTGCTGAATGTTGGTTCCTTCATAGCCAAGTTTGGAGAAGACCGATGGAGCTGAGAGGCAGGAAAAGTTTATTGCAAAACTGAAGCCTTGCAGTTTGAGCTTTTGGCCAGCAGACTCAGAAGTAAATCCTCTCCATTAAATCCATTCCATTAAGCAGGTTCTGAGCACCTACATTTAAAACAGGAAATGTTGAATTGGATCTGTACTCATTTCACATGATGCTTAGTTTCTTTTTCTTCTGTTCAATTGTGTCTAATTCTTGAAAACAGCCTGGAAAAATCTCTGCAGTCTTGTTGGCAAGGTTTTTCAGAGGTGGTTTTGCCATTGCCTTCTTCCTAGGACTGAGAGAAAGTAACTAGTCCAAAGTCCGCCAGCGGGCTTTTGCCTAAAGATAGGACTAGAACTCATGGACTCCCACTTTACCTTCTAGCCTGATGCCTTAACCATCATACCAAAATGGCTCTCTTGTTGTTTAATTAATAAATTTTTCATTTGGTGTAAGTTAAATTGTATTTAGTTTTTTTCTTCTTCTTGGTCCTGCCTGACTGGTTTCTTGCCTAATCTTTTCCTACAGCCACTTGAGACCCTCATCTTGAAAAAATGTTACACTAATGTAATAAATCTCCCTAACATCAATTTCTCAGAGTGCGAGTTCACTTAATTGCCATTTCCATTAACTGCTTACATGAAAATATTCTGATGAGCTTTGGAAGATTTTTTCCTTACACTTTGTTTCTTTTGGAGGAAAAAAAACCTGTTATTCCTTTGTGTGCAGGAGTGTTATTTTTGGATTACAGTGCTAATAAAACACCTTCCCAATCATATTTGAGAACTCAAGAAGGAAAAAGTATCTGTTTCTAATTGTTTTCTTATTGTTGGTCTTCAACTTCACATCTTTCCTGCTGATGTCTGCTCAAAAATTCCTTCTGAGGGAATATAATATTTCTGCTGTTAGGCAGTGATCCGACTGCATGGCAGGATGTTTATCGGAAGAAAAAAATGTTTTGATCTGAGGCTTTCTTTATAGGTGGGGACTTGCCTGTGTTAATTTGGATATGATTTGGCATGATGGATTATTTTCCATGGTTGTGTTTTACTAATAGCCACTATTTTTCTGTTTTCGGTAAGAGTAGGGGAGTAAATGTTATGTCTTCCTTTTTTTAAAAAAAAAGCAATCCACATTTAACACAATGTCAGGAATTCCTAATGTATGAGTGTTGTTGTTAATTTGGCTCATCTCAGGTCACAGCAAAGGCTGCCCTGACATTGGTAATGACTTTGTATGTATGTATAAAAGAAGACATGGAAGCTTTTTTTTAAAAAAAGAAAAGAAATACCAATTTCAATAAAAATACAAATATATTAAAATGTTACCATGAATGAAAAAGGAAAAAAAGAAAGTATACTATCTCCATTTTATTTGTTGCCTCAGCTATAAATAGGACTTGCAAAATTTTCCCCTTTGCTAATGTCTAGTACAAATTATTTAAAAAGAAAGAAATAGGAGGAGAGAGTCTGAAGAACCTTAATGTTAATCTAGTTATTTGGAATGAAGATTGGACAAGAGCTGGAATTCTCGAAATAGAACAGAACTAAAATAATAATATATTAGTACAATAATAGTTGCTAATAAATTCAAATAAACGTGTTGGATCTTGTTGATGGGAGTTCAACCATTGTTGACTTATTGTTGGAGATGACAGGCTGTGCACAAGGGAGGCATCAAGCATGTCATCATTTGGAGTCCTTTCATGTCCACAAGAGATCTCAGTCCAGCCCTCCTTGAATTCCATTGGTTCTTATTTATTGCCAATTTGTCTTGACCATTAGTAGTTCAGATTGTTGTAGAGAATTAGTGTGGAATAAACTTGTACTAATTTGAACAGTCTTGGTTCTTGATTGCTTGCGCCTGACACTTTTGGTTTTAATTCTCCCATGTCTAATCAGTCTTTTTATTTTTTCCAGAAAACTTAGGGAAGAGGAAGAAGGTATTAGCATTTTATTTTATTATTTTATTTTATTTTATTTTATTTTATTTTATTTTATTTTATTTTATTT
>BLBF01000006.1:21109902-21122561 GCA_015471245.1 Laticauda colubrina
AAATTCAATTATATCACAAATTTATAGACAAATCAAATATTGTTGTGCTCTATCTATATTGGTTAAAAAAAATATTAGGGCTATGTTGTATATATTTGATCATTATTCAGAGGTGCTTCACACTATGCAAGCGTGAAGATAGCCTCTGCCACATAAAAACAACCTTATTTTTTATTTCTGTGTGAGCCTGAAAAGAAAGGGTGTTTTTAATGTGTTAATTCATAAAAGCAGCTATGTGCTTACTACCATTATTACAATATGGCATCTTTTTAAAGATTTATGCCAACCCCCCCCAAAATATGCTGCTACCTTAATCAGAGATATGTTCATATAGATTCCAAAGCACTTATATATATAATTTTTGAAGAGTACATACTCCTACTAATTATAGGAGCTTCAATCTGAAAAACATGTGACCATTTAGTATGAACATAACGCCTTTTATGCGCTAATTCTCTGAACTGCAGGTGGTCTATGTGTAGGCCAGAGATGAGGGAAATAATATAACATAATTCAATGTACTGTTTATGTATTATATTTGATGTTACATTATTATTTGCAATGCAGCTTCTTTCATTAAGTTCTTTATATAATATAATAGTTTATAAATTGAAGCAGTGTATTCTTCTTAAACATTAAAATAAGCCTATTTTTGCACATCCAAAGGTTAAATGAGGGCATACAAAAATATTTAGATATTTCTAGTAGGAATACTTACAACAGTTTGATTATCGAATGATCCATAAATCTTTCAATCATTATGTAGCAATTTCCATAAAGGAAATATCGGAAATCATTGTCATTTTTGACAAGAATAGTGAATAAACACACTGACTCTGCTCATACAACATTCTGAGCCAAAACAACAAATTGAATTTCAGCTTAACCTGATGGCCTTGTTCACACATGTTATAACATGAATTGTTTGGATTTGACTTAGGTTTGTCATATTCTTGGTAATCTTTGTGATCAGAGTGGAGTGGGTGACTGGATGGAGTTGGACATTTACTGGTTGAATGCCCTTCCTGACACCTACATGGAGTTCACAGCAGATATTTTTTTTCTTTGAGCCGTAGGAGAAACACATCTCCGCTACCTAGGATTGAACTCTTAGCCTTCCGAGTGGCTAGTGAGCATCTTCACCATGAAGCCACCATGCCCTTCTATATCCAGGACTGATATCATTCCAAAAATAATTACTGTAAAATTCATTCTCATTTCCCCTGGAATTCTCTGTAATTCGTGCAGAATCTTCTCCAAAATCTTCCCTGTGGCACATTAGATGGCAGCTGTCCAAATGGCTTATCCAAAAATGATTTTGTCAAAAGGGAATACACCTTTCAAAGCAATGGGTATGATCCCCTCCCTCAGAAAAGCATCAATGTCTCTTCTATCACTTCATGTCTAGAGACCTTTTGTACATCAAGGTGTGAGATTAGATTACAGAAAAGCCACTAGAGGACAGTCTCATCCAGTGCCTTCATCGCCTCTGCATTCCGTACCAAAAGAAGGTTAGATGCCATGGAGTTGCCATCAGCCTTGTTATCAATGACAGCCCCCAAATCAAGATTCTTGGTAGCACTTTTTCTGACTAATAAACTTTAATAAAAGTCATATGTTTAATAGAATCAGTCAGAAAAGGTTTTTCTTCTGACTTGGGGCTATAAGAGAGAACATGGCTCTTCTCCTATCATTATGTCACCAGATAAAGACTGAATGCACCAATTATCACATTAAACAAGAGGAAAACCTTCTATACACCAATTCCACCTCCGCTTTCTATGATTTTGTAAACAACAAACTAAAAGACTCAAGGTCCATCCCACCCCTGAAAAGACCTAATGGTAAAGATAGCAACGATGACACCATTAAAGCCAACATCTTTAACACATTCTTTGGCTTAGTATTTGTAAACAGCAATGGATCATGCCCAGTTGAACCATAGACAATTACAATGATCTAATAAATATCGACTTTACAGAAGACAATGTTGAAAAAGCACTACGCAATCTAAAACCATCTCTTTCTATTGGACCAGACGGAATATGTGCCTACTTCTTCAAAAAGCTATCCATTGCCAAAGCTGAACCTTGAAGTATAATCTTTGAAAAATCTATCAGGACCAGCTCCTTTGCCAAAATTACGATCACAAGCCACAGTCATCCCCATTTTCAAAAAGGAAGACCCCAGCCTAGTTGAAAATTACAGACCAATCTCCTTATGCTGCATCACCTGTAAAGTCATGGAATCAATTATTAACCAATCCATTATCCTCCACTTAGAGACAAACAACCTACTCTCCAATAAACAATCTGCTTTCAGGACAAAACTATCCTGTAATCTGCAACTCTTACACTGTAAAAATATATGGACTACACAACTCGATCAGGGTAAAACAATAGATGCAATCTACATAGAACTTTGTAAAACCTTTGATTCAGTGGTACACAACAAACTACTCCTAAAACTAAAATCTTATGTATTTCTGGACACCTGTATAACTGGATAGAAGCATTTCTGTCAAACAGACAACAAATGGTCAAAATTGGAAACATCCTATCAAATTCTGTATCTGTCAACAGTGGTGTCTCCCAAGGCAGTGTTCTAGGACCAACTCTCTTCGTACTCTACATAAATGACCTCTGTGATCATATCAAGAGCAACTGCGTTCTCTTCGCTGATGATGTAAAGCTATTCAATACCACAGATAATTCTGCTACCCTTCAAAAAGACCTCAACTATGTATCAGAATGGTCAAAAAAATGGCAACTTCATATCTCAGTAAATAAATGCTCTGTCTTACATATTGGCAAAAAAAATCAGAAAATAAAATACAAGCTGAAAAGTCAAGACCTTGTTGATTATCCAAACTCTGTCAAAGACCTTGGAGTACTCATCTCAAATGATCTAAGTGCTAGAGCCCACTGTAACTACATAGCCAAAAAGGCATTAAGAGTTGTCAACCTAATCCTACGTAACTTTTTCTCTGGTAATATCACACTACTAACTAGAGCATACAAAACATTTGCCAGAGCAATACTTGAATACAGCTCATCAATCTGAAACCCACATTACATATCTGATATTAACACAGTTGAAAAAGTCCAGAAATATTTCACAAGAAGAGTTCTCCACTCCTCCACTCATTGCAGAATACTTTATGCCACCAGACTTGAAACTCTAGACCGAGACAACCTAGAACGACAACGCCTTCAGTCTGATCTAAGTATAGTATATAAAATCATACATTGCAATGTCCTACCTGTCAATGAATACTTCAGCTTCAACCATAACAATACAAGAGCACACAACAAATACAAACTCATGGTTAACCACACCAAACTTGATTGCAGGAAATACAACTTCAGCAACAGAGTGGTCAATGTCTGGAATACTCTACCTGACTCTGTGGTTTCTTTCCCAAACCCCAAAAACTTTAACCTTAGACTGTCTACTATTGATCTCACCCCTTTTCTAAGAGGTCTGTAGGGGGCGTGCATAAGCGCACTAATGTGCCTACCGTCCCTGTCCTATTGTTTCTTTTATTTTTCTTATATGTATCCATGTATTCATAACTATGTTTATACTTATACCTATTATCTTGTAAGCAATTGACAAATCAAATCAAATCAAATAAAAATAAACAAAATGATTCATTCAATTAGCCCAATTGTCTGGTTTTGCCTAATTTATTGTGAACCTTCAGTTCCATCAGTTTCCATCAGTTGGGGTCATACAACATGCTAATTAAAATACAACTAATACTCTAGGTCACTGTGTCATATGAACACATCAGTCAATGAATAGCTTCACATTTTACCCAAAGTTTATAAGGATGGTAGCTTTTTCTGTTTGTGATTTAGCATGTTGTATGCACTTAATCCGTGAAGGCACAGCTAAACAAACATAATTTAGCACAAACTCAATTTATATATTAGCTCTGTATATGGATGCCAAAACTTCATGGTCCAATTATATTTATGTAGCATGTTTATATTCTATTGTTTCATTCAGCCTTGGAATAATGGGCAGTATAGTCTCAATGCATCTGGAAGGCTGAACAATTTCAAGGGGACATAATGCCTGACGAGGCAGATTTTTTTGCCTGATCCAGCACAGTCCTTATCATTTTTAATTTATTTTATTACTCCTTCTCACTATACATCAGTTTGTCAGGCAATACCGTTCAGAAAGGCTGTGGCAATTTTCCACAAAGAAGTGATGGAACTATTCTTTTCAAATCTGCAGCATTCTATACTGGAGCACAGAATACCTTTTGTCCAGCCTGATGCCTTCCATATGCATTGAGTATGCTCGCTAGTAAAACCAAAAGGGATTGACGTATTTGAAAAATTCAGCAATCCAGAGGCTACCGTACTGAGAAAGGTTTGTGCAGATGTTGTTCTGAACATCAAAATGCCTTAAATTGTCTCCTTTACTTTAGGAGAAGGTTAAAAATAAGGATATATACCTACTGTAATATATTTTACCTACTTCAGAAATTGGAAGAACGTCTTCATTAAAAACTATATAGTTACCCACCATATCAGCCAATTTAGATTCTTCATTATTTTATAGTGCAGAATGACTATTCTATTGCCTGCAGTTATCAGAACAATTTGCCAGGTACTAAAAATCATGTTAAGTGTAGGAATTCAGCAAGCTGCTGAGATTCTGGCCTCTATTATTCCTAGCCAAGAAAATGTCCATTTTAATTGGCTGAAAGAAACCAGGACATTCACTAGCTCCATCAATGTTATTTTTAACAGCTGCTTTCTGCAGTGCCCTCAAATAGGGACCAATCGTTTTCTGACTTAGCCTCATAGACCACTCTTCATTTGTATATCTCCATTACAGGTAGTTATGTATACTTTTCCATAATCTCACTCTGCAGTAAAAATCGCAGTTTCATTGGGGTTCTCTGTATTCATTATACACATAGTGGGAAAAAACACATTCTTCACTTACACATACACAAGAGAAATGCACAGTATTAGAGTCTCAGAGAAGTGAGCCTGCTGTGCAAAGCATTATTCCCTATTTTAAATGTGCCAAATCTGAAACAGGCGTTCAAGGAAATTACAAAGTCATCCATCTCAAGAAGTTGTTTTGTTTGGCCATCAGGAAGATGTGTTATTGTTTTTTTCCCAAAGATGGTTTAGAATGAAAACTCCTCCCTGGAAAGGAGCCATTCTGAATGCATCAAAACTCTTATCTAAACAGCTGTTAGCAAGTATTCTGAAGTAAAATGCAAATTCCATGATGCCTTAAATTGTGTGATTTTGTTCAATTGTAAATTTCTGTTTATTACAGAACTTTCAGGAAAAGCAATTATGGGGAAACGTATAGCCATTATATTGAACATCTTGGCCCTGATCTTAGTCTACCCCTCCCACTTTGAACAGAAACAAACAATAAATCAGTAACACATGGGTTGGCTCTTTGCAAATGTCTAACTTGGTTCCTCAATTAATCCATTTCTAAATTTCACATAATATGTCAAATTATAAACGAATGGTTTTGCTCAGAAATCTGGGCTAAAAAAGTCCAATAAGAACCCTAGACAGCAGTAAAGAGATCCAGTAATTTATCCTTCCTTTCCTGTCATCTCGTGGTCATCAGTATTTTTGCATTTTCAAACAATCTCATGCTTATAATACACTCAGGGGTGGGATTCTACCACATTGCACCTATTCAGTAGAACAGGTTGTTAACATTCAAAACAGTTCCGAGAACCGGTTGTTAGAAGAAATAATTGGCCTAATCCTGTAAGGAAGGCAGGAAGGAAACATTCTGGTGTTGCTTACAGAAACTGCCTCTCTATTAACCCTTATTACATTCTTGGCAGGACTAGACTTCCTATCTCAGGAACTTCTCTGGAGTTTTTTTCCCCCTCCTTTGGTAGTACTTTGCTTGTGTGGAGTGACCATTCAAAAAGTGAAAAAAGTGACTTATGACCATTTTTCACACTTACAACTGTTGCAGCATCCCCACAGTCATGAGAGGCCAGGCGAGGAGATGCATGCCTCAATGTGAGTGATATTGAGTTGGCCATGTCCAGCCAGTCACATGACCACCAAGCCCTGTCTAAGCCATACCCACAGAACCAATTGTTAAAAATTTTGAATCCTACCCCTGAATATACTGTATATAATGTAATATATACATAAATATTTGACTGTAACAGTTCCATATCCACATGTTCTCCTCCTCAATTTCTCAAAAACAGTCTAAAGATAAAGGTGATGGTATTTTTTTCACCAACCTGATGACACTGCAAACAAGGAGCAAAATTGGCCCTAGCTGCTAAGTAATGTGTTACTCATACTAGAAGTTAAGAAGTTGACTTGTGTCATACTGAAGGAATATAAATGTGTAAGCATTTTTAAAAAATTAAGAAGAAACACAACCCAAAAATTTATAGAAGATGAATAAATTGATTTATCTGCTCAGATAATTTAATGACTGTAGTATAAAAACAAATCCCCAGATAGTAAATCAGAGAGGCAAGGATTTGTTGCACATATATTGCAATCAGCAGCATATGTGTACATCTTGTTTCTATTTGAAGAAGCTGCAAATTATATCACATAGAGCACTGCTTTCCAGTATTTGGACTTTTATTCAGTACTTACATTAAAGGACAAATCTGGAGCTGCTTACCAAATAATAAAATAGGTTTTATTCTCAAAGTCCATTCCCTCTTTTTAATGTTTGTGTCTTTACTAAATGAATCCAGAAGTTTGGCAAATCTGAACAGGAAGTGCAAATCTAGTTGGGCACCAGGTTTCTGTAATATCATAAGTGCTTGAAAACCATGCATTTCTAGATTGTTCAAGACCAAATAAAGGTGTACTTTATTTCTTTGATCACATGTTCTTGATGTACACAAATTCCAGATGACTATTAATGGTCACCAACTCTTCAGTGTTTTCCTTCTATTAGTTCCTCAATCATTGATTCATTTTATTCTTTAGGGAAGCGTAACTACTTCCAAATTTTGAGCCTGGACCATAATATCTACCCAGTGGGTACAGTGGCTTGCTGAAATTTTCTTTTTTACCTTTTTCCCATGAAAATATTCTACAATTTAATCCATGAGGAAGAAAAGACACCAAACCTGGTAAGTGGTAGATAAACTGTATATGACCAGACAGACATCCCATCTACTTTATCCTTTGTTCAATTCAACTAAATGTACTGCAAATATGATGTATTCCTGATTGACCAGCTAGTTTGTATTCTGAAAGTGGAGCAACATCACACCCCAGAGAGAGTAATAAGGTATACTTATATGTATGAACTTTATCTGAATGAGATGGCAGCAACAAAGCCTTTTTAGTTTTTTCAGTCTAATGTTCACTTAGGGACCATTTTGCTTAACAACCTGGTTGTTAGAATGGAATTTTGTTGCTAAATGAAGAGTTAGAATTAGAGCCATAACCATGCTAAATCCTAATGTGATTTGCCTTTGTTGTACATAAATCCAGCTAGTAAGAGTTTGTAAATCAAAGTTTAACATATTTTATAAATGCAACCAATAATAGTTTATTCAATAAATATTGATTCAAGTCAAATACAGCTAGGCTACAGATGTTCTTCATTTTTTCATTCATACACTAGGTATCCAGGAAAGAGACCCAGGTATATACTGTAGGTTGATAGCAGTGGTGGGGATTCAATTTTTTTTACTACATGTTCTGTGAGCGTGGCAGGGGAAGGATACTGTAAAATCTCCAATCAGAGGTGGTATTTGCCGGTTCTCTGAACTGCTCAAAATTTCTGCTATTAGTTCTCCAGAACTGGTCAGAACCTACTGAATACCACCTCTGATTGATAGCCTATTATCAGTTCTCTTGCTTTTGAACAAAGACTTGATTTCCTTAAAATACACATTAATATATTAGGTTTACTAAAGTGCTATGCACTCATTTCCTGTTCCTACACATGGAAAGAAGCAGAAAAGTTACAATGTGGAGTTTTAATTTCTGGTGGTCACAGTTTCCAGTGGGAATCATAAATGATTTTTCCTTTTCCTAGCCATAGCTCTCTAATTAGAACAGATTGCCATGTTAACAGTACTGTATGCATTTTTATATATCTTCAGAAGCTGTGCTAGCTATCAATACAGCTTAACTGTCACAGAGGATCATATCATGAGGATCTGTTAAAGATTTACTAATATTTGGCATTCAAGAATAGGACAGATTGTGTTGATAAAATAATTAACAGCTACAAATTTTCAGCTAAAGATCTTATATCTATAGGGATAAAAATTAAAAACAATAACTGTAATTTAAATAAAAAAATATTCCCCAGAATAAGGGAAATAGTGACATATTTTTCCATGGTTGGATTATCCACTGCCCAATTTCTGCAAACTGTTTGCAAGTTCTATTTTAATATGGGATAAGTTATGAAAAGTAATGGCTGGATTCTCCTGGCTGATTTTGTCCCCCATGAAGTGTCACCTACTGCCAGGAGAAATAGCCAATCAATCTCCTGGGTTGAGAACCAGCTAGCACTGCATAGCAACTTAGAACTGCTGTGTTAGCTCCCTCTCAAATTATCTGTTTAACAGATTGCAGGTAGGAAGTTCTTCAATGGGGCTCTTTCTAAACATGATCTGGAGTTTGGCTAAAAAAGGATTTAGTTTAAAAAATAGCCTATCTTAAGTCATAGTATATTAGAAGCAGAACTGAGCAACTGGTAGTAAGTAAGTTCTATTGTCAGCAAGCATAGTAGATAGTTTTTGTTTTAGTAGTAGATAGTTCTTACCAAGGACTACAAGGGAACTTGCATGTATCCATGGATGGCAGTAACATCAAGTATCTGTGAAATAGGCAAAATTATGCTTCCATAGAATCAAAGAGCTGGAAGGGACCTCAAAGGTCTTCTACTCCAACTCCCTCCCAAGGCAAGAGACCTTATTCCATCCCAGACAAATGACCGTGCTGCTTTGTGTTTAACCAAAAATATTGTCTTACAGAGAATAACTGGTGTCACTTCCCCTTGAAATTTCTCTCAGTTTTAATAAATGTTCAGTGATCCAGCCTGAAGTATCAATTGGCTGGTTCATCTCGTGTGTATGAGCTGGTTGTTTGTTTGTTTGTTTTCTAAGATCCAGAAAGCTATATCTTTCCTCATTCTACTCCAGTTACTTCACTTTTTGCCCTGGGAAGTTATATGTGCAGAACAAGCAAAATGGCAACCCCCTCCTCAAGTGAGAAAAGAAGGTTAATCTGGACAGGTGAAAGAACTGATAATCATCACATAATGAGCTTGTCCTTTCCTTATGAACTGAAGGGAATCCAAGGGCCAGGCTGCTGAGTTTTCAATTTCCCACTACTAGTGTTCTCAGAAAATCATGCAGCATTTTCCTGTCACTCCTGTTGGAAAAATATGGCATATCTGTATCCCAGATCTGCTACAGTAGGACATTTCCCCAAGTTCCCATGCTGAGAGATCCTGGAGATTACAGTAGCTGTAAGGCCTGAAGGCTGTTAAGAGTGGTGCAGTGGCCTAGAGGTGGAGCTCTCACCTCATAACCAGGACGCTGTGAGTTCAATCCTAGGTAGAGACAGATATTTCTCTTTCTGGGAGCGTTGAGATTATTATATCTGCTGAATATAACTCCACATTGGTGATAGGAAGGGCATCTTCCAAGTAAACATTCAGCTCCATTCAGTTGCCCAGACTCCACCTGGCAAGAAATTATGAGAATGATGATTCATGAAGGCTGTTAATGATGGAACGATTGGGATGTGGTGGCAAGCAAGTTTTCATCTCTTATCTGGCCAAGATGAATTACTGTTGGAACTGGTTGTTTCTTGGTTTAGATTACATCTCAGGACTCACCAAATTAAAGGGATAGTTTTTGCATCCAACTTCTTTCTTTCTACAATACTTGAAAGTTTTGTGTGGTTGAATCAGTGGTGGGATTAAAAACTTACTACTGGTTCTGTGGGCGTGGCTTGGTAGGTGTGGCAGGGGAAGGATACTGTGAAATCTCAAGTCAGAGAGTTCTCCGAACTACTCAAAATTTCTGCTACTGGTTCTCCAGAACTGGTCAGAACTTGCTGAATACCACCTCTGGGTTGAATGTGTAATTAAAAAGTTTTGCATTAGAAGTAGTGTTGAACAAAAAGTAAAATTCTCTATCTCTGTTTTCAGATATAAAATAGCTGATTTCATGCATCAAGGGCAAAAATTAATACAAATAACTGCTTGAAATCATGGCCAAATGTGTGGGGGACAAAAGGTGTAATTTTTTTCCAAACTTCTCTGTGGGAAGGAAAAAATCTCCAGTGTCTTTAGAACACAGCTTATTTGCAGTGAAGCTGTACTACACTATAAAAAGTTTTATGGACTTACTGTCCATAGTATCTTCCCTTGGGGTTTAACTATAGCATTTTAGATTGCAGAATGCTGGATATAATCACACGACTGGGCATATACGTGAATTGTTTTATAATTCTTCCAACAAATTGTCTGCAAATTGAATGAGATGCCAAATGCTGTAAGGGGGACAATACAAGAATTTCTTTGATTGACACTGCTCAACATCTAGAGGATAACAGATTACGAAAGCTGGCCTCATTATCATGTATTCTAAACCTTGACATTTGTATGATTTGAATCAGTGGTGGGATTCAAAAATTTTTACTACCTGTTCTGTGGGTGTGGCTTTGTGGGCGTGACAGGGGAAGGATACTGTAAAATCTCCAGTCAGAGGTGGTATTTGCCGGTTCTCTGAACTGTTCAAAATTTCTGCTACCAGTTCTCTAGAACTGGTCAGAACATGCTGAATACCACCTTTGGTTTGAAACAACAGAATGGACACAGAGCAAGGTGTGGGGAATTGGTGTCCTTGGATAACCAATGTCTTGTGCAGTTTAAACATGGTGTTTAATATTACTGGAGATCACAGTTCTCTAAAATGGTCAATATTGATCCCCAAGGATCGATAAGACAATCCAAGGAGTTGATACTATTATTACTATGGTTTGTTGCATAGTCGGTCAGATGTTTAGATTGGATTTGGCATTTCTATCCACTTCTTGAGCCTTTTCCAGGGTCCTGAGATGTTGTTGTTTGACATCTTGTGTTAGGTACCATCACAGAATGCAAGCTGTTTCAAGTAAAGCTGCCTTTTGCAATTATATTTTGTCGGACAGACCCAGACCAGATCTGACATTTTTCTACCTCTATTGAGTCTTTCTCAAGGATTTGGACTAGGGAATTGTTGGTGTTTGCTGATGTTAGAGGTATCATCACTGGATGTAAGCTATTCCAAGTAAAGCTGCCTTTTGCAATTGACTGATGGTGATTTTTGTCTTTGCTGAATATATTCAAGTGGTGCTCCAGTTGTTAAGGGATTGCACCCTAAGATACATACCTCTTACCACTGCTACTATCTTTGCTTTCTTTTGCCAGAATGAATGTTTTTACACTGATGTTCATTCATTTCCAATGTTTCACAAAGGTTGTTGCTGGTGTTCAACACAGCTGGCAGATTGTTGCAACCAGCTTCTGACTTGCCTCTGTCTTTTGGTACTCAAAAATCTGCTATCATTTACACTAACACTTACAGATTGAGGCACAATATAAAACTTCCTTACTTTAGCCCTAAGACTTAGTTAACTGATAGAAGCACTTGAACATCACTATTAATACAGTAGATGGATTAAAGAATTAGATCTAGTATCTGAAGTGTGGCTATTGCTATTTCATTTGATTTATTCAGGAATAGTATTTCCTCCAGAAAAACCAGTTTGGTATTGTGGTTAAGAGATCAAGAGTTCTAGTCTTGCCTTAAGCACAAAGCTAACTGGGTGACCTTGAGCTAATCACTCTCTCTCAGTCCTAGGAAGGAGGCAATGGCCAACCATTTCTAAAACACCTTGCCAAGAAAACTGAAGGAACTTGTCCATGCGATCTCCAAGAAACAACTTAATGAAAGAGAAAAATATTTCTGCAATGCTTCAAAAGCTAGGAGGGTATATATTATTCTGATTAAAGAAGGTCTTCACAATATTATCAAACCATATCTTGAGAATATAAATGTGAAGAGATAAGCATTATCCTGTAAATAGAAACAGGCCTGAAACCTGAAAAACTGGAGAAACTTAACAGTATCACTTTGTCAAGAAATTCTTTGAAGACCCATTACTTATGCTTGTTTGACAATATACACCACAGTATCATATCATGAAGTTTGAAAGATCTACGGCAATAAAAATCCCTTTATTTTTCTTAGGAACCACTTCCATTTTTAGTACCTATAACATAAGCCATTTATATAAAATTTACAGTGTTTTTCCCCTAACAGCTGTAACAGATAACAACTGTTAAAACAAGTATGTGTTTATTCATACTTATTACACTGAATTAAGACAAACAACAGCAAATAAAGGTCTATTATTGACATGTTTTAGAGGAAAATATATTCTAATCTTCTCTTAACTGAGAACTAATTAAGGCAGTTAAATTAAAACCATTTTAATTAGAAGACAGCAACAGTTCCATTTCAAAATCTGCAATGTATACAGAAGCAAAAGTTTAGGAATTGGGGGATTAATGTGACTGAAGGTCCCATATACAACATATATAAGAATAGAATAGAATAGAATAGAATAGAATAGAATAGAATAGAATAG
>BLBF01000006.1:21122571-21358389 GCA_015471245.1 Laticauda colubrina
AGAATAGAATAGAATAGAATAGAATAGAATAGAATAGAATAGAATAGAATAGAATAGAAATCTTTATTGGCCAAGTGTGATTGGACACAAAGGAATTTGTCTCTGATGCATAACATGACTGGAGGAGGAATTCTGGGAGTTGAAGCTCACAATTCTTAAAGCTGTCAAGTTTGAAGACCCCTGATGTAGGCATAAAACAGTGCTTTGGGAGTTAGCTATTTAGCAGAGTAATAGCAGGGCGGAAGAAACTATCTTTGTGTCTAGTTGTTTGGGCAAAATTATACTATTAATCAAAATTGTATCTAAATTCAGCCTCTGTGGTTTGTAAACCATAGTTTAGCTTATGGCTAACTATGATTTGTGATCACAGCCATCTATGTCTTATTAGCTATAACTTATACAAACTATGTCTGATCAGGGCATTAAATTCAAAATATTTAACTCGGGTAAATTATCAAAGATGAAAATGAAGAGCCAAATCTATGTAAAAATTGTCTTTGCAAATTCATATGAAAAACTCCAATTTTGAAATCATTACTAAAATTTTACAATAATCAAAGAAAGCTATTACAATGGGAAAAATGTAGTACATGTGTGGTTTCTCAGTTTATAGTCCAGCTGCAAATGCTAATTGGCAGCTTCAAAGTATCCGTTCTATTCTTTCTCAATATAATTTAAATTGACTTAAATATTACATAGTCATTGTGACAATTGTTTTCTATGGCCATTCATGGTAGGGATAGTTGACTATAGTTTTCCTCTTGTCAAGTTAAATTAGAGTGACTTCTTAAATGTTTCCATTTAATGATTTTAATGGAAATGTTTCCATTTAATCCATTTATCAGCCAAAATCGAAAGTGACTTATCACTGCTTCTTTCAACTATTGTTTTACTATGAAACCCTCATACAGATCTTAAGAACAATGCATATTTTGGCAATAAACGCATACTACTATGAAATGCTCTGAAACAAGCAAGATAACTAAATGAAAGAAAATTCTAGATTATGCCGTATGAAAATAATTCATACAGATTATTTTCTTAGAAAATGCTCTTTTTTGGGGTAAGGAAACTTGTTACATTTTTAAAAAAATAATCAGTTACAGGACTATATTTTTGGAAAGAAAAGTATATTGCATAAAACAAGAGACAGTTTGGTGCCATGGTTATGGCATTAAGCTTGAAACCAGGTGACCATAAATTCTAGTCCTACATTAGACACAAGCCAGCTGGGTTTTGGGTGATCTTCAACTTTTTCTCATCCTGAAGAAAAAGGCACAGCAAAATACTTCTAACATAGAAAAGTGCAGAGGTTTGTCCCAGAATGTGGCAGGAGTCAAAACTAACTTTTGAAAAAATAGGTTCATACGGTGCTGCTAAAGAAATACTTGCATTTTAATATAAAGATTTCATCTTAGACTTACATGAACCATGGCTTGCTTTAAATCATTTCTTGAATAAGCCACAGTGGTTAGAGACACATAAGCCAAAATCAAAACCAACTAAATTATATTATGATATTCATTCCATAATATACTAAACATAACTAAATATTTGGATTTAAGCAGTCTAACTGATCAGCTGTTCTTCAAATTAATTTTATCCTTTAAATTAAATAAAGTGGGTTCAGCCAACATACTGAGTCATGGTAAGTTTGGGGTCTGTTTTAGGACTCAGCAAAGATAGACAACTTTGATATAGACAAGGACTAACCTTTGTATTCTTTAGCTTAGACTTTGAAAATATGCCAGTGAAAAGACTGTTAGTAGATGAAGTATAGTTTGGTGTTTTTAAAAATAATTATTGAACTGTAGGATACTGTAGCTGTAACATAAAGTGCAGGAAGTTGAGGGAAGCTGTCAGAATTTATCTCTGTCACTGACTTATCCCAGAAAGGAAATGGAGGTGATTTTTCCAAGCACATCAAGAGAAAAAAAAAAAACCTCACTAAATGAAGACTAAAAATTAGGCATTTACTTTTTGCCATTCCTGATCATTACAGATTTATGCAGCTGAAAATGTTGACATTTAATTCTTAGTAATAAGCATGACATTTTCAGAATTATGGTAACTTAATCAAATGTCACAATAAAGTGCCATTGTCACTTCAATCACAGCCGAGGCATCACAAGTTTATGTTCATCAATCTTTTGTCTCAATAGCCTCTCAGTGGTTCCTAGAAATAATGATGCTGAATAATTATAAAAGGAGTATTAGTAAAATGGATTCAGGATGATAAAGGAACATTTTTAAGGAAAAGATTATTATTCTATATCAGAAAACCAAACAGTGATCAAATGAACTAGTTGAAACCTTGAAATGCTCAAAACAATTGTGACTTTAAAAAGCTTTTCATCTAAACGGTATCCCTGACTATAAAGTTCTAGGATTGCAAATCCGAATCTTCCAAACCAACATGGCTCATAACATTAAGCTATTGTTCCATCATACTTTTAGATAAAAATGTGCATTTGACAAGTGAATTGTTAAGAATAATGTATGCCTTTTTTTGAGCATGTATGAGCTTCTACTTCCTCCATTCTATTGAAATTCATAGTAATCAATAATGTCTCTTCAGTTTGCTGCCTATGTGCTATCAAAGGCAACAAAGATATTTTAATAATTGTTTCTAGGGGTTTATGCTCTGCAATTTGCAAAGTCATATTGTTTTCAAGAAGACGTAAGTTGTTTATTTTCAAGAGGAACCTAACAATCAAGTAAAAGTTTACATTCTTTTCAGTTCATTCATGTGATTTCACTTTTCCTGTTTCCTTAAGGTGTAATTATTACTATTTTTTTAAAGTGTAAAAATATGAATCAAAGAAATGCTGACAAAAGATATATATCAAAAAAACAAAAAGGATATTTTTGCTGATGTTTCCCAGAACCAAACAAGAATGATAATTGAATCTTATCATTTGCAGTAACTGAAATCAGTAACAAATGTTGCAAAGTTGTATAACCCTATAAATTTTAAAATTAGAATTTTTTTTTTTAATACCCTGAAATTAAACCAAACAAATTACTTGTTTCATGCTATAATATGGCCAAGTTGTGTAAACTCAGTAAATCCTGGTTAAATAAGCCATGATTTAATTTAATGGGTGAACATAAGCCATTTTCTCTTGGTGTTATATGACTAAAATCTAATTTTGCAATAGCTGAAAGGAATGAATAGTATTGCCCTCCAGAAATTATATATGTTTAGGAAACTTTTTACTTTCCATTGTAAAATAGAAGATATTGAATTTGGAATTAATTTATTTCTACTGAATCTATGATGTAATGTTTTGTGTATACCATTAACAAGAGTTTCAACTAACATTTTGTTTGTTATTCTTTCTTTTCCTCAATACTGTGCTGATTTTTTTGATTACAAATTATTTTATTTATTTATTTTTGTCAATTGCTTACAAGATAATAGGTATAAGTAAAATTTTAGTTATGAATACATGGATACATATAAGAAAAATAAAAAAAGAAATGAAACAATAGGACTGGGATGGTAGGCATGTTGGTGCGCTTATGAACGCCCCTTGCAGACCTCTTAGGGAAGGGGTGAGGTCAATAGTAGACAGTCTAAGGTTAAAGTTTTTGGGGTTTGGGGAAGAAACCACAGAGTCAGGTAAAGTATTCCAGACATTGACTACTCTGTTGCTGAAGTCGTATTTCCTGCAATCAAGTTTGGTGCGATTAACCTTGAGTTTGTATCTATTGTTTGCTCTTGTGTTGTTATGGCTGAAGCTGAAGTATTCATTGACAGGTAGGGCATTCCAATGTATGATTTTATATACTATACATTAAACAGTTACATATTAATTATTAAGGTAACATAGACAATATAATAATATAGTACCGTGATGGCGAACCTTTTCTACGATGCATGCCAAGTGTGTGTGCATGCACTTGCACAATGCTCGCATGCCTGAACTTATGATTCAATGCATGTGCAACTCCCCCCACCCCCTGCACATACACCATGAGCCTCTGTGCATGCGTGATCCCCCGCACACTGCATGCCTCTGCGTATATATGTGCATCTCCCACGCATGCGTCTCCCCCATGCATGCATGGCAGATCCCCGATAATCAGCCGGCTGGTGGGGGACGCACCTATCATTTCCAGCACATGTGTCATAGGTTCGCCATCATGGATATAGTAAATATTTTGACACATTAGACAAATCTCATCTTATATGTTCCATAGAAAATACTGGTACATGCTTCTCTCTTCCTTATCTGGTGCTTTAAATCAATTTAATAAATAGATTTTGGACTGATATTGGCTATATAACAGCTTTACACTATTCTTATGAAAAAACTCCTCCATGTAAAGAGTTCAAGATTGAATAGTCAATCCTGAATATTCATAGACTTCTCACATGGTTATCACTATGTGAACCTGCCTAAAATACAATATATCCATGTTTTCTAATAATTAAACCTATCCTACCAAACAAGAAAATAATTCTTTCCTACATTTTTTGAACATGCACGGAAGTATCTTACGAATCTTGGTGTTCTGTAAGACAAGAGACGGAACTATTATATCATGATTAGATATAGACCTCAGTATGTCATCAGGTGGTAAATTGACATTTTTAAGAATCCAGAAGAAGGCATGCATTAAAAACTAATCAAGCTGCAGTTCATTGCAGACAGATTCTCATTTATATGGCCCTTGAAACTCAAGTCCTGTAGTCTGCATATCAAGGACATTACAACTGATTTCTTTTTTTTTTTTTTATTAAAGTTTTTATTAATTTTCTACAAACAAACAAACATACAAAACATTAAAAACATCTACTCTCATATATACTTCCGGTGTATCGGTTGGTTCATCAGTTTTGTGCATTCATTTTATAGTGTCAATTACAATTATATTGCATAACCACTCATATTATCAATCCATATTCTAATATTACTAAAGAAAAAAATAAAAATAAAAAAATCTTTTTTCTGACTATACTTTTAATCATTCATGCTTTGCGAGATAACAATACTTCAAACAATTTATTCTATAATTTGTCGTATAATCATAACAAATCAATCCTAAAAAAACTCTTCATATATATAATATTAATGCTCTATTATTGTATTTTATCATCTAACCATTGATAAAAAAAACCCCAAATTGCATAAAATTGTTTATCTTCTTGTTCTCTAATTTCAAATGTCAATCTACTCATCTCAGCACATTCCAATATTTTCTTAATAATTTCTTCCTGCAATGGTATTTTCTCATTCTTCCAGTTTTTAGCAAATACAATCCTAGCCGCCGTTAATACATTTACGATCAAATATTTCAAGTCTTTATTATATATATCAGGTAAAATTCCCAATAAAAAGATCTCTGGCTTCAAGTCTATGTGTTTCTTTGTCATTTTTTCCAACCACATGTGAATTTTAGTCCAATATTTTCTAGCATTCTCACAAGTCCACCACATATGATAGTATGAGCCAGGTATCTGATGACATTTCCAACATTTTTCAGATTTATTCTTGAACATTCTTGCTATTCTTGTCGGGGGAAGGTGCCACCTGTAAAACATCTTATACAAGTTTTCTTTATATGCTATTGACATTGTCATTTTATAATTTTGAGACCACAATTTTTGCCATTGTTTTAAATCAATTCCATATCCAAAATTCTTCCCCCATGCAATCATAGTTTCTTTAACTTGTTCTTCCTCTAGCTTAATTCCCAATAAATAACCATATAACTTTTTAATCACTTTCTCATCAGTACCCATCAATATCTTATCTAAATCAGTCTGTTTATCATAGAATCCTTCCGTTTTAAAATCTTCAAGATATCTTGAGTGTATTTGCGCATATGAAAACCAATTCATCCTTATACCTTGTTCCTCTAAATTTTGGATCGTTTTAAGTCCACCCTTTTCATCCAACAGTTCCCCATATCTAACTGTTCATTACAACTGATTTCTTGATGCTATATGCTATGACATTTTCAAGAAAAACACCTGAAGGTTTGCAAAGGTCTCCTTCTTTGAAGTAACACCAGAAAAGACAAGAAATATCTTTCCCAGGAAATGCAAAATTACTACTTTTGATCATGATGTTGGTTTGACTCTGATATTAACGTGTATGGGGACCAATCTGCTACTAATTTGTGGGCACATTAAAAAAAACTCCAACAAACACAGTCCTGTGGAGTTGGTGGAAAAAGACTCAAGAGATAATGTGTTTACTGGGATCAACCAAATAAGTTCATAATTTTTCCTAAGACAAGTTACTCCTAAAAAGTAGGGGATATGGAGGAAACAATAACTTGTGAACAACAAACACACTGTGATACAGATTACGGATCTTAGCTTGAAAATTTTCAAAACAAAGTTATTTATAAAAAACCATACACTAATCTTCTATTAGATTAGTAAACACTTTTTCAAGTTACTAAACAGATTTGATGAAGCTGCTAAATATATACTCAAAATAATGATTCTCTTGTCTTGAGTTGCATTTCAGGTTCTTCCAAAAAAAAAGGAATTTAATCATACACAGAAAGATAAATATGTAAGAGTCTCTATGATCTTCAATAGAGAATTTCCTCAGCTGAGAAACAAGGGCTGGCTTCACACATAGTACTAGGTCATAATAGTTTGGTAAGTTGAGCCATTGTTCAAAAATCATATTTTATGGATCAGCATAAGTATGAACCTGACCAATTGTGGTTTATTCAGCAAAAAAGTTAAGCAAATCATGACTTGGCACTGAATTTCAATTCAGCCAGTTTCTGAAAACCCATTGAATCTTCATTTCTAACAGTTATGTGAGAAAGAAGTTTTGTGGAAAAAAATAGTGCCTTCTGGAAATTCTCTTTATTAGATTAGACAAACCCAATTCCTGAATTTCTCAAGAAGAGAACAAAAAATATAAATTGATCTTAAACTATTTTTAAAAATTTATTTATTTATTGGTAATCTAGCTAAGGAGAAGCAAATTCAGTTCTATGGGATGTAATATGGTAGCCATTGATCTAAAATGAGTGTAATACAGTACCATAAATGTTTCCAAAGGTACAAATAATAATTTTTGTATCTGTCATAAATCTCAAATCACACTGCCAATTTGATAGTGCTTTTCCCACAAAGTACTAATAAGAAAAAACACTTAAGAACTTGAAAGAATCAGATATAGAACTGTAAAAGTCAGTATATAAGCTATCTGAAGAAACAAAACTCATTTGCAGTCTAGAAGTTATCTGTCAAATTTCCTGGCTGCTTTGTGTATTATGCCTCAAAGAATCTTGACAGTTAATTACAGATGTGCAATTATGCAAAGATTCAAAAGAAAATTAACAAGCAATCCCCCTCTCTCCTCATTTAAGTGACAGACATATTGGTTATGCTGATTTATAAGGCTATATTAATATTATTCTGGCATCAGTATGCATACTTAAAATTTTGTAGATACATGGAGTTTTATTACACTGTTATTCTTTCCATGTCAAGATCATACCCAATGTGTTTTATTGCTACCATGTCTTTGTCTTCAGTCTGCATGAATTCAAGTACATTTAGCATTTGGTTGTATAGGTCAGGTTTTGTTAAGTACTTTCAGCAAATCACATACAGTACATGCCAGCCAATGATGTGATAGTCCCATCTGCCTGAACAATCAGGCCTTGCTCTCATGTCCCAAGATAACCATGCTTACTGTGTATTTTCCTTACAAATCCAAATAAGGTGAATGGTGTGATGAATTGTTTTGGTATGATGTGACAATGCTCCTACAGAAATTGAATAAATAAATCAACTAACCTTTGGTTAGCTTCAAAGGTCTGTTTTGTGTAATCCCATTTAGACAGCAATTTAACAAGAAAAATAAGTTTATAATTCCAACAAGAACAAGTATTACCGACTAATTTTCTAGTATAATTAGTGCTTAAATTGTCCCAAGTAACTGATGGTCAGTTATTCTCCATATGCTATGGAATGGAGGATATATGTCAGAAAGAGACAAAAAAACATGGGGCCCCATCTATCAACACCTAAGTAGGAAACCCACATTATCTCTTTCCACCAGACTATGCTTTACCTTTTTTAAGGCTTTCATTAGTATATAACTAGTTTAGCTAGCCAGCTGTACTTATTTTATCTGAATATCAGTGAGTGTGACTGTTACCTTTTCTATATTGTCTTTTCGCCAAGAAACTTAGTTCCTGACTTCATTAGTTTAATAAGAGAATTTTTAATTCTTAATTTTCAGAAAGGTTTATGTTCACTTTGGGTACAAAGATCCCAAAGCATGTTCCTTTGTTTTTCAAAAGCTGGATTGATGATCCTTGACAGAAGACCTAACATCTCTCAAAATAGGTAAACTTGGCTATCACATATACCACACAAGGTTTTAAATTATCCTTTTTTTTCCATTTGCAACCTATGATTGCTAGCTTTCATGTAAGCAAAACACCAGTTGAAGACTTGTCTCTAGTTTTGGCTTGGAGTGTTGCAAATAATCTTTCCAATTGGAAAAAACAAACATACCTGGGAAATGGAAGGAAAAGATGAAAAATAACCCGCTCTTCCTACAAAGCAGAGGCCAATATTAAGATATGTTTCTAATTTCAATTAATGGAAATTGGAAATGCATACACAATGCTATGAATTCATAAGGCATTATCAAACGTCAAGCAAACCATAGATTTTTTGTTAGCTGTGTGGAGTGGGAAAATGCAAGATGACAGCACAGTCACATTAACATGTTAACATGGGCTGGCATATTGTTGGAACATGATAAAAAATACAGATTCAAAACTTTACATGGTTAAAAATCGAGCAAAATTAAAGACATCTTGTGTTTTCAGGTAAAACATTCCAATTAGTTTTCCTAATATAGGTGAGCCACAGAGAGTTACTTTAGTTAAATAAGATAACTTTGCTATTATAAAATAAACAATAAAAACAAAACATTAACCAGCCACAATTATATTACAACACTGAAAATGATCAGAAAAAACAAAAACTTTTTGTCATCATTTACAATAAGATTTTCAGAAATTCCCTACCATTTTTGGATTTGGCGTTTCCCAGCTGAATTGAATAAGTAACTCCAATTTGTACTAAGAATACAGACATACAAAACACAGAAACCAGATATACTTTTAAAAATAATTTAACAATATACATATTTTAACAAACATGTATGAAGGATGCATCTGCAAATTGAATAGCTAGACATAGCATCCATAACTCATTTATAACAGTGGCCATATAAGTCCTGTAAATAAATACAGAAAATAGACAATAAATAAACTTTAATGTCACTTATTTAGCATTGCATGTATTGGGACATATTTATCAAGGGAAGGCAAATGTGATAGTACATAAACATTGTGTCCCAAATTAGCCAACAATTTTAACCTACAGAATTGGGCCAATTGCATTGAGCAAACCAACTCTGCTTTAGAATGTACCACAAACACACTTATTGAAAAGTTAAACTGGTACTATTTCAGTCATGTAACTTTTTAATCAGTGGTCTTTTCTGTAAAGGAGTATAAACCATGCAAATTTTTACAGATATATTCTGCTTGAGAAACACGGGGGCCAGGTTCATATGACATGCAAGCTGCATTCATTGGGGAATTTAAATATGGCATACAGCCATATTAATGAGAATATGAGATTAATGAGAATCAAAATGGGGAAGGCACATTGTGCTGAACCACATTATTTTTAATGGCAGATTCATGCAACATCCACAAGTAAACATGTGTGTCTGTGTTTGTTTATTATGACGGTTCCTTATAGCCAGGGCCTTGAAACCTAAAGGTCAAAATTGTGGTAATAAATGCTACTTCTGGAGACAGCTAATAAAACTTCGACTAAGGACCTCCTCCTCCAGCCAGTTTCTTAGAGCGCTTGCGGTACAGTGATTGGTTATCTCAAGGACGCTAAGGCGGTTTGCATTGGTGGAAACGACGTGTCACGCAAGTAAAGCAAAGAAATAAGGGAAAACGGAGAGGGAGATTGGTGGCTGTTCGTTAGCGCTGTGGGTTAATGAGCTCAACAGTGTGGCAATTTGGGGTTGGATAAAATGTAAGGAACTCAAGTAAAAAAAATGGCGCCATTCTCCGGTTTTCAGGAAGGTAGATAAGTCTGGACGGAAAACTCGCTTCGAGGGGCTCCGGCAGGACGGAATACGAACTCGACGGGGCTCCCTGGAGCGCTTCCGCAGGTGATGTGCGGGCAAACCGGGGCTGCCCGTGTTGCTGTGCAATCCGGGCGGTTTCCAACAAGAGGAAGCAAGGGAAAGCAAAGCACCAAGCACGCGCTTGTTGCTTTGGAGGCCGATCTCCCAAAGGAGACGCTTGAAGTTTACAGCACCAACATTGCAAGACCAAATGCTTAAGGCTAGGACGCAACTGCTAAGCGAGCCAGCGCACACAGGGGTTGCAACAGGGAAAACAAGTTCCACAAAGACGCGCAGGACCAGGCCAGGCGGCAGATTCTCTAAAAACGTTATCTTGTTACACGGGGGTGTAAATTCCCTTGGAGTTCAGAGTTTGGGAAAATGTGGGCGTCTTGCAGTTCCCTCGGTGGGTCCTTAGGGAGTTGCGCCTTGGATCAGGCTAGTTTATCGGGTGCTTCGAATTGCCATCGTGTGGAACATGCTCTCAACCGAGTTACAATCTTGGTTTTCCTTGGTGAAGCTTAACGTTTCCCGAAGCAGGTCGAGAAACTGTTTTATGCAATAAGGCATATTAAAAATGAGATCATTAGAGAAATTAAAGGAGCTAGCAATTAAATAAGCGATGGAAGGGTGATACCGGCTCTTGGTTGAGCTGGGCTCCGGAAAGGGGTGAGGAGTTCCGTTATGCTGGCTCGCTTCAATTGGGGGGGGGGGGGGGGGGTATGAGTGGAGCCCTTTGCTTTCCCCGTCGTCTCATTCGTCAACCCAGGAAAGATGGTCGTCAGAAAATAATGCAACCTGGAGCCCTGCCTGGTCTCAGCCAGCCATTCCCCTTTCCTTCCTCGCGGGAGTTGCGCCCTGTGTGGTGGCCGCGAGTTTGGCCAGGCGCGGCGATTTGACCTAAGAATGCGTATTTCTTGAGACAAATCTCACAGAGCCCGATTTCAGTTGAAATGGCTTATTGCCCGGTGCGACAACAATGCCGGCTGTGGATGATGGAAGTTGTTATTGAACATGCTACACCGGAGCTCAAACTACAGCATGTTTCAGAGGACGTTTGATTTGGGACTGACATGCACCATGCTCTTTAATTGAATATTAAAGAACTGAGACGACTCATCCCAGCTCTTAAAAAAAAACAAAAACAAAACAGTGTTGTCCATTTCGTTGTAGGTTTTGCCCATCTCTTCAGAAGTCCCACTTTAGAGAGAAAAGTTTTAAGATACTGAGAGCTGCATTCAGAGCAGTACAACGCAAAGCACACGGTGGTCCTTGTATTAAACTGAAATGAAGCATTTTTATGCAACATTCTTAAAAGTTGTATAAAAAATGCTTTACTGAGTTTTTTTTAACTTTAGGTGGCTTGATATTTTGAAAAAAAGTTCGTTTTAGTTTGTATAAACATAAGAATTAGATATTCGTGGGAAAAAATTGACATAGACTGGAATGGGCGCTGGAAAAAATGAAAGGTCCTTAGAGTACAGGAGCAGTTAGGATTTTGTGGGCTACATTAAGTTTGCTGAATGCAGGGCTTGCTATGATTGGTTTTGTTTGGAGAAAGAATTTTGAATGATAAGATTAATGAGAATCAAAATGGGGAAGGCACATTGTGCTGAACTACATTATTTTTAATGGTGGCAGATTCATGCAACATCCACAATTGAAACCAGACCAGTTGCATTTTTGGAGCAATGTGATATGTGAACCCAACTATTAAGAATGATATTGGCATAACATATTCTTTTAGGATAAGTAGTGTTATACAAAGTGCAGAAAAGAAAGAAAATAGTAAGCAAAAGTAATTGGAGGCAGGAGATAAGATTTTCTTTTTGTTTTTCACCAGTACCATTCACTATAGTTTTTAATACTTTTCTGTCCTTGCAGATAATACATCTTCCCCCATTTCCCTTTGCTCATTCAGAGAATCTTTTGTTTTTAAAATTCATCTTCCTTTTCCTCTCAACCCATCTGTTCTTTATACACTCATTTTACAATTTGATTTTCAGTCATTCTTTCTACTTGAGCAAACCATATACATATACTTGTATTACTGATGCATAGTTGTATGCAATCAATAAAATAGTCCACATTTATGTTTTATTCATTTTTGATCATCTCTTATTTTCCATAAATATATTCTTTTAAGAATAGCACTGGCTGAAAATTAACATTTCCCACTTTTACCTCCATGTGACAAAATGAGTAGAAGCAGGCTTTTATGTAAGGTATCCCACTTTTTTGACCAATACTTAGTCATTGTTGGCATGCTCCTAATTTTTTTAAAATTACGTTGCATGCCTTATTTCTCAATTTATTCATTTTTAGTAAGCATTCAGCCAAGTGCAGCCATTCAAGAAAATGTAAAAATATAACTTGATTTTACTTTATAGGATTAACAGTTATAGTTGCAGCATTAAGAAAGTACACAACCCAATTGGACTACAGTTCATCAATTACTTTTGAAGGCATCTGCAGTCAATATGGTACGTGAACAATCTAATTTTGCTTTATTTCTTTTTATTAAAGAGCATGTTAACCAGCAACTAGAAATGCTAATTTTATAAAATTCCAAGATGATTTTGTCTTTGAGTTCTAGGTTGCCATACACCTGAGTCTATGACAATGAGTCATAGTTTCAAAGTGAATATTATGAAGGTGTCTTAGAGCAGCAGTTGCCAACCAGTGGGCTATGGCCCACTGGTGGTCCGTGAGAAAATTTTGGTGGTCCGCAGAGAAATCTCACTCCCCAGAGCACCCCGCAAAGCAATTAATCCAGGCTATGGGGAACACAAGGCTGCGCTGCCCATATGGCCCACGGGAACCCTCCCCACCCACTCACTCCTTACCCAGCAAACTTGCTTGCTAAATTGCAATTTTTCCTTTTTCCGACCATCAGCAGTTCTGCTGTGTCCGGAGATTTAGATTAGTTACAAAGCAGGAAATGGTTGAATTTCTTCCTTTCTAGCTAATCTTTAGATCTTCGGCTCTGCTTTTAAGCACAACTGAACCTTCCTTAGGACTGAAGCACTGCAGACTCAGGTAGCTGATGGCAGAAACACAGATCTCTAAGTGAATCTGATTCTGTGAGCAACTCAATTTACCTGCCTGCTTTGCCAGATTTTGAGTAAAAGTTGCTCTTTTTTTATAAAAAAATTCAATATTTATATAAATATTTATAATATTTACATACAAGCCATGCCCAGCCAATCACATGACCACCAAGCCATACCCATAAATTAGGCCATAACCACAGAACCCGTTAGTGGTCCCGGGATTTAAAATTATGAGTTTGGTGGTCCCTGAGGTCCAAAAGGTTGGCGACCCCTGTCTTAGAGCATATTTGAAAGATACTCTGATTCTGGATGCTGTAGGATCTGTCATATTTATTATTTCAAAGTGTGATAAAATTTCTATTTTACTGATCCTCATTTAATAGATTTTAGATATAAAGGAAAACATAGAATGTGATTTTGCATACATTTTAATGCATGGCAATTACATAAATTTGGGTTTAATGGTCATATGGCTTTTCCCTTCAATTGAGACATAAACAAGTTTTTAGTTCCATTTTTAAGCATAACAAGGCTTTTTCCTAAAGTGGTAGATATGGAATTGAAGCTTAATAATGTGTTTCAAACCAAACCTGTGGAAAATGTAATGACAGTGTTCTTAATAGGCCATTGTAAGTATTAAGTCTTTTAAACATTATGTGGTAAAAATTAGTGCATAAGAATATTCTGAATAATTAATAGACTTAAGAAAAAGTACTTGTTTAGCCTTTTAGTGGAATATTCCCTATAGTTAGAAAGAAAAAGCCCCGCAGTCTATTCTTTCAATAACTTCAATATTCTTTCCTACTATGTCATTTAAATATGGAGAATAAGATTATGGAACATTTTTTTTTGCAGTAATTCAGGTCATTATGAACTTAAAATTATGATAAAGTCAAATTTGATAAATATGACTAGACTTTTTTTAAAAAAAGTATTATATGGAGAGTTATTCCTTATGGATGTTTTCTTTTTGTTTTAATAGTTGCACTCTTTGGCTATCCGTTACATAGTTGATTTGCTTAAATATTTATCTTATTGTGATGTGTGATTGCAGGACTTTCCTTTTTCTAAAGGTCTCTTGCCTTAACACAAGGGTGTTTTAGTATTAAAATTGAAGTCATTGCTAATTGTTGGAGAACAAACCTTACCTACCCATTTTAAAAGTCAGTCAGTGTTCATAATGTTTTCTAAGAATGTCCTGGGCCCAAATAGTCACCGTAGAAAATAAAAACAATAGAGTGACAATAGCTATTTTATTTGGAAGTGTGTACACTTTTACAATAGAAAGCCAAAGGTTAGCTAAGCATACTGTATGAGGGGAAAGTAGAAAGGTTGGCGGGTAGACTTGTGGTAAATTAGTGATTTCTGACTGCTTGTTTCTTTGTGTGAATAAAGAACCTCACCAAAGCATTCATTCTGAGAGCATGCACATAAGTTATCTTATAATTTGGAATAAATGCCCGTCATCTATAGATGGTTTATGAATGAAGACAACTATATATATTCCAGGATAATGTTGCAAGAACCAATCTGGGTTGATCGATAGGACCAGAGGTTTTTGTCTTCTAAGCTAGAGAGAAGTTCCCTGAAGACGACGAGTCCAAAAGCTTGGAAGACAAAAATCTTTGGTCCCAGTGATCAACCCAAATTGGATTTTGCATAAATTGTTTATTTCTGTTCTGACACATTTGTTTTGTAAGGTACAGTTTGAAATATCAAATGTCAGAATTAAAATTTGCAGTTCCCCAATTGTCAGTGAGGGTAGAGTCTTTGTCATCCAGGTAGAGTTGTCTGGAAGTTAAGTCATGGCAAATGGATATTTGTTAGTTCAAAATGTTTCATTTTTTTTCCAATTATATGTTCTCATTAGGTCCAGCATAGAAAACATATTTTAGATATCATTTGTCAGGGACTTACATTTAGTAGGACCTAAGTGGCAAGCCTTCTCTGCCACAGTATCCACCTTATGGAACATCCCCACACATACACACACGCCCCAAAATTAGGTTATCTCCATCCTCTTGATGTTCTAGAAATCCTTTATGATGTGATGATATTACCAGGGTACCACTATTGAAGTAGATATACTCATTCTCCCCCTCTTCCTCCCCTCCCCTGTATTATAAAATGTTAATTCACTTCTGATTTTTTAACATTAACTTTTTATATTTTAAAAAGCTTGTTTTTGTTACATGTATTGTTTTTATTTAACAATTGCATGCTACACAGAGTCACTTGTTGTGAGATGGGGAACTATATAAATTTGATGGATGGATGAATAGAGTTCTTCTAGAAGAACACATTTCCAACTATTTCCTTTTGACTCCTCTTAGGACAGCAAAATTCTGCAAGACATAGAAAAAGCCGCTATCAAGGCTAAAAACAACCTTGAGCATTTAAAGGTTTTAGAAGAGGTAGGTATATCAACTAAACTAAGTTATTATCTCACAACAATTCTGGGAATTGAAAATTTCCTTTTTTAAAAAAACTTGAAAATACTCCAACTTTTGATGGTAACTAAACTTCAGAGGTGATATTACTTGATACTAGGTCAGCCCTAGGGAAGATACAATTGCAAGCTTTTTATGCCAGATGACCAATCTTAAGGAAAAAAAAACTATCAATAATAAAAATGGAAAATTTCAATTCGCCAGACAACTTGTGAGAATCTAACTTTGCCAGAAGTCAGAGTACAGCAACTTTTGTCTTCTCTTATCATGACAAGAGGATTTGCTAGAAGTTCTTAATGAAGTGGTAACATGGCTCAATGATGCCACTCACAGTTACCTGAAAGACAGCACTCAAAGAATGCTTGTTCATAATTTTATCTCATTTTGAAGAAAATAGCAGGTGCCAAAGGGCTCTTTCCTGGGTCATGTATTCTTCAACATTTCTATAAGTGACTTTCATGAAAGATTTGAGGGGATATTTATCAAGTTTGTATTTGATACTGTAGACCAGACAGGGAAAATTCCAAAAGATTTCAACATAATTGAGCCATGAACTGAAATGAATAGGATGGAATTTAACATGAAGTTCTGTATTTAAGAAGAAAAATAGAATTACAAGCACCGAGTGGAGTGTCCTGCAGATGCTGAAAATGCAAATAATATCCTCAGTTGTATTAATAAAATAATGAAGTCCTGATCACAAGAAATAATTGTTCTATTTTATTCTGCTCTAGTTATGTTCTTGTGGTGTATTTTGTCCAATTTTGACACAGAAAAATGACAGATTGGAGAAGGAGCTATCAAGATAATGTTGGCTCTGGAACTAAATCATTCAAGGATTTGTTAAAGGATCTGAGTATGTTTAGCATGCATGGAAGAGTGATATAGGATATAGGAGCAATCTTCAAATGTCACATAAAAGAGAGCGTCTAAATAATTTCTATGTTCTATGCCCCAAACAGAGGCATCTTCAAACAGGCTGGACCATCTGTCAAACATGATAGTGAATCTGGAGCAGGGGATTGCATTATATGACTTTTGCTTGTGTATAAATTTTGACCATCTGAAACCAGGTGGACTCTAGGAAGTTTATCTAGTTTAACCAAACAACCATAATGCTTTTTTCTGGTAGCTAGATAGTGGTGTTTCCACACTCTTCTAGATTAAAAAATGGATGAATTTTCTTAAAAAGTAAACACTGTACAGGCAAGCTATAAGAAGTATATAATACTTGTTTTGGCTCATTTTTCAACAGCTTGGATGATAGGTAGAGCTTAATGTCATTTAGTGAGGTATTTTTGTTGGTTGGCAGTGGACAAAAACAAGGGGCTAAAGGTTTGTGTTTGTATTAAATTCCTATAGCTTCTTGTGATGGAATCCCTTAAATAAAATGTTCTGTTGTTTTTCCTGAACTTCTTGAATCCAGAACATTAAATGTATTGCTTTCCTCAGAAGATCAGAATGTTTCACACATACAAATCTGAATAAAACTATGAGTTGATAATGGCTTTCTGCATTTAAAATAAGTACTGCTGTTAAATTTTACATTACTGAAAGTGCATTGGAAGAGGTGCCTTATGTGTGTGTTTATGTATACAAGTGAAACTCAAAAACTTAGAATATCGTGCAAAAGTTCATTTATTTCAGTAATGAAACTTAAAAGGTGAACCTAATATATGAGACTCATGACATGCAAAGCAAGATTATTCAAGCTGTGATTTGTCATAATTGCAATGATTATGGCTTACAGCTCATGAAAACCCCAAATCCACAATCTCAGAAAATTAGAATATTGTTCAATATTCTAGGCTTAAAGTGTCCCACTCTAATGAGCTAATTAAGTCATAACATCTGCAAAAGGTTCCTGAGCCTTTAAATGGTCTCTCAGTCTGGTTCAGTAGGACTCACAATCATGGGAAGGACTGCTGACCTGACAGTTGTGCAGAAAACCATTATTGACACCCTCCATAAGGAGGGAAAGCCTCAAAAGGTAATTGCAAATGAAGTTGGATGTTCCCAAAGTGCTGTATCAAAGCACATTAATAGACAGTTATGTGGAAGGGAAAAATGTGGAAGAAAAAGGTGCACAAGCAGCAGGGATGACCGCAGCCTGGAGAGGATTGTCAGGAAAAGGCCATTCAAAAGCGTTGGGGACTTTCAGAAGGACTGAGGCTGGAGTCAGTGCATCAAGAGCCACCACACCCAGATGGATCCTGGACATGGGTTTCAAATGTCGTATTCCTCTTGTCAAGCCGCTCCTGAAGAATAAACCTTAGAAGCGTCTTACCTGAGTTAAAGAAAAATAGACCTGGTCTGTTGCTCAATGGTCCAAAGTCCTCTTTTCTGATGAGAGCAACTTTTGCATCTCATTTGGAAACCAAGGACCCAGAAAGAAGAATGGAGAAGCACACACTTCAAGATGCTTGAAGTCCAGTGTGAAGTTTCCACAGTCTGTGTTGATTTGGGGAGCCATGTCATCTGCTGGTATTGGTCCACTGTGCTTCATTAAGTCCAGGGTCAACACAGCCGTCTACCAGGAGATTTTGGAGCACTTCATGCTTCGTTCTGCAGACGAGCTTTATGGGGATGCTGACTTCATTTTCCAGCAGAACTTGGCACCTGTCCATACTGCCAACAGCACCAAAACCTGGTTTGGTGACCGTGGGATTACTGTACTTGATTGGCCAGCAAAACTCGCCTGACCTGAACCCCATAGAGAATCTATGGGGCATTGCCAAGAGAAAGATGAGAGACATGAGACCGAACAATGCAGATGAGCTGAAGGCCGCTATTGAAGCATCCTGGTCTTCCATAATGCCTCAGCAGTGCCACAGGCTGATAGCTTCCATGCCATGCCATGCCACTTTGAAGCAGTAATTGCTGTAAAAGGGCCCCAAACCAAATACTGAGTACATATGCATCCTTATACTTTTCAGAGGTCTGATGTTGTTCTATGTACAATCCTTGTTTTATTGATTGCATATAATATTCTAATTTTCTGTGGTGGTGGATTTGGGGTTTTCATGAGCTGTAAATCATGATCATCACAATTATGACAAATCACGTCTTGAACTATCTTGCTTTGCATGTAATGAGTCTATCTCATATATTAGTTTCACCTTTTAAGTTGCATCACTGAAATAAATGAACTTTTGCACGATATTCTAATTTTTTGAGTTTTAGCTGTACATAATTATATTTCTTGGAAGCGCCACACTGAACACTTCAATTATGTTAATTAGGAGTGGTGACTAGATTTCAATGGCATTGCATTCCTATTGACTTTCTCTTTGAACATTGGATATTTTTGCAAATTCAAAATCTTGAAAACCTGTGGAACTTTTATTGTATTTCATTTTTTTGAAATATTTAATTACTATAACTGTTAAAGCTGCATTGAATAAATATCAGACAAAATTCTGTTACTAAAATCAATCTCTAAAGAATTTGGAAGAACAGAATGGAAATATTAATTTTGTATTGCTTTTGTTATTCTAGTCAAATAGTGCTTATATTGCTTTTAAATTCTGTCAACAATGTTTGCAAATGTGTATATGTCTTTAATTATTATTTTTTTAAATGAATAAGCTACTTCAACAGTTGATTACTAAAACAAAACAGGAAGAAAGCAAGATTGCAGATGTTATCACTGCCAAGTTTACCGATTGTATGGCTTCTCTAAACTCAAGGTAACACGATTAAAATTATAAAACTGATTTTGTCTGAATTCAACAGTACATATTTCTGTATGAATTAACTTTATGCTAAATTATGGGAAAGGATAATTTATTGAAATTGTTTTACTCTTTGTGTTTGTTTCAGCAAAGGGAAACAAATACTACAAAATCACTATCTTCCATTTTCTCTTTTCTGCTTCCCTTTTTTATTTATTATTCCTTGATTTGTTAAGGTTATAATTCCTGTTCTAATACTATGATTTGTTAGCTTGGGATAATTGTTATGCTTTCGCCTAATTTAAAAATGAGTTCATTTTTAAACTCTTTATCACAATGTTGGTTTTTGAAGCATTCCTTCAAATGTTAAGCTACTGTATTTCAGTTTTATTTATCTTTCAGAGAAATGTGAGTTTATGATAAACAGATTTATGATATTTTGTGACTATTAATTTATAACTTTGTTTTTAAATGGGATAATGTTGGTTTTCTATGCTATATAGTTACCTACTGAGATGCTCAAATTATGTGGAATTTTTGTAGGATATGACCATTCTTTCTAATCTATGTGTTTCTAATCAGGAAAAGGAAGATTGAGGCAGAACTGGTAATGAACACCAGTTACTATGTAACTGATATACATAGCATTCAGGTTGCTGTCATACAGAAAAAAAGCAATTTGATTGATGCCATAAAAAAAGCAAAGGAGCTGAGAACAACTAATTCATTAGAATTCTGCCACAGCTTTAATCAGGTAACTTAAACTATTGTATTTCTTTCTGGTTGGGATTTTCATTAATGTAATCTATGCCTTTAGTAATCAGAAATGCATTTTAAGGGTTTCTGTAAAGGTAATTTCAACAGTAAAATAAACTATAACATATAACAAAGTAATGCAATTGAAATAGACATCAGAACTAGTTGTATTAATTTTATTGTTTTAGAATTCTAAGGGATAAAATACAAATAATTCCAAATTTAATTAATTAAAATTGGTCATAAAAATATATTCTATATGAGTACAGTAACAAACTAATTCCAATTACAGAAATGAACTTACTTGTTTTTAAGTTTATAAAAGTACACAGCTCAAAAAAATAAAGGGAACACTTAAACAACACAATGTAACTCCAAGTCAATCACACTTCTGTGAAATCAAACTGTCCATTTAGGTAGCAATACTGATTGACAATCAATTTCACATGATGTTGTGCAAATGAAATAGACAACAGAAAGCAAAGGCATATGGAAAGCATAGGCAGTTAGCAAGACATCCCCAATAAAGGAGTGGTTCTGCAGGTGGTGACCACAGACCACTTCTCAGTTCCTATGCTTTCTGGCTGATGGTTTGGTTACTTTTGAATGCTGGTGGTGCTTTCACTCTGGTGGTAGCATGAGACGGAGTCTACAACCCACACAAGTGGCTCAGGAAATGCAGCTCATCCAGGATGGCACATCAATGCGAGCTGTGGCAAGAAGGTTTGCTGTGTCTGTCAGTGTAGTGTCCAGAGCATGGAGGCGCCACCAGGAGACAGGCCAGTACATCAGGAGATGTGGAGGAGGTTGTAGGAGGGCAACAACCCAGCATCAGGACTGCTACCTCTGCTTTTGTGCAAGGAGGAACAGGAGGAGCACTGCCAGAGCCCTGCAACATGACCTCCAGAGGGCCACAAATGTGCATGTGGCTGCTCAAACGGTCAGAAACAGATTCCATGAGGGAGGTAGGAGGGCCAGACGTCCACAGGTGGGGGTTGTGCTTACAGCCCAACACTGTGCAGGACGTTTGGCATTTTCCAGAAAACACCAAGATTGGCAAATTCGCCTCTGGTGCCCTGTGCTCTTCACAGATGAAAGCAGGTTCACACTGAGCACATGTGACAGAGGTGACAGGGTCTGGAGATGCCGTGGAGAATGTTCTGCTGTCTACATCATCCTCCAGCATGACCGATTTGGCGGTGGTCAGTAATGGTGTGGGGTGATATTTCTTTAGGGGGCCACACAGCCCTCCATGTGCTCACCAGAGGTAGCCTGAATGCCATTAGGTACCGAGATGAGATCCTCAGACCCTTTGTGAGCCCATATGCTGGTGCGGTTGGCCCTGGGTTCCTCCTAATACATGACAAAGATGGACCTCATGTAGCTGGAGTGTGTCGCAGTTCCTGCAAGACGAAGGCATTGATGCTATGGACTGGCCCGTTCCCCAGACCTGAATCCAATTGAGCACATCTGGGACATCATGTCTTGCTCCATCCACCAATGCCACATTGCACCACAGTCCAGGAGTTGGGTGACCAGATGTGGGAGGAGATCCCTCAGGACACCATCTGCCACCTCATCAGGAGCATGCCCAGGCATTGTAGGGAGGTCATACAGGCACATGGAGGCCACACACACTACTAAGCCTCATTTTGACTTGTTTGAAGAACATTACATCAAAGTTGGATCAGCCTGTAGTGTTTTTTTCCACTTTAATTTTGAGTGTAACTCCAAATCCAGACCTCCATGGGTTGCTAAATTTGATTTCCATTGATAATTTTTGTGTGATTTTGTTGTCAGCACATTCAACTATGTAATGAACAAAGTATTTAATAAGAATATTTCATTCATTCAGATCTGGGATGTCTTATTTTTGTGTTCCCTTTATTTTTTTGAGCAGTGTATTTTAACTTAGGCTTTGATCTTTAATGCTCCATTACATATATTCTGTGTGTATGTATATGAATAATTATCAGTGTAAAACAAATATAAGATAAAATAGGAATTGTGGCACTCTATTCTAAATTGTGTACTGTCTACATAACTGTTATAGTATATTGAAAATTGAATGAGGACTCCTTATTCTTTAAGGCACTTTGCAACTTAAATGTATCAATTGAAGAAGAAGTCTTAAAACTAGATAATCTGAAAAAAAGAACACTTCCAAGGTACGTTTCTGAAAAACTAGAGGTTTTAGCACATTAATTTTTGTGTACAAGCAGTATTAAAATAAATTATAGTTGCTAGTATGACTACATCAAAGTAATTTATTGAAAATAAGGTCAAATAATTTCAGATATGCAGTCTTCTGAATAAACCAAAATTGCACTTTAAGAATGGTGGTAAAGATTGTACATTTAAAATAAAGCCTATCATACCAACAAAGCCAAATTAAAATCATACTGAAGTCATAAAAGATGTTTCAAAGGCTTGATTGACACTGTGGTCTTAACTGTTATTTAATAGCAAATAATAAGCCACAAATTACTAGATTTGCATGATAACTATAATTCATGATTCACTAACTGAATTCAAGATTCGCTAACTGATTATATGCCATTGAGTCATTTTCATCTTCAAATGGCCCTGTGGACAAATTTTGTCCATGATGACTAGCACTAACTTGTTCTTTTAATACTTCCAATGGTGCATTCACCACCACTGAAACTGAGTTCATCCACCTTACTGCTAATCATTATCTTCTTCCCTTCCATCTTTCTCAGCATTACAAACTTTTTTTGGAGAGCTAGGTCTACATACAATGTATCTGAAGTACAGAATAATTTGAGGTTGGTTATTTGTGCTTTGACGGAAAAGTCTGGACTTATTTGTTCAATGGTCCATCGGTTTATTTTCTGGGCTGTCCATGGTATTCTCAGGAGTCTTCCAACACCAAAGTTTAAAGGTGTCAGTACTTTTTCTGTCTTGTTTTTTAAAGTCCAATTTTTGTTTGGTTGCATGATTCTGATCATTATAGATATAGATAGATCATGGCATTTGATTATTTTTTCCAAAACCTCATATCTGCTGTACTTGAGTGCTAGTCTGCAGTGTATTTTTTGACTGCTTGTTTCTTTGCTATTGATGTTTGATCCTAAAAGGTGGAAGTTATGACACCAGTTCCGTACCTTTTGTCATTAGTTTTGCTGCTTTATATTTAATTTTAGTCCTATTTTTTCACTGCTTTTTGACTTTTAGGGCTAAAACTTCCAGATCCTTCGTAGTTTTGGCTGTCAGGATAGTGGTACTTAGCATAGTGCATGCGATTGATGTCCCCCCACCCCCAGTTTTAAAATTAATTCTCTTTAATATTCATTCCACTAATGAAACTATCTGTTGTGTATCAATTTGGAGTGATCAATTAAGGGCTAAAAACTCAATTATATGCTTAAAATTGTGTCCAGAAAATATATTTGTAATATGGATTATATATTTCTAATACAGGTTTTACATGGACAATGGTGAGGTAAACCAAATGTTTGAAAACATAGGTAAATTTTCCTATGATGCCTCAAATGTGTAAGTATTCTATGTGTATTTGAAACACAATGGTTTTGTTCAGCTACCTTAGAATCGTTCAATATATATAACACAGAATATCTTCTGTTGTGACACTCATGGGTATAAAGAACAAATACCAAGAAAATAAAATAAACTGGAAACAACATCTATGCAAGCATGGCTGATCTTAAAAATAAAAGATAACTAAGATTCATTTTTGGTTTGAAGAACATAGAAAAATTCCAAGGCTTTTTAGGTATTAAAGTTGTAGAAATAAATAAATTGGTTTAAAAAAACCTTTGGAAGAAAGGAATGGAAATGACTTCTATTTGTTGAAAAAAGAAAAATATTGAAACTCAACTTAAATTGACAGAATATAAAGGGAATATATAATAAAGGGAAATTTTACCTGTAATGTGAAAACAGCCAACTAGTTCCAATCAGAAATAAGATTCCTGGTTATTTTGAGGACAGTAATTACAAATTGCATTTGTACTTTTGATCAAGCTATCAATGAACTTTATTTAGAAATATTTTCATTATTAAATACTGTGCACAGAGGCATCTGGAACAAAATGAACAGTTTGGTTGACAGATACAGGCAAATGAAATTTTCTGTTAGGATCAGTATATATATATCTAGCTTGCTGATTTTCATTGTTTTTTTGGCATAATTCTAATTAGTAGCAATTATGAGATCTTTGATATTTACAGGACCAGCAAAATCAGTGATTTTGTGATAGGAATTTGGTGAAGAAATCTCAAAGTGTTCTGGGATTGAAAAAAATTACTAGAGGATGTATTATTCAGGTTTAATGGAATTTAAAGATGCTTCTTAAAGTCAAAGGCCTTTTCTGTTGTTTATTTGATCTTTCGTGCTAATGGTATGTTCAATGAACAAACAGTATTCAATGAATAATTGGTCAATTTAGGTACAACTTTGAAGAAAGCTCTCTAAAAATGAATAATGAACTTGGTACTTCACATCAAGTAAATGTAAATCTTGTTAAAGAAGTCGATGTAATTCCTTCAGAAGAATCTGATATATGTTTTGGAGGCACCCACCTGCAAGAAATGAGTCCATTATCCATTCAGAAACAAACTGCTGCATTATCTCAGGCCACATCTACACCAGATGTTATCATTGAAGAAATAATTGAAGATGATCAAGAAAGTGAGTAGAAGCTTTAAACCCCCTCTAAAGCTCTTTATATAATTTGTTACAGCTATAATATTCTTTCTCTTTCAAAGTGTTTATCCTGTTTTAAAAAGTACATAAGATGGATCATTCTCTCTCTCTCTCTCTCTCTCACACACACACACACACACACACAGAAAGAGAGAGAGAGAGAGCGCTTTGCCAGTAGCAGAGCAAACACCAGATGTATCTCTTTTTGTAATATGCTATATTTATTTTTTATTATATTTATTATGTGGCTGACCATTTCACAAGAAGTGACTCTTAGACAATAATGTTGAAATTTCTATAAACAGTTGTATTTAAATCGGATATAAGCAAATCTTTCTGAAGTTTAAGTGTTTGGAGACTGATGTAATCAAAACAAATTAAAAACATGGTCATAACCATCTTATTTATGAAAAGTGTATGGATTAGCTAATACTCAGCCTTGGAAGTGTGTTAAACTCCATGGACTGTGATCCAGAAGTTAGTAGCTAGTGGCAGGGTCTATGACAACTCACCGCTGCAATTTTGCCACCGCTGCCTTGCATTCTGGTTTCCAAAGCTGGGCCAGCTTAAGCAACATGAAAGTTCCCACCACCCGCATTCCTTCTCTGAAGGCTTCCTTGCCTCACTTTCCAATTCCCATTTGAAACACGGGCTAAGCAGGAGTCATTGTTCTGTGCACATGTATGTACGCACACACACCATTCTGAGCTTGGGGATTTTTATCTGCAGGCTGCCAGTTCTACCCAGGCTTAGGGAGAGGAACCTCTCCTTCAGCATGTTGTGCTGGACCCTGACAGTTCCTGGGGAGGGAGATGGGTAAGCAGGGAGGGATGATGATAGGGCAAGTCACTCCCGATGGCCATTGCCACAAAGGCTGTTCCCAGTGAATCATCCAGCCCAGAACAATGATTTCCCTATAGCCCACCTGCACTCCTTTTCCAAAGGCTTCCTTACCTCATTTTCCAGGGTCTCTTCCATCCTCCCCCCACAAAAGGAGGACTAACCTGGAAAGCAAGGTAGAAGAAGCCTTCAGAGAAGGAGTGTGAGCTGGTTTGTCATCTCTTAAACCTGGCTTTGGAAACTAGAGAGGAAGGCCCAGCTTGTGGTGAATTATCTTCACACCAAGTTAGCCAGGCGAGGTGGAGGTACTGAGGAGCAAATTGTCCCATTCTGCCACTTTCATACTTTGAAGGGTCTGTCAAAAAAGGCCAGGTAGTATCCTCCACTATCTTGCTGGTTTTAACACCCACAATCCCAGCAGATGCCATTCCTCGTGATTCCTGGAATAGACTTCTTAGGGCAAAACGGAAAACTATAAGCCTGACTCCTGAACTTTACAAGCTTTAGAAGGCTAGTCATGAAGTCTCAGTTCTGTATATAATCAGTCAATGTTCCAGGTGAATAATATTCACATATGGAGCTGATTAAATTTATCTGTGTTTCTCCCCCCCCCCCCAAGCATTTTCTGCAGAATATAGCAAATCTACATATCAGAAGAGTTTCTTTCAAGCGCCTCAGGTCCCATTTGAATTAAAGACTGGTATGTAACTGTGATCTGGCAAAATAAAATGATAGAATGATTGGTTGAATAGTTTAATCTTTGAAATGTAGGAAGAAATGCTACCTACCATCCCTTTTTTTAAACAGTAACTTTGAAGATGTAGATCAAGTTTATAAGAGGAAGTTTATAGAATAGACATACACTTTTTTCACAACAACTGGTTGTAAAGCAAAAAATGCTTAATTTGGAGTAGTCAAGTGTATTGACTCTTAATATTTTAAATGTAATGTAGCTATTATTGACAGATGAAAATAGATTATGATTAATAATAAAACAGTTAACTGTTCAGCAGGGTGCTGCTGTTTTCAAGTAAATGTTTTTTGCAATTTCGTTCATTCTGTGTAGAAATGTAATTTGCTAATTACTTAATGGACCCTTTATTTCATTATCATATTGATGTATTCATGTTATTTTCTTTTTCATTGTTTATTTTATTATTCTATTTTGCTTCTGTTCTGTTTCATTTATTTGTTTTTATTATTGTAAGTCGTCTAATCCATGGTGAGATATATGGCAAATAAAATAAATAAAATAATTTGATTTTACTTATTTATTTGATTTTATTCATTCAGTTTATATTCTATTTACACAGAAGATCCTGAATATGTTATTGTCAGTTGTGTAATAAATCCATGTCATTTCTATGTTCGGAAAGTTTCCCAAAAGAAAACTGCGATCTATTTGGAAAAAGTTTTGAAATATTATTGTAGGAATAACTATTTATCTCCTATTGACGTTTTGGAACTAGGTAACAACATTCCTTTAATTTCAGATAAGTTATAATTTCAGAATTTTTTAAAACTTTTGTGAAAATGAACTTATGTGAGTTTTGGTAAAGGTAAATGTTTCTCCTGTCCAATTATGTCCAACCCTAGTGGGTGTTACTCATCTCTGTTTCTTAGCCAAGGGAGTCAGCGTTGTTCAAAGACATTTCTGTGGTTATGTGGCCAGCATGACTACATGTTGAGACACACAAAAACACTGTTATCTTCCACTGAAATGGTATCTATTTATCTACTTCCATTTGCATGCTTT
Organism: Laticauda colubrina; assembly: GCA_015471245.1. Taxonomy (NCBI): domain Eukaryota; kingdom Metazoa; phylum Chordata; class Lepidosauria; order Squamata; family Elapidae; genus Laticauda; species Laticauda colubrina. The sequence continues at coordinate 21,149,948 of BLBF01000006.1, forward strand.
CGAACTGCTGGGTGGATAGGACCCTGAGGCAAGTAATGGGAGTTCACCCCATCACATAGCGCCTGGGTCTGTCAGCTTTCCAGTAACAAGCTGAGCATCTTTAACTGTTGAGCCATTGCTCCCTATGGGTTTTGCTAAACTACCTTCTAATTCTCAAGTTTTATTATGTATTTCTCCGTGGGTATTGTAGTCAGATTTTGTTTGTAGTTACTTCATTTATTTTGAAATTGGAAAAATGATTGTGAACTAGTTGTACAGATACATTTCTTTTGTAAAACCTTATGCCAGGGGTCGCCAACCTTTTGGACCTCAGGGACCACCAGACTCATAATTTTAAATCCCGCACACCACTAATATGAATTTTGACTGATGGTGCCTTGTTGACGTTTTCTCAGGGTCTGCAGAAAGCAGCAAAGACCCTGGGAAAATCCCCTAAAAAGTCTGCAGGAAAATTCCCCACCCTGTTTTCCTACCGATCAATCATTATTTAGGATTCCGGAATACCGACTCCAGCTCTGTTCTCGGGGTAGGGGAGAGAGACTTTTGGCTTCATGCAAGAAGCAGAAGCAGCAAGTCTTTCTTTCTCTTTCCCAAACTCTGCCAGAAATGACTCTTTGTGAGACTTGTCATCCCTCTTGGAACCAGATGCCTTGCAGCCAGATCTTGGAGCCAGATCCCAAAGACTCATTTCTGGCAGAGTTTGGGGGAAGGAAAGAAAGACTTTTGCTGCTTTCCTTGCAGGTGGCCAAAAGCAAAAGAAAGAAGCGGAAAGAAGCAGTTGGTGGCCAGGCCAGGCACATGGGGTAAGTGGGGTAAGTTCTCCCCTCTGCCCTTTCCCCCCTCCCCTCACTACCTCATGTTGTTCACAATGCAAGTGACGCAAGCCTTGTGTTCCCGCAGGCCATGTGGGCTATGCAGCCTTGTATTAATTGCTTCGGTATGTGCTTTGGGGGTAACATTTCTTTGCGGACCACCAAAATTTTCTTGCGGACCACCAGTGGTCTCCGGCCCACTGGTTGGTGACCACTGCCTTATGCTAATAGCATGGTTTATTAGTGGAATTTTGCTGCCATCTTATGACTAGCCAGAGTTTTGCAGCCCTAAGTACTTTCTTGAAAGTAAAGCCTCTGCTCTTAACTTTCAGACAAATTTTTAATTGCTGAAGATTGAAGAGTGAGACCATTCAATAGTTCTACAAATATACTTTCTTAAGAATGCTTAAAAGTAGTAATGAGTTTAAATATATTTAATGTATTTCAGGCACAAGGATTTTGGTTAAAAGCAAAGAACATGGAATGTGGTGCCGTGCAGAAATAATTGAATTAATTCCACTCCTGAATACAAATGAGGAGAAACCCTATGGACTGATAAAACACAAAATTTGTGATATTGCAATAATGAAAGTATTCCTTATAGACTTTGGGCATCCAGAAGCTTTAATTATTTCAAGGTAGAATAATTTTAAATAACTTGTGTTCAAATCTATCCTGTTTAGATCCCCCCCTCACTTTTTTGTGAAATTATAAGCTGGTTTTGAAATTATCATTTCTACCCAAGGTGATTTAGTAAATGGTGTATTCACCAGATGCTTCAGAGTGAATTTGATTTTTAAAATCTTATTTCTGGCTGGAGCATGATAAGGAGATGTTATTGGTTATCCTGTTGCACAGTTTGATAGTTTGGTAATAGGGACATGAGTAGATGACACCCAGATCTTTTTTTCCCCTTTCTACAAGTGTTCCTTTATTGGTTCCCATTTCAATCAGATTGTGGAATGCTTTGGGAAAAAGTGAACATTGAACCCAGATAGTCACACTCCCAAAGTAGTATCTCGGCAGATGTTTTATAGTCCTATCAGATAGCTACTATTCATGCGCTGGTTTTTTTTCCAATTGGATTAGTGTTAGCTTATTCTATGTTATTTATTTAGCTAAGGATACCATTATGAAAGCACTCTGTTCCTGTGGCTCAGGAGAGGTGGAGACTCTGGGTCACATGTTCCTTTACACAGAGATTAGGGAAAAAAAACATATTCTGCCAATCACTGCTAGGTATCCTGGCCGCTCCGATACTACCTACAGTATCTTCAGTGGCTGCTTAAGCATGAACAGCACATAATTACAGAGCAGATGGCCACATTCTGCACAACAGCACTGGGGATGCGTTGCAAACATGTCTTCTCCATCATAGTTATGTTATATAACAAATGTGGCAAACCCTTTGCACTGCTTAGTCTTTCCCTTTTTAGTGTTGAACCTATAACGGACAACAGAGTATGGGTTGTAATTTTAGTATAGTTAAATCATGTATAATTGACAGACTGGATTTTATTATAGATTTTAGTTGTCATTTATTATTTTATACTAGAATTTTTAATGGTATATTTACTGAGAATTTTTATTTGTTCTGGTCTCTGGTCTAAGACTGTAATAAACTGATTGATTTTTAGCTTGTATTCTGCTATAGCCAAAAGCCTGTCTGTGACTTATGCAAATCAATAGCTTTCAAAATTTGGGAAATAAATCACAGTCTTTATAAAAATAACACAAGCTCAGAAAACTAAAATAAAATGAAAATAAAATAATTGCCCCAAGTTGGCTAGAATATTCTCTGGTCTCCAGCATTTGCAGCAAGGAATTGTGCTAGCCTAAGTGCCTGTCGGAGAACAGTTTTTGCGGCCATGAATGAATCAATGTCTTCTGACATTTGTTTAACGACGGCAAACAAGACTGAAGAGATTGCTGTTGCTAAGTAATGCGGTAGTGTTTTAGAACCACACCACTTAGCAAGGAAATTCCAGTCCCAATTGCCATAGTAAGAAAAGGACTATCTGTATCTTTTTTGTTTTGTGATACACATACACACTTGCTTATATACAGTATACATATCAATATTGGGGAAATGAACTCTTAATGTAATGGTATTCCAAACTGCTCAATGAAACCATATGTGGGGTTTTTTTTTCTGCCATCAGGGTACACAATGAAGTTACTGTGAATCCAAAACATGTTACTCTTAAATACACGATGATTGAAGATCTATGTTTGGTTGTAAGAAAAATGGATTTATCTTTAGAGACTCGGCTCAGAGGTATAAGTAAGCTAGCCCTACAATGTTCACTAAAGGGCATTGTTCCTAAGGATTCAGTAAGTGAGAATTATATTGGCTGCCTTTTTCCGTTTTTTTATTTAAATGTCTTTTTATAGTCTCACTTTCATCTTATTGATTTTCTTCTTTATATAACAGTTATAGAGCGGTTTTCAATAGTTCTATAGATGAGGATAGTGACAGAGATGTCTAGAATGGAGGGGAACCAATATACCTAATATTCCAGAGCCTTCTGGAAGGATTCCCTTTAAATCAAATGTTTATGAATACTGTATGCAATATTTTCCAAGGTTTGGTTTGAGGTAAACCATATTTCACAGCCATTATGCTTCTAGAAGCTACTGTGCTAATGAAATAAAAGTATTCTTTTGAAACAGTATTCCAAGAGGAGAGAAATAGAAGGAAACGAGCAACTATAAAGCATAATTTGTGGTATACTTACAAACTTAAACAGTAATTTGAGTTTTGTGATTAATATAAATCATAATGGAACATGATGTCTGAGTTTTATCTCCAGTTCACTGCTAGTTGTCAGCTTATTTTATGAACCATGGTGTTGCAATGGTAAGAATGCAGTATTGCAGGCTAATTCTCCTGACTGCCTTTTGATTCTGACTAGCTCAAGGTTGATTCAGCCATCCTTCTGAGGTCATTAAAATGAGGTCTCATATTGTTGGAGGCAATATGCTGACTCTGTAAACCACTTAGAGAAGGCTATAAAGTACTGTGAAGCAATATATAAATCTAAGTGCTATTGTTATCTCATTACCCAAATTAAAAGACTGATTTCAAACTTAGGAAATCTCACTTTGTGATTTCTTTGGTTGATGAAGTTTTAATTAGCTAAATGCAAAAAAAAAAAAAAAACCCACAGAAAATTTCTGGTTATTGAGTATTCTTAATAAAAGTTGTTCTACAGAGTACCTTCTTACAGTTAGTTAGTCCTTGATAGCAACCATTCATTTAATAATGGCAAATTAAAGTTACGATGGTGCTTAAAAAAAGTTACAATTGTTGTACCACCCCAGAAAGACATTTAATCGTGATTCAAGAACCCATTCGCATTTCTAGTGTGAATTCTTGCAATCTATGGCCATGTGATTGCAATTTCCAATCTTCCTAGCCAGCTTCCAACGAGCAAAGTGAGAAGGGAAAAAAATCAAGGAAGATTGCAAATCGCGATCACATGACGTCCTGCTTAATGACTGCAAAAATGGTTGTAAAATCAGAAGCAGTCATGCGATACTTTGATCAATGTGCTGTTTAATTTTCTGATCTCAGTTGTGGTTATAAGTCAACCACAACCTGTAGTTTGCAATAGTGGAGAGATCTAAGACTGCACATTACTCAAGACTATTTATGTTGGTGTTTCCCATGCATTATGTTTTATAACCTTTTCTAGGGATAAATCTGTCTTTTTTTCTCTTATATTGAAGCTACCTTCATAGGCAATTATTTAATATTTGTCTCTGTTTAACTTACAATGAAAGAAATGAAGGGAAAAGATTGAGAGGGCGGAAGTGAATTGTTTGGCATTTCTGTCCGCAACAGGAAAAGGGTTGGGGAAGAAAAGCACGGACAGAATTTTTGAGAATGGTAAACAGCAAAGCTGTTCTGATGAAAATTTTTAGAGAAGAGAATGGCGTGCTTATTGTAGATCTTATGAAGCCTCCGGCAAACAAAATAAGCAGTGACATGCCTGTGTCCCTCAGAGATGCTCTAGTTTTCTTGGACTTAGCAAGGTATGCATAACTAAAAGCTTTTTAAAATCATAGCAAAAAGATGTATGCCATTAAGCATGTTTTGAATAGATTTACCTTCAATTACCTTACATATGATTTAACATGGAATATATTTGCTTCTTCTGAGTTTATAGATTAGAAACTGTGTCTTAATGGATAAAATTTCTATTCCTCCCCTGAAATGTTCTGTTCGGAGTTGCGACCTGCTTTAAAAATGAGGCTTACAGACTGGATCCAAAGTTCCAATAGTCATGCCCACCCAGTCACATGATCACAGTTTTGAGTGCTCAGCAACACAGATGCATTTATGTCCTCCAACAATCAACTGACCATGTTTTACAAAGGTTTTGCTGAAAACTGATTTTCAGCAAAATTGCGTTCACAGTGAACAATCGGTTTACCCTTATTACTGCCTCACTTACTTAACCATCACCACAAAAAAGTCATAAAATCAAGTCAGTCACATGATCAACCCATTTCACTACCATTATGTCCTATGACTGTAATAGACTGGCTCCATTACACTTGTAACTCCAGGACTGTGTGTACTTCTCAGCTTGTCTTGAGAAAGGAAGAGAATAGGTTTTCATCAGTTTCCAAGAAGAGTACAAGATCTGGGTCTTCTCTCCCAATGTTAGAATATTCAAAAAAAATATTACAAACTAGTGCTATACCCGTGCTTTGCTACAAAACTATGTGGTCGGGCTTAGTTTCTGGGGAGGAAAATAAGGGGGAAAATTCTGCCTCTGCCTACCAGCATCCATGGGTATTCATCTGGCTAGCATCCTGTCAGTATGTGAGAGAGTTGAGGGCTATTTGGAAACTGAAGCAGTATTTGCTGTGAGCAAGAAGGAGACAGCAAGGAGCTTGGGCATGGCTTAGCTCATCTGCTTTGTACTAAAGCTACTTGGTGCTATGAAAGTAAAACTGAAACTCCTGTTTTGCATTTGGAACAGATTTTTTTTTCCGCATGGGGAGAGGAAGTAGAACTCCTTAGCATCAGAGTTTGTTAATAATAATAGACGAAATACTAATGCTCTGATGATCATTTCAAAAAATCCTTTCTTAGTGAGGACCTAGGAGCCAGGAGGAACACATGTGCCAAATTTTAAGTTTGTAGGCTTTATGGTTGTGAAAATTTTGTGATGATGCGTGAGTGGTATTTCGCTTTTTTTATATATATATATATATATGCATGCTGTTTAGCTTCCTTCGGGTATTATCCCACGTCATTGTAGTTCTGTTAAAGTTGTAGCAACGTTTCAGCAGAATCTCATCTGCCATCCTCAGGCTTCTGTATAGAGTTAGTTCCTGGTTTCAAATTTGACGTGGGATAATACCCGAAGGAAGCTAAACAGCACACATGTAAGTACCCGCGAAAGCCTAAAAAACAAATGTATATATATATATTCTGCTGAAACGTTGCTACAACTTTAACAGAACTACAATGACGTGGGATAATACCCGAAGGAAGCTAAACAGCGCATACATATATATATATATTCCTGCAATTCTATATTGCAGGGATAAGGATGCCAGTGGAATTAGCAGAATATTCCTAATGGCATCTTTTGAGTTTTCCATAGAAATCAATGGAATATATTACACTGGATGAATTAATGTAAGATGTACTTACAGATTTGATTGAAATGTGAATTAGCCTACATTTTGGTTAAATTCTGGAAAAAGATTTTAGCCAAGTCATGGGAATTCCTTGTGGGTTTTTTTCCTTTGTCTTTTTAGGGTGGGAATTGACATAAAATAACAAATGCTGTTCCACGTCTCCCTAGTTTGAATACATTAAGATTTCTAACATTGTGTTAAAATAAAGATCAGGAGAGTATGAATAGATTTTCTGTGTAATTTGTTCTCAGATTAGGTTTCATATTTTAACTGTGTTTCATATTCAGGACTACTAACAGTAAAGTAAAAAATTAGTCCCAGATTGCTTTCTCTTGCATATTAACAGTTTATTCTCCTCTCTTTACCCTATTAGCTTTCAGAATGAATTTTCTGGTTGGTCAAAAAATACTGTACCACTGGAGTACTATCCACCTGTTATGCCACGTGAAAATACGGAGGTTGCTGCTGTTGTTAGTTACATTCATAGCCCTGGTGACTTCTACATTCAGCTGGTAAGTGTTGCATTTTCATGTTAGGGTTCATGTTAGTACATGTAGCCCCCGACTTAAGATCCCAATTGAGCTCAAAAATTATGTTGCTAAGTGAGAAATAGTTAAGTGAACTGTACCCCATTTTATGACCTTTCTTGCCACACATGTCAAGTGAATCACTCCAGTTGTTAAGTTAGTACATGGTTGTTGAATGAATCTGGTTTCCCCATTGACTTTGCTCATCAGAAGGCCACCAAAAGTGATCACATGATCTCAGGACACTGCAACCGTCATAAATATGAACCAGTTGCCAAGCCTCCAAATTCTGACCAAGTGATCATGGGGATGCTACAATGGTTGTAAGTGGGAAAAACAATAAGAAGTCACTTTTTTCAGTGATGTTATAACTGCGAAAGCACACTATTGTAAGTCAAGGATTACCTGTAATCTTAATGTTTTTGTTTATATTGGTACTTTTTTCAGTATTAATATAAAACATTACAACTGTGCTATCCAGACAGTTACAGTTAATGGGATTTGGGATAGTTAGTTAGGAATTGAGAACTGTCCCCTTAAGGGAATGCATCATGATAAATGTAGTCAAGGTATCCTGGGAAATGTAGTCCATGTCATGTGGTCACATCTATAACCCTGATTGGTCACTGAATTAACCCTTGGTGGGTCGGGGGAGGTTTCTTAAGTGTTGCCTGAACACACAGCCTCTTGGTAGCAGCTACCCCCTGCCTCTACGATATGGGATGAAAGAGATAACCATCTTTTTATCCATAAAGACAGATATGCAAAGGATTGGACATTAAGAAGAACCTCATCATAAGACTGTGAGTTGATAGGATGCCTGATGAACCAATAAAAGAGACTTTGTATGGATGCTTTGTGGAGTTATCTATCTGCCTTTGTACAGGATTTGTACAGGACAGGCAGAATAACACCTGTTTTAAAGTAATCTTTTTTTAAAATAAAAAGTGCAAAGATTCAGTGTTGAAGGCCAAAATATGTTCGGTTATATCAGTTGCATCTTGGCTAACCCATTATCTTTCTGTGGCATTAGTTACGTATGACCAAATTCAGCTAAAAACAAGCAATATGATTATGCAAATTAATATATTAGTGCCAAATGTTAGCATGAAGGAATTGTTTTTTTATTGTTGTGGTAGTTAGAACAGGGTCCCGAGTTTGCAGCTTTTCTAAATAAAGTTGAAGAAGTGTATGAAAATGAAGCAGGACCCGACTTGCAAATCCTTTGTCCAACCCATGGCCAACCATGTGTGGCCAAATTTAAAGATGATGGTGTTTGGTACAGAGCACAGGTGATTGGTAAGTATCTGGAATGCACAATTATTCTGAACACTCTAGTTCAAAAACTTTTCCATAGTTAAATGTTGTAGAACATTTCATCTGTCCAATATTGTTATTATTGTAGTCCAATAGTATATTTGTTTTGACACTGCATCATAGATATATCAATGGCCACATTATTACACATTACACATATAACTGATGTAATGATTAAGGGGTTCAACTTTGAAAGATATGTCTGGTCCAAGACATCCTCAACATTGGAGATCGTTGGGTTTCTTTGGACTTCTATTTTTATAGGGTTCAAATTATGAAGTTATTAACATATAAATATAAAGACTTATAGGTTAATACCTTTTTTATAGTTAACTTCATAACTGTACAGTGAACTTTGTTCACTTGTAGCAATGGCAAATTTTGCTATGGTTTTTCTCAGATTTATGTTTGCTTCCAACTTGGGTACTTTGAGTCCTGATATTCTGGTTTATGTAAACACCGTTTTGCAGTTGCATGAAAAAAACCCAAACCACAGCTTACATTCTGTTCATGTGAAAATAGATTTCAGGTTTTTGTTTTCAGGAGAAGCATTGAAGGGTAGTATGCCAATATGAATTTCTATAATGACAATTATATTTTTAAAAATGTTAAATTCATTCCGGGTATTATAACATTGTGAAATGTTCATTCAAATCAAGCTAGCAAATGCTAACTTTTGATACCAGAAAAGAATATGTAACAGACTTTCTGATTTTCTTGGATTTTCTAACATTAATCAAAATCAGGAAGAGTATTGTAACTCATGAGACATTTTCTTTTTTGTAACTTTGGAGAAGAAGTAAGATGATGGCTAACTGAAAAGAACATGGCACATACACACACTTTTGCAGAAGTTTTTCATTCAAATAAACATACTTCTTTTTATCATTTCAAGGTCTAAATCTTTCCTAATTTCATTCCCCTCCCCCCCAAAGGATTTCCAGGACATCAAGAAGTTGAAATTAAATATGTTGACTATGGTAATACTGCTAAAATAAATATAAAAGAAATGCGTAAAATAAAAGATGAATTTTTAGTTCCCCCAGAAAAGGTAAGAAAAGCTATTTTATAGAATCTAATTAAACTGCCAAAATAGCTTGTACAGTTTTTATATCTTCTTTCATAATACTTGCATTCCTTTTAATATCAATTAAATGTTTTTCAATGTTTATTTAGTTTATATTTCAATTTAAATAAATAAAAAATGTGATACACAAGATAACTGTATACTAACTAAATGATTTCCTTAGAAGATTTTGCCTTGAAAATTCTAATATATTGATCCTAATATCTATTGTAAAAATGGATCAAACTGTTGTAGTATAAAATCTGAATAAGAGACCCAGTTTACTCTAATGATTAAGGCACCAGTCTGCAAACTGGGAGACCATCTTAGCATGGAAGTCAGCTGATTGACCTTGAGCCAATCATTCTCTGTCAGCCCAATCTATCTGACAGGGTGGTGGTTGTGAAAATGGCAGGAAGGAGTATTAGTAGGGGTGGGATTCTACAAGTTCACACTTATTTGCTAGAACTGGTTGTTAACATTCTAAGCAGTTCAGAGAACCAGTTGTTAGAAGAAATTACTGGCCTAATCCTGTAAGGAAGGCAGGAATGAAACATTCTGGTGTTGCTTACAGAAACTTCCTCTCCATTAACCCTTATTACATTCTTGCCAGGACTAGACTTCCTGTCTCAGGAATGTCTCTGGAGGTTTTTTTCCTCTCCTTTGCTGATACTTTGCTTGTGTCGAGTGACCATTCAAAGTTACAATGGCACTGAAAAAAGTGACATGACCGTTTTTCACACTTATGACTGTTGCAGCATCCCCACAGTCATGAGAGGCCAGGTGAGGAGATGCATGCATCAATGGGAGTGATGTTGAGTTGGCCACGTCCAGCCAGTCACATGACCACCAAGGCATGCCCACTAACTAAGCCACGCCCACAGAGCCAGTTAAAAAATTTGAATCCCACCCCGAGTATTAGGTGTATTTGTTATTTGACTTATTTGTAAAAATAATAAAGTTATGATACAAATACCGTATTTTTCACACTATAAGGCACACCTGATGTGCGCCTCATGTGCCAGCTCTGCCTATTGACTTCTGCACTGTGGAAAAGTGACAGAAGAGGTGAGCAATGACAAAGACGGAAGAGGCAGGGTTCAGCACTGTAAAAGGACCCCACCGCCTGACTACTATTCACCAAAGGATTGGAAACACCTAATACAAAGAATAAGTTTAAGTTGTGTGAATCTAAACTTTGTTATTTTGGAAACCATTAGGATTTTTTTGTATGAGAGAATATATATCTAAGTATTTCTGTGATGATAATGACTTTTCAGCTAAACAGTCTGTATTTTACAACCTAGGCTATCAGGTGCAAATTGGCTTATATTAAACCATGTAAAGAAGCCACTGAATGGACTGTCCAATCAAAGGACAGGTTTGAACAATTGATTCAGGACAAATGTGTGCTCTGCTTTGTTACAGGTAAGTATTTATTTCTCTGCCCTGACAACATTAACTCCTGTCCTGCTCACCATTTAGTTGATTACAAGTTGACTACTACAAGAAACCTTAGGGCTGATTTTGAAAACAACCTGAATATTTCATCTCGGTGTCTAGATTGCCAGGGTAAAATACTGTTATTTTCTTGGTTGTCAGTAAGCTTCCAAACCAGATTCAAAATGCTGGTTATTATCTTTAAAGCTGTAAACTACAGCATCAGAATATATGTGGCACAGAATTAAATCCATGCTTAAAATACTTAGAGAAGACCTGTGGAGAGTTCCTTTTCTCATGAAGTGACTTACTTTGTCTGTCATGAATCCCAACCTATGGCATATACTCAAATGAGAGATGATTTGTCCTATTTCTCCTCAAATACTGCAAGCAGGTCAAGGTTACAGGTAGTCCTTGTTTAGTAACCACACTGGCACTGGCAACTTTATTGTTAAACAGAGATGAGTGGTATGTAAATAATAAAAGCTAGTGAAACTCCACATGTGCTTATATTATCTTTGATTTGATTTTCTGCCCTGTCCTGCCCTCCAAAGGTCATACATTTTCCATCACCAGTAATAAAGACACCATCACCAGTAGTAGTAAGGACTACCCTGTTTTCATTCTTCAGTTGATTTGGGGTATTATTGAAAGTGTGATTATATGGATGTTTCAACTATCTTCATATATTTGTTCTTTAATGCTGCTGTTTTTGTGTTATACATGATACAAATTAAAATACTTCCACTTAAATATCTGTAGATTAACAATTAACTGATCAAAGATCAATTGTTTACTCTGTTCTTTTTCAGAGGAGAGAGTCATGTGATGGGTAATTCTTCCTAATAGTCTTTGAAACTCATACTTACAAGTGGTTTATAAGTTCTGCTATAATTTCCACTTTCTTGCTAATTGCTATCTATTTGGTAGCTTTTGGTGGTCATTTATATCTAAATAGCAGTGCAGGAAGAACTCATCCATGACCCAGTTCATTTAATATATATCAATTCATTTGATTGGAACCACTTGGAATTCAGACTTAAAAGATGTTGGATGATTATAGGACATAATTAATGTTATTTTCATTGTTATTTTCTCTTAAGCCAGGATTAGGTGGGTTCACACAATATTAAGCAACAAATCACTGCTTATAAAACACATTAAACCAAAACAAAACCATATTATAGCATAGAGAAAAAGGTTCATGTTCTTAATTTGGATAATAGTTGAATCATTAGATTTTTTCCCCCTCAAAATTCAGTAGATTTGAATGTATTTTCCTCCCTTTGTAGAAAAATCAGAAGATAATGTACTATCTGTTGAGCTCTATCAAAGTGCATGTGTGTCCCCAAAGCAGTCAGGCAGTGTGAACAATCTTTTGGTTAAAGAGGGCTTAGCATCTTACATAATAGGGTAAGTATGCTTGTCAGGTTGTCATAGCAACTGTACTGAGTTTGTACAATATTTCATCATATTTCTCAGATGCAACTTTGAGCTAATTTTCAAAGTATACATAGCAATTACTGTGGACATGTTTCAGCTTTTTTGGCAGTATATGCCAGTATAAACAAAATTGATTTTCTTTTTATAGTAATAGCAAAATGATTGTTGCACCTTATAATGAAATATGGGATCCTGATCTGGAGGATATATTCAAAACAGAGAAATCTTTATTAAAATTTGAGATTGAAGACTTGCGACAGATGGAAGATTTGGTTTTGGAAAGTAATAAAGAATTACAAGTGCAAATTAATCACATTGTATCTCCTAGCAAGATATTTGTGCATTTTATGTTATCAGAAAAAATTCTAAAAAGGTAAGGGAACAACTTGGTGCCACAAAATGTATTTTTGATGAAAACATGTAAAACATTGTGCCATTTTTTCTTTGCTAGAATGGATAAACTTGATTGACAGGGATTTTAATAGTGAGGAATAACAATTTGACACTTTTGCACAGATCTGCAAAATTAATTTTTAGAATCATTTTGAAAATCTAGATTGATGATGTGATTCACTTTTTAAAACTTTAGGTTACAGGAAAATATGATTGCTACTTATTTTGAAACAGAGAATAAAGCAATTAAATGGGAAGCTGATATGGATTGCGCTGCTTATGTATGTGAACAAAATCAGTGGCAAAGAGGCAAGATCATCAAGATTGTTTCTGAAAAAGTTGTAGAGGTAAATAATTTTAAGAAGTTGTTTCAGATGCAAAACAATTCCTTATTACTGGAAGGAATACATCAGTAAGTATGTTTTGCAGCATAGTTTTACCCTGGTCTAATCTTAATTTGCCAACTGTTGAGCAAACAAAAACTAATGTAGCTAATGATTATTGTTAACTATTGTTAGTTGAATCAAACTAACCAAATTTTGGCTTAATATGGCATATGAATGAGACACTAGTTTATAGAACAGCTTGAAGTTAGAAAATATTTTGTATGGAATTTACTAAATTACCCCTTTCTTCCCTGTTAACCTTTAATCAGTTGTAAAGCTATTGGATTTAGAAAGCTCTAAACAAAGAATTCTATATGCCAAAAATCTGGTTGCATTGTGAATTGTGAAAAAAAGGTAAATAACAGAATAACCGAGTTGGAAGGGACTTGGTCATCTTCTTGTCCAACTTTTCTCAAGCAGGAGATCTTATACCATTTCAGACAAATGACTGTCCAGTCTCTGCTTGAACACCTCTGGTGATGTAATACCCACAACTTCTGGAGACAAGCCATTCTACTTGTTAGTTGTTCTCATTAACAGGAAATTTCTCCTTAGTTCTGTGTGGGATCTCTGCTTGATAAGTGTCCATCTGTTATCTCTTGTCCTGCTGTAGAGAATAGGTTGACCATCTCATTTTTCTTTGTGACAACCCTTTAGAACAATCTGTGGCTCACTGGTGGCCTGTGAGAAAATTTGGGTGGTCCACGCAGAAAAATATCACCTCCAGAGCACCCCCCAAAGCAATTAATCAGGCTACACAGGAACACAAGGCTGTGCCACCCACATGGCCCACGGGAACCCTTCCCACCCACTCACTCCTTACCCGGCAAACTTCTTTGCGAAGTTGCTATTTCTCCTTTTTCTGACCATCATATGTTCTGCTGAGCCGGGAGATTTAGATTAGCTAGAAAGCAATAAATCGTTGAATTTCTTGATTTCTAGCTAATCTTTAGATCTTTGGCTCTGTTTTTTAAACAGAGCCGAACCTTCCTTAGGACTGAAACAGTGCAGACTCAACTAGTCGATGGCAGAAACACAAGATCTCTAAGTGAATCTGTTATTCTGTGAGCAACTCAATCTGCCTGCCAGTGATTTTGGGTAAAAGTTGCTCCTTTTTTATAAAAAAACTCAATATTTACATACATGATGTGTTGTGGGTTAATTTTATGAGTTTGCTAGCAAATTTTATGGGTTTGCAAGCAAATTTTATGTGACAGGCTCAGTTAGATGATCTCACAGATCTCTGAATGAATCTGTGATTTTGTGAGCAACTCAGTCTGCCTGCCCGCTTTGCCTGATTTTGGGTAAAAGCTCTTTTTTACATAAAAAAATGATATTTATATAAATATTTATATTATTTACATACAAGCCATGCCCAGCCAGTCACATGACCACCAAGACACACACACACACACACACACACACACACAAAACCAGGCCACACTCACAGAACCAGTTGTTAAGAAATTTGAATCCCACCCCTGTCTCTGTGTGTTTTTGTGAGAGAGAGAGAGAGAGAGGTTAAATCAGATCTCTGTCTCTCTCTTGCATGCATATATGCGCACGCGCACATTGACTTTTAAGTTGTCATAAAACTCTTCAATTTGGCAAAAAAATATCTGAAAAATATAAACCTAAATAATCAAGTTCAATATATTTTTCTGTCTTTGGCCTTGGTCTTTGTGAAAATGTAAAAAGTCAACATGAAAAATTAGAAATTAAAAGAAGTCCAAAATAATAAATGTTCTCTAACATAGATTAATGTGCCATTTATTTTATTAACATGCTGTTTATTTTAAGCTAGTAAACATATGCTGTTGCAGTATTGAAGAGAATTATGGAGGTTGTACTCACATCTAGTAATAATAAAAAGAATGGGTTAATTCACAAAGACATTCAGAATGTAAACAACAGAACTCCTTTCTAAATTTTTGATAAATGTTTCTTTTTCAGGTATTCCTTATTGATTTAGGCATACTCAAAACTATGAATATTTCCTGTCTAAGAGAACTTGAACAGAATCTCAAGGCTATCAGACCACTTGCAGTAGAGTGCTCCTTGACAAATATAAGGTAACATATCCATTTACTACTTACTGCAGTAAACTACTATAAGCCCATGTAGATTGACAAAACCAAAACTAAAATGAAAATCTGCTTGCAGAGCAGAACTCTGTATGATAAGAAATGTATAATTTTACTATTATACTACCTCAGTTAATGGCAATTAGAACCAAAATTTCCAAGTGGAGCGAACTTAAAGCGTGATGTCACGTGACTGTATTCCTTAGCAACAGCAATCCCGCAGTTACTGTTGTTAACTGAATCCCATTGGTCATTAGGCCAATGTCTAGTCATTAATCTATCCAAATCCAAGCAATTCCTGGCATGATTTCTTCCAGTTCTGACACTGCCTCTTCTTGAAGTCCCCTAACCACCTATTTTCCCCGCATCACTGCCCTTGTGACTGTCCTGTACAGCAACATCCTCAGCGGTGGTGGAAATTCTGGAGTAAAGTCTGGGACCTTTAGTATTCTCCACAGCCACTATCCCTGGGCCCTATTTTAGCCACTGCTGCTGTGTCTCAAGTCCTCTGCCATGACCAACTAACCCAGTGTCAGTGCTATGCCACCTCAGCTCACCCTCACCCTCTTCTCCCAGTTGCTGCTTCCTTGCCTCTGTTTCAGCCCCAGCCCCTACACAGCTGAAGAGTACCACTCTGCAGGGCAGTCAAAATCTTTTTTTGGGGGGGGGATAGGCAGGTGAGGAAGTTGCAGTACTCCCGTGGTCATAAGTGCAGGCAGGCTGCCAGGTATCTGAATTTTGATGGTGTGAATATGGGGGGGTGCTGCAACAGCTATAACTTCAAGGACCTGGTTTAAGTACCATTTGTTCAGTACTGCCATAGCTTCAGTTGTTAAACAAGTTACCATCTTCATAACAATATTCCCTCTCTGTCCAAAACTTTTTATTCTAGCCCATCCGGTGGGACCGAACAGTGGACAGCAACTGCTTGTGACACTCTTAAGTCTTATTTAACTGGAGCCATTGTAAACTTAATAATACAGGTTTGTACTGGCAAATGTTCAATTTTTTAGTGTAGATTTTATTTCAGGGACCATTATTCAACAGAAAGTATAAGATATCATTACATGATACTACATAGTGTATGTTATACAGATTTTACCTGGATTCGGATTTGTTAATTACTTTCCATGCATTGCCTGTTTCTGATCTTGACAAAGAGAATATCATAAACTATCCATGCTTTCATTCTTAATGAGATAATCCTGTGTACACTTTGATAAGTACTTTAACTTGACAGGAACAAAGTAGAAGACAAAGGTTCATTTGTTTTTTAATTTATTTATATAACTCCCCCTAATATCGAACAAAATTGGATCCAAGAAAAAGAGACTTCTCTGGTAGCTTCCTCCCTATGGAATATCCTTGCCCCAGAGATAAAATTAGTCACCACCTTTATTATTTTCTGAAAATCCCTGAAAATGTTCTATCAGTGGGCCTTGGGATCCCAAGTTGACATAATGCCACTCGAATGGCTGGTTTGCTTGTGTTTTAGTGTATTTGTTGCCACCTCTAATGTGTGTGTGTATTTGTGTGTAATAGGTTTATCGGTTTCTATACTTTGTAAGCTGCCCAGAATTACCATGTTTGAGTTAGGCAGCCATATAAATTTGTTTAATAAATGAGTAATATATAAATATATTTAAACCACAAAGATTAAAAAAATTAGCACCAAAGTTAAACTTTTGGCTGTATATATCTCCTCTTTCCACCGCCCTGTCCAGAAAAAAACTCATAGGCTTTTAATCAACTTGGAAAAACAATTGACTGGAAAAGCTTTTTTTCTCTTATATTAAATTCTAGTGGAGAATATTTTATTTTTCACAAAAGATAAATTTTTATTATGTCCTTACACTTGTCGGGTGATTGTTTGACCTGGGCTTCTAAAGAATGGGTACTAGGTACAGTAGACCAAACCTGGGTTCAGATCCTATCCCCATATGGTGGATAAAGTCTATTGTTTCTGAAATGGTCCAGAAAACTATGTACTTTATATAATTTATATCAGCTTACGTGATATGTGTCACTGTGTTATTTGTATAAAGACATAATTATGCAGATAATGTAAATTACTCATGTCAGTTACAAAAAAGTAAAGAATTATTTCAATTTCATCAGTTCAGATGAAAATTTCCCCTCAGTTTTCTGTAAATCAAGATTTTAGTATATTTGATATTTGTTCAGCAAAATCAACATTTAGGCGAGTTTTTTCTGCCAAGCCATAATATTATTTTTACCTAATGCCTAAGATATTTTTGTGGTCTGTCAGGAATCCCAGCTGAAAACACAAACTATTTGAGGTTGGAAGATAATACACTAATCTTCAGAGTTTTGTAACTATTTAAGATGGTTTAAATGAGGGGATTTTGAGCCAACATCTGCATTTTGCAGATGGTGGGAAGAGGAGATATACACATATATATTATTAAACAAACAATTTTGCCAAGTACTATCCTCCAAAGAATGAATGAACCCAGGACAAATAGATTTACCTATTTCAGTGGTTACCAAAGTGGGTGGTACCTCCCCTTGGGGGGCAGTGGGATGACTTCGGGGGGCGCTAAGAGGCAAGGTGAATGGCAGAGGGGCGCTAAGAGGCAAAGGGGGTGCAATTCAACTTCCCCCACACCCCACTTGACTAGCTTTCTGGTGGCTGAGAGGAAGGTGAGCCAGGGCTGACCCATTGCTGCTTGGGTCCCACCTGGATTTTCCACAGCTACTGGGTCTTGCCTGCTAGGAGCAGGGGTTGGGTCTTGCCTGCTAGGAGCAGGGGTTGGGTCTTGCCTGCTAGGGGCGGAGGTTGGGTCTTGCCTGCTAGGGGTGCCTCTTGCCTGCGGCCCCTTCCCTCTGCTGTCCCCCAACCTGTGTGCTTTGGCTGAATGCGGGCCACCACTGTCAGAATGATGCAAGTCAAGCCTCGTGAGAGTGGATCTTCCACCCATGGCGCTTGTATAGCGGCGGCCTGAACTCTGCTAAAACACTCAGAGGGGCACTGGCAGAGGGGGATGCAGGCGGCATAAGCCTTGTGCTTCCTGGTTATCTTCCACATTCCCCCTCAGCAGCTGCGACCTGTGAGTACCCAGCAGCTGTCCTAACTGGCTCACCTTTCCCTCTGCCACCAGCTGCGGGAGGAAGGTAAGTTTGTGGGCAGTCAGGAAAGCCCAAACCACTGTGGTGGGCCAAGCTGCAGCTTTGCTTGAAGTTCCCAGCTCTTTCCCCAAAAGAGAGAAGGGTGGAAATCCCACCCGCGGCACCTTTGTTGGACCCAGAAGCCTTGCCTGCTGGCTTTTCCAAGCAAAGTGGGACAATCGTACCCAGTCCCTGGAACTCTGGGAGACTTGTCACGAGCGACGCTGCCAGGTGATTACCTTGTTGGAAGAGAGTGTGTGTGTTTCAGGTGGGTCTCCTAGCTTAGGAGGAGGGAGCAAAGGAGGAAGGGAAGGGATAAAGAGACGGAAAGAAAGAGAGAGGAAGAGACAAAAAAATAAGGATAGAAAAGGGAAAGAAAGAAAAACGGAGAGAGAAAGGAAGAAAAGTGATAGACAAAGAAAGAGGGGGGGATGGAAGGAAAGCACTGTAACACTGCGGTTTGCTTCCAAGGTGGAATATAAACCAAATAAGCCAGCCGTAGTGGTTTATTTCCATATACAGAACTGTCTCTCTCGTTGGTAGTTTTTTGACTCCTGCGTTGGGCAGGGGGTTGGACTAGAAGACTGATTCCCTTCCAGCCTTATGATTCTATAATTCTATTTGGAGAAGCCACCCACAGTTCTAGGAGCAGAAGATAACCTTAGTATTTCAAGTTGCACATTTCTGGTTTAAATCTTACCGGTCGATGAATGCAAGCACCTTCAAATGAAGATATTTTCCTTTATATATGTTCTCAATTTTTTTTTCCAAATCTCCTATTTTTGTCCCATTATTTATAAATTTAGTTTTTAATTTAAACATGTTTTCTAATTTAAAAAGCTTGTATTTTTTCATACTGCTGTGTTGTGTACAGACTTAAGTTTCCACACATTCCAGAATAAGTACCTAAATGTTGTCACTTTGTGGATGTAGTGTGCCTGAAAATTAGATGTTTGTAATTTTTGGAAATTGGCTATCTGCACATTTTCTATTTCGGTGAATAATTGATTTTTACCCCTAAACATTTTTAATTTGTCCCAGGATACCAACTTGTCACCTTTGCCTGTAAAAATATTTTGCAAAGATGAACAACACTGTACCGATGTTTCAGAATACATGATTCAAAAAGGTTTAGCACTTAGAAAAAGGTATGTATCTTTAAAAAACGAATAGTGGTTATTCATTTTCAAATGTATTTAAAATAGTTGTTTTCTATATAAAAATAATGCTCCAATTTTAATTGTAATCCCTTCAATTATAAACCAACAGAAAAATGTGTAGTCTAAATTCAGAATGGGACAACTCGCTGCAGCCAACTTCGCTGTGGACAATTTGCTGTGGCCAACTCAACGGGACAATTCAGCAATTCAATTTAATTATTTAAAGTAGTTAAAAAAATATTTTAAGTTTTGTCATTCACATTTCATTTTGTTCCACCTTTGGCATCCTTTCTTTAATGTGTCTATTCCACTATTTCTTCAATTAGTGTAACTCTTGTCCTGCAGTGAGTTGTCCCATAGTGAGTTGGCCATGGCAAGTGAATTGGCCATGGTGAGTTAGCTACAATGCAGCATTTAAGTGCAATAATATGTGTTTGGTTTTTAAAAATTTGCTGACATATGTTCTGTTGAATTCTAATAGAGCACCTAAAATTGATCCAAATCAAGCTTCGTCTGAAAAAGAAAATCCTTCTAAACTAGAAAAACATTTTGACCCTTCAGATACTGATAGTAAGCAACAAAAACTGAAAATATCAGTGGCTAAGCCTCTAGTGGTTGAGGCCTATAAACCACCAGTTGTTCCTAGCTTGGATTGCTTCAGTGCTACGGTTAGCTGTGTTGCAGATAATGGAACAATTTATGTGATTCCCACGTCACAAGGTAAAGGAAAAATTTTGTACAATTATGATAGGTATAAACATAATTTCAAAGAAATGTATATAAATGTAATAGGTACTGTTAACAGACAATCAAGTCAAAAATGACTCTTTGTTACAACAGAATTCGCTACAATTTTTTCTACATTATTCAGGACCTTTTCCAGAACCACCTTTTTGGGATATATGGAGACAATGACTAACCCAAAGTCACTCAACTGGCTTCTGTGCCAAAGGCAGGACTTTCATGGATTTCCAGTTTCTAATTCCATTTTCTAATCTAGCACTTTAACCATTAGGCTAAACTAACTCTCCGTAATTGGAGTGAAGGCATTGAATTAACATGATCCATCATTCAGTTATATATTGGTGTATTTAAAAAAATGTTTGCAGATTCCCATTCCAAACGTGTAAAGAATATTTATAAGTGACTGACTATTCTGAAAAGGAATGATTTGCAGACACACATAGCCCCTATTTTTCATTTACTTGAGCATAGAAAAATTCTATTGGTTCATGTTTCTCTATACATATTAGCGAGTTTCTATTGAATTCAATGCAACCTGAAATCACTGATATTTCCTAAAGTGTTCTGTATAATACAGAGATATAGACAATATAGATAATACATAATAACTATTTTAAAATAATTGATATAATATAAAATATTATAAGTAATAATAACCATTTTGAGTGCAATCCTAAAACACTTGGAGTGCTCTTTGAACATCGGCAATGACAAAATCAGCTTTAGTCAATTGCAAAAGGCTTGTCTATTTGGAACAATTTATATATCCTATAACAAAATTTCTAACACCACCAAACAACTTCTGCCTGTTCGAGATCTTTAGGAAGAACTCAATAGATGCATAAAAATACCAAATGCAGTTTAAATATCTGGCTGAGTGTGCAATCAGATATAATAATGTATTAAATTTACATATTGCCCAATTCCCAGCAACTCTAGATATTAATTTTCTTGTTTTTAAGAAACAAGAATAAAGATGACAGAAATGATAACGCTGGACAGGAACAAAGAAAAAAACAACCACTACAATCTAAAGAGGGTTTGGGTTGCCTTTTTCAAAGATTTGGGCCAAACTACAAGTATTTGTTCCCTGAAATTCTGGACATGTTCCTTTATCATCCATCTCATATTTATTTTTTCATTCAATTTCTGCAATCACCCATCTCAATTTCAGGGGCACACAAATATATTTGTCATAGCAATAAATTGGTTATGGAAATAGATATTATGACTAGCAGTAACTATATCTTTATGCATTGCTGCTGCTCTTCCTGTAGCTCAGTAGTCTCCAATCTTTCTGGCACCAGGAACCAGTTTCAGAAGAAAAATTATCTTCCATGGATTGTGGGAGGGGACAGTTTGTGAGCAACCTAGATGATGAAAGCTTCACTTGCTTGTTCATCACTTGTGTAGCCCGTTTCCTAGCAGGCTATGGACATCTGTGGTTCCAGGGGTTGGGGACCTCTGCTATAGCACATGAATTCTCTACTAGATTCATTGCTTAGAAAACTAAACTATATATGTATGCATATTATATATTTTAGCAGTAACATTTGTGCAGTTATATATTGAACTGTTAGAAGTGTTGCAGAAAAGGAACATTGCCGATGATGATCAGACTGGGAGACCAAAATTGTAGAATATGCAATAGTGGCAAAATGGATGATATATATCCATAACAGGAGTTGAGCCAAATCGAAGCAGGAATGGCTCCCTTTCATATGAGACAGTACACAGCAAGGCAAATTGAGACATTTGGAACATGATTTTTGGAAAAAGTTATGAGACCAGTTAGAAATACTAGATGAAAACATTTAAAAAGAAGCTATCAATAATCTTTAATGATCTGTGTGAAGTAGAAATATTTAAATTGCAGTTAGTGGCTGGGGACACAAAAGGAAGGGAAGAGATCTGTGTATCACTAGAAAGTTGTTCCACAATGCTTTTTATTCATAGTAGGGGAGGAGGTTGTATCCATTTGTATTTTCCCTTTGTATTGCATTGTCTTTTTTTAAAAAAAAAACTTTTTTTAAAAAAAGTAAATGTTTTACAATGGACATAAAAACTAGCACAAATTAATAAAAAAAAAGCAGAAAAGAGAGAAAATAAAAAAGACAAAAGGTGCAAAAAGAAGAAACTTCCAATTTCCTTTGCAGCAAATATATAAGTACAGTTACAATGTTTTCCCTTACTCCACAATTACAAAAGAAAGCTCACTCTTTTCTATTATCCAGCTTTTTAAAAAATAATAGAAACCATGAATCACAGATGCATTTTCCCATTTTACACAAAAAAGTCTCTGATGTGTTTCCAGTCAGCCATAAATATAGACTGTTTTTTCCTCTAAAAGAAGAAAGTTAATTCAGCCATCTCTGAAAGTTCCACCATCTTTACCAATCATATTCATTGTGGGTATTATCATAAATATCCACTTTTGAGCATATAATAATCTCATTGTAATTGCAATATATAAAAACAGTTCCATGGCATTTTTCTAGCTGCTTATCCATTCGTCCTTAAAGAATAATCTGTTATTTCAATTGTATTTTAACATTTAAATCTTCAGAATTAATGTATGTATTTGTATCCAATTTTTTTTAGCTTTTGTATATATCTACCAAGCAAGATAAAATATCTCCCCATTGTTCACATTTAAAGCATTCTATGCAAAGTTAGTATTGCGTTATCTTAAAAAAAATAATAAACTGTTAAAGAGATAGTAATCTTAATGCCATTTGCTTGGATTTTTCCTAGAGCAAAAGTTAAAAGAGTTAATGTGTAACATACAAGATAATGTCAAGGGTTTGGGCCTTCTGAAACCCTATAACTGGAAAAGTGGAGAAGCTTGTGTTGTAAGAGCAGCAGATACAATGTGGTACCGAGGTGAAGTTAAAGAAGTTGGCGCTGGCATTGTAAAGGTAAGTTTGATGTTTTTAAGAATAGTCTGATTTTCACCACTGGTGTTTTTTTCTGGTGTTTTTGTTAAAATGAAGGGAATATTGTCGGTGGAAATTCTCAGTCATCCAGGTCATAATTGTCTCAAAAGCGGTTTTTCAAAAGGTAACTGGGCTTCCTTTGTTTTTCCTTGAAGATGTTTCACTTCTTATACCACACTACCTATGTCCTGTTTACAACATAGTTCTTTCAGCAGTTCCAAGAAGGTTCCACACCCATTTACATTACTCAGGTGACCTGGAGGGCACAGATAAACCTCCAAGTGGCTTCAGCGACTCTCAGAAAGAGTGCTAATGACCAGATGACTGCAACAAATATAAATCCTTCTAACTTTTCACCATTCAGTCAGAACTGAAGAAGCTTCTTGGATGAAAAGCGAAAGGTCTTTCAAGGAATAAAAAAGTCCAGTTGCCTGGTGAAGACAGTGTTATAAAAGTATATCCCTTTATTATAAAAGTGTATTTCTTTGAGTACACTTCCTACTATCTATTGCACAGGTAGTAGATGCTTGAAAAGATGATGATTCTGCTATTTTATGTGAGGGATAATATTTGTGTGAAGTTAACAGTAGTGGTTAACTTCACAAGATGAACACATTTTCAAGAAGCATTCCCTTTTTTTAGTGCCTCTTGCTTCCCATTTATAACAAACACAATGCAAATGACCTATTATTGCCCCTTGCGGGTTCACATTTGAGAAACTAGTTCAACTAAATAAATCTTCTATTAACATTATATATGAATCAATTTGCTGTGTCACATCTATTTTCCAAAACCATATGACCAGAGATGGGTTGGGTAGCCTTCTTGTGCCTTTGTGCTTGAGAAAAGTTTTTCAAAAAGAACTACATCGTGAAATGTAAATACATGTAAATGTAAATGTACCTGTTCTTGTGTATTGTTACTTTTCATAGGTACATTATGTGGACTATGGATATACTGAGAAAATTCCTCCATGCCATCTATACCCCACTATTTTGTATGCTGAGATAGCTCCATTTTCTATACCATGTCATCTGTATAAAACTGTACCAGTGAGTTAAATGCTATAATTTGAACATAATGCATTTTTACAAGACAATATATGAGAATATACAAATAATTTACCTTCATGATGCAGTGTAATTGTATTAATATTGTAGTTCATGCCTATCATCAACAGAATTGGGCATGTATTCCCCTTCCACTTAGAAACAAGTATTAGATACATACTTCACTTTATAGGGATAAAATGTTTTGGGAATTCTAAGTCTTTCCAAGGCTCACTTCCTATAGAGGGAGACTACTAGAAAGTAGTAGGCTTTTAATGCATACAAGCCGCATATTAGATGAAAGTGTTTAATATTAACGAACCCTGATAGCATCAGAATGCAGTATTGCAGGTTAAACTCTGCCTATAGCTAGGAGTTTTATCCTGATGTGGCTCAAGGTTGATTCAGCCTTTCATCCTTCTGAGGTCAGTAAAATGAGGACCCAGATCATTGGGAACAATATGGTGTTATTGTAAACTGCCCAGAGAATGCTATAAAGCAGGGGTCCCCAACCACCGGACCGCGGACCAGTACCGGTCCGTGGATCATTTGTACCGGGCCGCAAAGAATGAATAATTGTGATTAAAATATATATAAAAATATGTTTTTGCTTCCGGGTGTCTTATTTTGAAAGACAACCACTTCCGTCCTTGCCTAACTTCTGCGCTAACTTCCATGCCTAACTTTGCAGACCGCATTGCTAAAGCGAAGAAGCCTTTTACTCTTGGGGAAGAATTGATTTTGCCGGTCCGCAAAAAAGTGTTTCTGAAACTGGTCCCTGGTACAAAAAAGGTTGGGGATCACTGCTGTAAAGCATTATGGGGTGGTATATTATTGTTGTTGCTAATGCTAACTCTCTAGCATGTTCCTGGGCCCAGCTTATTTCTAGGGAGATGCAGAATACCAGTTTTCATTCTAGTTCCAGCACAAATTGCCAATCTGCTCAATATGCAGATTTGTTGCTCATCTCATTGTCCAGTAAAGTGAAGAAAATTAAATCTTCTAAGCTGTCATCTACACAAGAGTTAAAGCAGCAATTTATACATATTTCCCTCTGTGTTAAGTATTTTAATATTCTCTGGATTATTTAAATTCTATTAAATGACCAGAATACTTTAGTAAGATTATAAAGTCTTAACGACCTACCTCCAGGCTTGATTTGTCTGAATGTCCTGGGTGGAATCAGATAAATTCCAGTGTAGGAAAAACAAAAGGTGCTGAAAGGCAGTGCTTTGTGTATAACAATTTCTACAACATACAGTACACAAACATAAGGAAGGGGTGTGATTTTATTGTAAAGAAAAGAGAGGTTTGGGTTTATTTGATTGAAAATAGCAAATAGAAAGCAAGAATTCAGTGGAGAAAAATGGAGATTAGAGCTCAAGTAGAGATAACAGGAGAAACAAAGAAAAAGTGTGGATGTGTTGGCTATTTCATGAGTTATGCTTGTGCTAAAGAACAAATTATACATTGAAGATGTGGAATGAAAAATAATGGTGTGAATGAAGTGTTACTGAACAAAAAAATTAAAAGTTTATATTTAGAGTTCAGGTTCTACTCCTTCCTCTTGTTCAGATAAGCTATTGCCATGTAGTCTCAAAAATTTTCCTTTTCTATGAAATGTAAGTAGTTGCACCCTGTAGGAGCCAATTTGTGATAGCATTTAAGACAATGCTTTGAAATTCCAACTGCTCCAAAGATTGTTTTCCAATATTTCCCTTTTTGAGACATTCTAGCTCCAACTAAGCACACATCATCAGGATAATAGCAATTCTTCATTGCTTTTTTCAAGTCTTAGAGAATATGCCAGATGTTAATTCCAACAGGTAGGGCTGTTTGCATGAACATGGCTGATCTTTGGCCTGAAACATCTTGGTATGTAATGAAAAAAATGCAGCTGTGCTTACCTTCTGCTTTTGAGGTTCACTCAAATTTAATCATTTCCTGCTTCTTGACTATTCTTTCTCCAGATTAGCTAGTCTTGTGAATGGAGGTTTTGGATCAGTGGCTTTTTATAGTTGATAATCGATTGGTGTATTTTTTCTCATGATCATTTAGGTTGGCAACATTTGGCAGCACGATGCAGTTGAATTGCTTAAAGAACTACTTACAAAAAGATCTGTTAAAATACGCATAATGGTATGTCTAAATACTATATCTTATATTCATTATTTCAATCAGATGCTACCCTTACCAAAGGCTTGGGGTGGGAGCTAAAAGTTAAAAAAAAACACAATCCCCTTAATCAGAAATAAATAATTTTAACTAATAAAATAAACTAAGTATAATACCAGTATTATACAGAAAGAAAATTCACAAAAAAATCCACCCCTATCAAATGATGTCTGTAATAAGGCCTCCTAGTCCATGATCTAATAATGATTAATAAAGGTGATCTGGAATGCATTACAGAAATCCTGTTGGGTGAAGAGGAGGTGATCCTCTTTCAAAAATAGGCTTCCTCAGTTTCAGATATAACACCAGCCAAAACACTGAGTGGTGAGTGTAGCTATTGCTGTCCGGAAGTGTCCAGTGATTACCAGCTGTGCTGTTCTACAAATAACCACATATGAGATTCTGTGAAGTTAGAGATTAAGAAACAAATGAGGTTGCTGCTTGTGTATGAGCCTCCCTGTGTTCAATTCTGTGACAGATGGCAGTGATATTCACCAGGTTATTGGTTCTGGAGTTCATGGCTCAGGAGTTCAAGGCCACCAAGGATCTGATCAAAGTTATCAAAAATCCTGATACATAGTTTTGGAAGGCTATCTGTGTGTGCAATGTTAGATCTGATATTTTTCCCCAGGTCATATGATCTGGAGTCCTTATATGTTGTTATTAGGCATGGTCATGGAGAGATCACATTCTCTGTTTGCCATGGAGTTCTCTGTAGGAAGGAACAGTTTGTTCAATCTGCTCCAAATAGACCATGCAGGAAGTCTAGGATTCAACACAACCATAGCATGGCTGAATGGCTGTAGATTTTAAGGTCCCCTAGATCTGGAGATCTGCCATTAATTCCGGAAGAAATTGCACTCTCATGGAAAGAATTGGTGGGTAATCTAGGGGTCCTCCAAATAGAAGTTCAAGTCTTCAATCACTTCAAAAACATGATAGTTTAATTCATAACCTGAAATCCGAAGGAAGGAGCAAATCATGTTCGTCATAAGTATGGGAAGTATCAGTCAAAAATTCCTGCTTCCAAGGTTTCATAAAATAACATTTTCACATAGACAAGACCAGAAAGGAGTTGACCTTATTTAATTGGATTGAAGGGACTTGAGTCAGAAGTAAAAAGAATGTAGCTTCCCATTCTTTTTTCTTGATGAGTTCCACATGATTTGGTACAGAACCACACAGGGCCTTAAAAATGACAACCATTGTAAAGAACCCTTACCCTGAGGTGGTCTACAAAAGTAGAAGTCTTTTCCTCCACCAACAACAAAGGAACTGAAGAACTTGCTCTTCACTCTGATTCTGTGGAATGGTCCAGAAGTATTGAAAACCTCTGACCAAGAAGGTTGTGTTTCCCTGATCCCAGCTTCTCCAGAAGTTACTCACAAGTGCAACCAATGCAGTTTTGGGGATGCATCCTTGTCTGAAATCAGACTGCCAAGAGTTTAAATAGTCTATTTTCCTCTGTACACATGTAAATATGAAATGTGCTTCTTCAACAAAAATAATTTGTTTTGGGGTTAATGATACATGTTGTCATGGCATTATTATAGCGTCCCTCAAATTACTACAGACTTTCAGTCATAAGCACAGGCCTGTTTTTAGAGCTGCTTTTAGTATTTTGCAGGATGGTAATAATGAGTTTGTTACTCTTTCAACAGGAGCAGTCAAATCCTCCTTGGGGAAAAGTGTGTGTCAAACTCTGGTTTTCGGGGATGTCACTATCTTATTTCATGGCATTCCATAAACATTGTATTACCGAAGACGATGGTGATTCTATATCAACATGGGTATTTTTTTGTTCAATCATTAACAATTTAACTCAAACATTTCATGCTGAAACAAGTTACTTATCCAGGGATAGTACTATCAAGCATACTGCTGGTTGTGATGTTGTGGTCTTTAGGATTATAGTTAGAAGTTGGCTCAGTATTGAAAATCTTATAGAAGGGAAAAATTTGTAAAAATAATGAAAGCAATGTTTATCAGTGAGATACGAAAATTGATGATTTAAACTCTTAAGAGAGTACCATAACTACTTCCTCTTATATCACCAGTTCTAAACAACATTCCTAGATGTAATCTGGAACCGAAATTGCAAAACTAATGCATGGACATTTTTCCCCAGTATAGCATTGATTCTTTCTTGATAAGGACTTTGAAGTTTCTGGAAGTTTCTTGGCAAAGAATTTGAAGACAAAAAAATAAAAATGTTTGCTATTGTCAGTTTTGTTCTGGGACTGAGTTGTAAATTCAGGAACAGCCCATAAGACGGACAGACCTTACAATTTTCAAGAATCTTATTATGCTGTTGCAATGAATCAGTGATAGTTCCCCATCAAATTCAGTGTAATTCCTCCTTTGTATTTTGCTGTGCACTGTTTCTTAAGTAGATTAACTTCCTCACTCAGGAGCAGTTAAAGTTGTGCTGTGCAACCAGTGTGATTTTGATTGTAGCAGCTTGTAGCCTTAGATCTTAGGTTGTGCATTTCTACTTTAAATCTTATTTGCTGATGAACATCTTTAAATCTCCATAGCACCAATTTTTTATCATATTGATATAGTATCTGAAAATTGGGTGTCTACATAATTTCAATTAATAATTTATTTTTCCACCCCAACAATTTTCTAATTTGTCTCAGGATGGTAGCTTTTCACTTTGCCTGTAGAAGTATTATCTCTTACATATCTTATTACCAGAACAGTTGTCAAACACCATCAGAATATAATTGCACCATGTAACTCCATGGTTTCTGAGGTAAACATAGATCATCTGTTCAGGGCCAGACATTGATTTCCTTGTACAGTTTTTGAATGTTCAGGTTAAGTATTCTCTTTGGAACACAAACCCTGTGCCTAATGAACTGGTTATGCTGTGACTAATATCTTTTCTGTAAATTTGCTTTAGAATTCTCTAGGAAGCCTTTAGCTCTGTGTTACTACAGAGTAAATGGCCCTTTTCTTTTGAAAATTCAGCAATCTGTGGCTGACATCTATTTAACGTATTTGAATATTTATTTGGCTGTCTCTTCAAATTTCATCCCTATCTTGCTAATAGTTTGGATTAAACCATTTAATATGCAGTTTGGGGTTTGGTCTCTGTAATCTGTACATAAGGTAGGATTGGGTTGGAAGGAACCTTCAAGATCTTCTAGTCCAGCCCCCTGCTCAGGCAGGAGAACCTATACTATTTCAGATAAGTGATTGTCTAATTTCTTCTCCTTTTGTTACCCGATGCCTCCAATTTAATAGAATTTTTACAATGTTGTTCAAATGTTACAAGATATTTTACCATCCCCATAGAGGGCCACAAAACTCCTTCTTGTAAAGTTTCTGACTATTTCGTAGAATAGGTAGCCCTATATTTTCCAGCTGAAAAACATTTTTCCGCTTTGTATACATTAAAGAGCTTCCTAAATGTAAGTCTGTGAAATTAATACTGTATTAATATTTGAATTTATATGTTCTAGGATTCTAGGTTAGAATGCAGTAATGAAACCTTGGAGGAAAATTGTGTTATCAGTTATGAGGTAAGGTTTAACATTAAATCAATGTAAAGGTATCTAATACCTTTAAATAAATGGTATTAGATTCCTACTGTTACCCTGCCTAGCCAATAGCATATTATCTATTACAGTTTGTTCCCAGACTCAAGATGGATCATAGCTTTGTAGAATGGAATCACCTTGGAGATTGCCTTGGATTTCTTCCTCTGCAGTAGTCTAGGAATGTTCATATGTTCAAGTGGCAATAGTCCTCCAATTAACTACGTTCCAAAACACCTATTTCTCAGTATTTAAAACAGCAGAGAAATTTGCTGCTCTCTAAACAAAATGGGTACATATAGGGAGTCTGTACAACATAGTCTCCAGGACAGGTTGTTCCCAGTGCCTTCAGAAACACTCCTTGACATTCTCTAGGGTTGTTTTGCAAATTGTGTTGTAATAATTTGCTTATTTTAGGGATTACTGAAGATTGAACTAAAGACTCTTTTGCCACATTATATTGCTCCATTATTGCCTATCCTTGGAGAACACTTTCCAGTGAAAGTAACACACGTTGTGTCACCAAATGAGGTATCTTAATTAAAAATGTTGAACAAGCACCATCATTAACAAGTCTGTTTTGTTTTGTTCACCTCTGTTGACAAAAATTGATTTAAGCATTTTGTTTGTAATTAGTGGTTTTTATTGAGCTACATCGAGCAACTTACCTCATGTGAAGAAATAATTTTGTATTTTAGATTGAGAATTTTGTGTATCATATATATAGTACTAAAAGAGTGGTATGGTGGCCTAGAGGTGGAGCTCTCACCTCACAATAAGGAGGCTGTGAGTTTGATTCTAGGTAGAGGCTGATATTTCTCTGTCAGGGCACAATGAGAATATATCTGCTGAAAAAAACTCCACATTGGCGACAGGAAAGGCATCTGGCTAGTAAACACTCAGCTCCATTCAGTTGCTCAGACTCCACCCTGCAAGGGATTAGGGGGTAATTACAAGAAGAATACTATATAGTATTAAAACTCTCGTGCATCATAAGGCAACAATTTGTAAGAAGTTGCTTACAAAATATGTCCAAAATCCAATAGCCATTGGCCTCCTAAGGAAATGAAATTTGGGGAAGTTATGGCTGCTCATTGGGGAATCTGCCAAGAAATCAGAAATTGCTTGCACTCCCACTGCTTTTTGCCTGCCCATGGTCATTCTGCTTCTCTGTTTAGATAAGGAAATATCTCTGAAATGCAATCATTTCTTTGAGGGAAAATGATTCAGAGAGTTTTTTCTCATCTACTTAATCCACTTGATGACATTTGAAAATTATTTATGGGACATGCCCAATAACAATCATTATCATAAAAACTATTAATATAAAAATTAAAATTCAATTTATGGAGTCTTTTATGTGGTGGTGCAGTGGTTAGAATGCAGTAGTGCAGGCTAAGACTGCTGACTGCCAGCAGTTTGGCAGTTCAGGTCTCACCAGCTCAAGATTGACTCAGCCTTCCATCCTTCAAAGATTGTTGGGGGCAATATGTTCTGCAAAACCCCTTAGAGAGGGTTGTAAAGCATTGTGAAGTGGTATATAAGTCTAAGTGCTATTGCTATTGATTTTATATAAAACAATAATTGTACAGCTCCATGCTAAATAGCGGTGACAATTGCACCTAAATTTCAGCAGCAACAGAAAGGAAGGCAGGTAGGCAGAAGATTTTTCTCCTTGAGTTTCTATAACAGTTCCATGCAAAATATGTATTTGATGGAATAACAAGCAGTATCTTCCCTACTCTTTTGGTACATTGCTTCTAATTTACACGAAGATACTCTCAATCTAATAGATTGTTTATTGAGTTCCATTTGGAACCCTTCAAAACCATCTAGGATTAAAGATAAGTCACAGGACTGGAATATTTAACCTGAACTTTCTAGCTGCTATCTTCTTGCACTCTAGAAAACTTTAGTCTAGAGAGAGAATGCTAGAGCACAAATAAGGAATGTAAACCTGCACAGCTCAGAAGTGAAAAAGGTGCTCCTAAGGGGACTAGGTGTGCTCGATGTACCTACCAGAGAACCTTAAAAAATAAAAGTTGCCACCACCTTACTAGTTGAAACATATTTTAGTTCAAGCTTATATAGCAGCAAAACACCTGCAACCATGCCCCCTCTTTTCCATTTCAGGTCCTAATAATTGCATATCACAAGGTGAAATGTGTGTGAGAGAGAAGCTTATTGTTTGTGGAGAATCTCCTGAGAGATTAAATTTCTCTTGTTCAAATTCATTAGCGTAACATTTCTCTCTTCTCCCTTCCCTCCTATTTTTAATATGTGTTTCATCCAGCTAAGAGTGGCAGATGTAAATAACTATACACATATTTACATATAGCCAATGTTGTGGTATTAAGTTTCTGCTCATTCAGTAGCAGTTGGAGTGCGGCATAATATGTTCACAGCTTTATAAAAATTTAGGATACAGTTAGGAAAATGCTAATAAACACCTGTACATTCCTCAATGGTCTGGGAAATGAGCAGCCAGATAAGCGGTATTAGAAAGAAACTTGAACCTTCCAACCTCAACAAAAGAAAAAATAAACTTGATTTCTAAAATAAAAATAATTCAGTAACTGAAATTGTAACCTGATCTCTTCCCTGCTAATAACTTGATAAGGAAAAACGAACATTTTGCTCTTAATGAAGTTGATTGTTAGGAATTTGATTCATAAATACATAACCCAAATCATGGGTGTGAGTGATTTGATTTCCAAAATAGAGCCTTCCACAGAAGGAAGGACATTCCCTTCAGAAATTCCTTTTTCGTCAGCATGTGATTTTGTTTTTGTTTTTAAATATAAACTCTGCTCCCATTGTAGTAGGTTTTATTATTTACTTTTTTGCTTATTTATCAAACTGCTGTCCTTTCTTTGATTAAAATCAAGGTTATCTCTCAATATATTGTTATATCTAACATCCTTTGCTTTTACATGAACAAACTTATTTCTGATCTTACAGTCTTTTGATACAGATACTTTCTTCTATCCCAGGTGTATATTTCCATTGTTCACTCAAACAGCACCAGCCAACAGAGATATACAGAAGATAGCGTGGATTCTGACACTCTAGAGGAAGCTTTGGCTCAGTATAATCGGAACATAGAGACTCTTTCACATCTAACTGATTTTCAGAAAGGTATAGTACTTAGAATAGATAGAATTCTTTATTGGCCAAGTGTGATTGGACTCACAAGGAATTTGTCTTGGTGGCAAATGCTTTCAGTGTACGTAAAAGAAAAGATACATTCGTCAAGAGTCAAGAATCATCAGGTCAACACTTAATAATAGTCATAGGGTACAATAAGCAATCAAATCATACTAGAAACAGTATAAATTGTAAGGATACAGAGACAAAGTTACAGCCATACAGTCACAAGTGGGAGGGGATGGGTGATAAGGAGTGATGAGAAGATTAATAGTAATAGTAATGCAGATTTTGTAAATAGTTGGACAGTATTGAGGGAATTATTTGTTATTATTATTAGAATTATTAAAATTATTATTAGAATCTTAAGAAAATAAATACGTAATAGCCTGCTTTAAACATTTTCAGTTGTATTCAAGGAGGCTAACTCCTGGTTGCTTAGAAGCTTGAGAATCGTGTCCTATTTTGCATGAGCTCCTTTCCAAGGAAGCTCTTTTAACATTTAAAAATAGAAGGAGAATCTTGCTGAATTGGGCCATAAGCCCACCTTGTCCACATGGATGCATGCCAAATGGAGAAACTCACATTAGGAAACTCACAACCTACTCCACTGTCACTTCCCAGCAAACTAATATGTCAGAGTGCACACAATGTGACATAAAAGTACTTTGAGACAGGCCTTGAACAAACAGCAATACAGCATTCACAGCATGCACGGAGAGAGACATACGCCCAAACAGCGCCTCTCTTATAAAACAGACTCTTAAAGTGGTATCAGCCCCAAAATCCTCATTCCAGCATTACATCCTTGTAGCATCATTACAGTATTACAGCAGCTAGTCAGCTTTTAAATCATTACCCTGATAATGATTGTAGTGCTTAAGGTTTGATGCCTGGAATTCAAATAGCCATTGATATCACAATTCTTCATGAAATTGTCCAGTTTCCTTTCAGAACCAGCCAAATTGACTGATATTCCCAGGAAGAATACATTGCATCCATGCTAAGAGGGTCTTTGGAAAGGATGTTTGTGTGTGCCACTTGTGCCCATTGCTGGACTTTTCTCACTTGTCACTTCTTGAGTCCATCTATCAATCTCGGTTTACAACCATTCATTCAGTGACCATTTGAAGTTACAGTGAGGTTGAAAACATTGATTTATGGCCTGTGCTCAAAATTATGGCCATTGCTGTGCCCCTGCAGTCATATGATTAAAATTGAAGGACTTGGCAGCTTGATCATGCTTAGACTACAAGTCTCCCTTCCTGCCTATCACTTCCTCCCCTTTTGGCCATGTTGCACCATATTTCGTGGGGTGACAAGCATTTCCAGAACTCCATAGTTCTGGGGTTCCATTCCATGCCCTGGGAAGATTCAGCCACCTCAGGAAGTATCTGCAAGCATCTACCCAGCTGCCTTCTCTCCCAACCTTTTGCACCCAGTCACCATAGCCCAAAGCAGAATCACCTCACTGCCTTTATTGTCTCTTTTTTGGACCTGCGATGTGATCCTGGGCATTCCAAAATCTCTGACTCATCAACAGCTCAGTGCTAGACCCCATCAAGCTCCAGTAAGCATTCATTCAGTATTCTCTCCCAGTTCTCTTCATCAATTTTTTGCTCAGAGAATATGTGCAGTAAACATTTGCTGGAGAAATTGAGTCCAGAAAGGCTTCATTTGTTTTCCTTCTGTTTAGTTTGCTTTAAAATAGTAATTGATCAA
This sequence comes from Laticauda colubrina, assembly GCA_015471245.1. Taxonomy (NCBI): domain Eukaryota; kingdom Metazoa; phylum Chordata; class Lepidosauria; order Squamata; family Elapidae; genus Laticauda; species Laticauda colubrina. Next base: position 21,184,684 of record BLBF01000006.1, read on the forward strand.
TTGCTGAATCAACAAACCTGGACCTCAGTTGAATACAGGTAGTCCTCGGCTTACAACAATTCTTTACTAACTGTTCAAAGTTACAATGGCGCTGAAAAAAGTGACCTATGGCCGTTTTTCACACTTAACGACCATTGCTGCATCCTTATGGTCACATGATCAGAATTCAGATGCTTGGCAAGTGGTGCATATTTATGACAGTTGCAGTGCCCCTGGGATCATAATACAGATTCACTTAACCATGTTACTAACTTAACAAATGCAATGATTCACTTAACAACTGTGGCAAGAAAAGTAATAAAATGGGGCAAGCTCACCACAAATGTTTCAGTTAGCAACATACATTTTGGCCTCAACTGTGGTTGTAACTAGAGGACTACCTGTAGTTTTGTGCTATCGAGTTACCTATCATTTCATTTTCTCCTGCTCTCATCAGGATAACCAGTGTAAAGACATTCCAGCTAATTGAATGACATGCTTGTCTTGTAGACATGCCCTGCCTCGCAGAATATAGTGATGGTCTGTGGTATCGAGCAAAACTCATTTCTATTCTTGAGTTCAATCCTGTTTCAGTTCTTGTGGAATTTGTTGACTATGGGTCAACTAAAACATTGCCCACCAGCAGGTAAACCTAGAGATGGTCTTTTTTCAAATCACTTTATCAAGATTGATAAATCAATAACTATAAATTTTGTGCTACAATAGGAGTTCCTGTTTTAGATTTAATTAAGATGATCATAAATTTATCAGCGTGTGTAGCTTGACTTGCAAACTGTGTTCTAGGTTGCGTCAGATTCCGCCTAAGTTCATGCAATATCCCGCTCAAGCATTCAGAGTGTTACTGGCTGGATTTAAACCTTCTTTACATAATTCCGCAACAGAGAGAATTCCTTATTGTCCAGAATGGAGCCTGGATGCATTGTGGGCTGCAATGAACTGCTTTGAAGGCAAAAATCTCAGTGCCTCTTCAGTGGTAAGCCTTTTTTTTTAATCCTTCCCAATTTACCTCACTTTCATCTGGGAACTGTATTCCTTCCATATGTAAATCTCTCCATTGAATCTGCTTGAAAGAAATAAAATCCAGGAAAAAATTAAAAGTTAGGACCGTAGTCAGACTCCTTGAAAGGTAGGATTTGTATTCAAAGCTGAATTCTTTTTCATCTTTGTGAAAGGTGGCATAAAGGTTTTGAATTTATAGTGTGGAGGTCAAAATTCATTATTTTCTAATTGTTTGCTTTATCTATGTCTGCATATTGTACTTCTATTGTAAATACTGATATTGCTGCTGAAACTATATTTGTTGTCTCTCTTGAAAAACCTTGCTTCCAAGACACATTCACCAGAGCACATTATATTTTTATATGAAGATGGACGTCTATTTCATATGAAACTTGTGGAAATGGGATTTGCAGAACTGACACAATGATAGGTAAGCAAGCAGCACTGGTTATTATCTATGTCTTTATCAACATTTTAAAACTATTGATCGTGCTGAAAATTTGCAAAAAATTAGAGCATGAAAAGTTTATGAATGGATTCGACTAATTTTGATCAGTGATTTTTTTTAAAAAAATACTGTAGTTCTTGCAGAAAATGTTTTAAACCATGTAAGCCCTTATATTTCTAGGAATATATCAAATAAAACTTCAACTTTCCTTTTTTTTTAACTCAGTCATAAAAATCAGCCACATACAGAGGTGGATTTAAACTGAATGTGCTAAGGACTGTATCCAAATTGTAGCCAAGGTGGAAAATAAAGGCACCAGAAAACTGAATTAAAAAATAAACAGGAAAGTTCAGTAAAAGGACCAATGCCTTTATAGGTGTTTGTGAATAATAACTGTATTATCCAAATGGTTCCCCTTTTTTTACAATCATTAATGCAATAAGGACTCAGTAGCAATACTATTTAGAAGCTGATTGCTTGAAAGTTTGTGGTTATCTATTTTTACAGTCCCAGGTATTGATACATTGGAATCATACTGTTTTTTGTTTGTTTCAGATGTGGACTACCTCAATTAAAAAAAAATTCAACTGATTTTGTACTAAAACTGTCTTAGTTATGGTTTTTTGTAACTTCTGAAAATTCTACACAGAAGTGTGAGTTTTTTGTTTACATTGTTCAAGTGCTAATAGTTGTTTAAATAAAAAAAATTGTTGGATTTGCATCAAAATGTCTTTACATTAGTTTGTTTTATTTAATAAGTAGGGATAGGGGAAATATTTCTATTAAGCATGAAACTTCCTGACCCAAGAGCAAAAACTGTTGCTTCAAATTCTGGGTAAGAATTCTGGGAATTAAAGTCTACAGAACTAAAATTTGCCAAGTTTGAAGTCTACCAATGTAAATTGTCCAACTGAAGACTGAACCATCCCACTTAGCTAGCCATCTAACAAAGACTCCTGGCCATTTGTTTTGCTAAGAGTATACTTTACGGAAGCTTAGTTACAGAAGTAACATAAGATGAATCTGAGATTTTTCCGTGCGAACAACACAAAGGAAAGTTCTCTCTTTCCCCCTCCCCTGACCATCTCCTGGTTATCTGCAAATATCAAATCAGGTGGTTGTATATTGTTCAGGAAACAGGTGCTTGGTTGCCAGCTCTGCATATTGTAACTTGACACACACACACAGCCACTAATGTCAGGCTGTCAGCTCATGAAGTTTGGATAGGTGAGATGCAGCCATGACAATGATTTTCAGATGTCAGTAAAACCATTTTCCATAAATCATTTCAGTACTACCACTATTAAAAGATTTTTTTTTAATTATTGGCAAGTTTGACATATATTTTTATGCAGTCTTTTGTTACTGTTCCAGAAGTTTCCAGTTATGTCCTTAATGCAGATCAGCTCCCCTATATCATCTCTTAGAAGCTGTTAAGAGAGACTACAGACTACCAAATACAGTTGGCAATATATATCATCAGCAAATAACACCTGTCCCTATAGTAACTTTCCAAAACTTTGACCAATGGTAATTTTTTCAACTATACAAGGTGGTTCTGTTTTTCTAAGTTTAAGACTGATTAATCTTATAATAAATTCTTCTTAAATATTTTTTATTAAAACTAGAATACTTGCTTCTTTATTTTCAAAACTGTATCGGGATTATGTGATCTAATAATATGGTTAAGTTCTTTACACTTGGTTGCAGGTTTTTTTCTTCCAGTGATTCACACCAATATTTTACTGATTAACATAAGATGTGCATGTTGTGTTTATTTTGAGTAAGTTTCCTACCAGTATCAGAAATGTGGAGGTGTTAATTTTTCCAAAATATTTGATAGTGTTGCCCATTACATTATGATTAGCAGGTTAATTATTTATTGGCAAGATGGCATGTCTATTAGGGAATTGGCTTGAAACTAATCTCAAAGAAAGGTCATAAAGCTTCCTGAATAAATTAGAGTGAAAGATCAAATGGAATGCCACAAATTTGGTTCAAGACCTATATACCAAAATTTTTAGGTGGAATGAATGCTTATCAGATTCACGGGTTACACAACTGGGTGAGTAGCTAATACAAGAGAAATGATTTGGAAAAAAAAAGTGAATTTTAATAGTCAAATGAAAGAATTATTTAGAAAAAAATTGTTTAGTCTTTAAAAAGGATTTTGTTCCTAATATAGTATACAGCAATGTTAATATATGAGCATTACACATATGAGTTTTAAAAACTATTTATTAAGAAGTTCATTACAAAGAGCTTTTAGATTTTTATGCAAACAAGACAAAATCTAGAAAATGTAACAAGAAATGTTGATAAATATTAAGATACAGCAAAACATAAACATTCAGGGATGAGTGTCCATGACAACATCACCATTCTTATTTTTAACTCTTAGTCTACCAGAGGCATATTGAGTCTCTTGATGTCCATCAGCATAAACTGTTTTGACTGTGCCATCAGGATACTCACGTCTTTTGAAATCAACTGTATGCACTTCTTGCTGACCATTGCTGAACTCTATAATCTTACTTCCATCTCTGAATTAAAATACAAAAGAATACCAATACCTCATCTTATTAAATTCTGCGGAAAAGAAAAATTAGGAACTGGGAAAAAGAATATGATTTTAGCCTAGTTACTGTTTGAGTTCAATTGCTATGCAAGGTAATTTTCTATAAAATGTGCATACTTCAATTACTATTTTGTGTTTCTGGTATTGATAATCTTCCTGTGAGACCCAAGGTGGGATACAAAATAAACACAGTCCCAAAAAACAGGTGAAGCCCTTTTTATTCCTTCACTTTCCTTCCAAGCTCCAAATATCCTTGACTGGAGACAAAAAACTCCCACACAAGCAGTTACAAGAAAGAGGAAATGCCGTTTAAATTATAAAGAGTAAAAAAACAACACAAACCAGGCAGGATAAGGGCTAGAAGACATCCACAGATATCAGAACACACACTGGGAAGGACGCCAAACTCAGAGAGGAACAACAGAGATATTTGTTTCCAGCACTCGCCATACACATGTCCATCCTCTTATTCAGTTGTCACAGCTGCAGCCCATGAAGAGGATCAAGGCCCTCTCCTCCCCAGTAAACCATGTCTCCCTTATCCTCTCCTCCCTGCGTGCCCTAGGATGGAGAGGGGATGGGCCTGGGTCCTCCTCAATTGCCCAGCTGGCCTCTGCCCTTCCCCAGCCTCCTCCATACAACCTCTAGAGCCACATTTCCACTCCCTGTAGGCTGTTCCCCCTCTCCCGCAGAGTCAGTCTTTACCAGGGGCATGACACTTCCGGCTATATATATATTTTCCTTTTCTCATTTTGCCACATCATGTGTCTGTTATGCTCAGTTGTAATGACTAGAATCAGCCTATTTTTTTTCAACTGTTTACATCTCAACTGCCATCAGTCCAAGAAAGTAGTTAATAATACCAGAGTTGTCACAAATATGTGGGAGATACATTTAGAATAAGTAACTCTGGCCCATAATTCTTCCTCATCCTTTTTACTCTTCAATACGGGCAAATGGCCGTGGATTCCAAACAAATGGTCACTTGAAACACTACCAGTAGAATTTGATTATTCTTCCCACCCAGCACTTACCCTGGGTTGCTCCCAAAACTAAACTTAATGATATCCCTCCCACCATACGCTTGCAATTGAATTTAGATCAAACTTTCTCTAAAATTATATTTTATCAGGGTAAAAAAACTTACTGTTGCATGTGGACAATAGTGCCATCAGGAAAAATGTTTACTTCTCGCCCATCTGTGAATACATTCTTAATGGTTTGATCAGGGAATGTAATTTCTTTTTTTCCATCTGGGAAATGCTTTTCTGCAATAATATATTCATCATCAGATTTCTCTTACATTGTATGTACAAAAGAAATTGAATTCAATTACTCCCTCAGCTTACCTATCTGTCCATTTGAGAAATGGAGAACCTCTAAACCTGTAGGATAGGTGGTATGTGTAGTTTTTGCATCAGCATAATAGTATATCTGTTGAGAAAAGTTTTAAAGATAATGTTAATGCTAGTGCATAGTTCTGATTATGTAAGACTTCCATATGATAGATACATACAACTCTCTGATCGTCCAGGACTTGTTTTACATCCCCGTTAAAAAAGGTTACAGTTGTAGTCTTTCCATCGCAGCTTACTTCTTTCCTTGTGCCATTAGGGAAGATAATAAGATGGCAACCATTTTTTAAAACCTTTTCAACCTGAAAGGAAGCAAGTAAAAGGTTTCACTACTAATAATTCTAATCAAGGAAAGTTTAAATGAAGCATCATACAGATTTACTTTTATAAAGTCACACAAGATTCAAAATGATAAACAATCCCAACATTTAAAAACAAAAAATTGGAAAAAGAAATGTTTCTCTCTCCCGTAAAGAAATTAATCTGATTAGGATCAGTTTCCTCCCTAATTCCAAAAAATCATGGATAAGACTTGCAATATAAAGTATTACTATTTTGACTCCTCCAGTCTGGGTTCAGCCTAGGCCATGAGTCAAAAACAGCACTGGTTAGTCTTGTGGATGAGCTACAGTAGAAGTTGGATGGGTGTGATACTTGTGCCTTTATCTTACTGGATCTCTTGGAAACACTCAAACCAATTTTGGTGCACTTTTGGACCATCTGAGGATTACAAATCCAGGATACTATGCTCCTCCCTGAGTGGGCAATTCCATGTGGGTATTAATGGAGAAAATGTTGGACTATGGATGTATCATTGTCAAGATCCCCAAGCTCTCTTTTCATCAATAACATGAAATTCCTGCAAGAGCTTGTGCATAGATTTTGAGTTAATATATCAGTTCGCTAATGATAACCAGCTATATTTCTCCAAAATGGAGATATAGTGCAAATCTTGAACCAAATCCTGAAGAACTGCAATAACAACTGAAGGAGCTGATGAAGTATAAGAAGCAAGATGAAGTTCCTTTGGTTTGGCAATTGTGACCGTTCTTGGAATAGGAAACAATTACACTCGTATATGTCACCTCTTGAAATGGAAAACACTTATGAATCTTTGCATTTACTTGTTTATTGCAAGTATTTGGATGCTGCCTACTTCATGGGATCGAGGGGGTTTACAATCAGTTATACAAGTATAATGTTTTTGACTCAGTTGTTTATTTGGGTTCTCTCTAATTTTAGGGCTGCTCTGGAGAGCAGATCATATCTTAGGTCACATTTTTTGACCCTTTTAAATTTTCTATATTTCTAAATACATGAAAAGCTTTGTAATATTTTCCAAGTGGAATGTAGCCCACCTTATATATTACCCCATCATGGATATATAGCAAAAAGATAAGTGCTTACACATTTCAGAATCTTAAGAACAATAATGAGCTAAATTGCAAATGTTCAACATTTAGTTCTGCATCTGTTCATTGTAAAATTATATTGGGGCCAAATATGAGCAGGTTCCATGTACTTGGAATTGCATGAGAATAGCTTCAAAGATTGGGAAAATGGCCATCTGCTTTATTCTGTTCAAGATAGCTCAAACTTAAATTCCATGTTGTAAAAATGTACCAGACTGAGTAGAACTTGTAAATAAACTAGTACGCTTTGAGCCAGTATAAAAATCAGTATTATGTCCATTCTGAGTTTGAATTTCAAAACTTCAAGATAATGTAGCACCCTATTAGACTAGATCTAAAAGATCTGCAAGATTAGTATTCTTTATAGGTCCAGATATGGAACAAGGAAATGTTCCCACTGTACTTCATTGCTCCTTAACACTGCATCCTGTTTTAGCAAATAAGATAGGAGCTTACCTTTCCATCAGGATGACTGGCTTCTCTCTCAACTTCTTCTTCGCCTTCTGAAGAATCAAACGTTACTGCTGCTGATTCGCTAGTTCCATCAGCAGGAAAATTCTACAATGATAAAAGCAATAGTTTATAACTTCCCAAGGAGGCAAACTACAGTATATTGCTATGGATTTTGTGCAGATACCTCTCATGATACAGAGAACGTTTAGATTGACAGGAAACTGCATTTCATGCAGCTATTGAAATCACCGCAAGAAAATAGTGACCTCATTTTCCAAAGAAAACAATGTTCCAAGAATTTATCATGAAAATCAAAGGTGAGAGTAAAAATTATTTAGTTGAATTTCTGCCATATCTGAGCTCCTCAGAGGATAAATTCTGCCTATTCATATTCTAAGAATAAAAACTAGGGGTTTCTAAAGTACATCATGTAAGTAATCAATATTTCTCTTTAACACTTTTTACAATTTCATCATGGTTAAAAGTTGCATATAATGGGCATAAAGATATATTTTGTTTACACCATTAAATTATCACTACCATAGTTGTAATAGACATTTTATGGTCAGTTTTAGGTATCAAATACTAGCATGCCCACTTTCAAGAAAAAACGAACTTACTGCCATAAATGTTTTGGAGGAACCTTCAGGTGTGATTACCTTTTTGTCCAAATTGGCTTCATATGCTTTTGTTGGTTCACATTTTGGTGACAAGCTTCCTATTTCAAATACAGTTCATTAATTAATAGGAATATAAACCTTGCAAAATCTTATCAATGACATTAATCCACTTGCTTAGAATAGTAAACACTGATAATTGATATGGCTGAACATATTTAAAATCAAATTGATTTTTTTTTTTAAATGATTGTTTAAGCCCAGGAAAGAAAATGCCTAGCAGCTTCATATATTCATACAAACATACATTCATTCTAACACATTCAGAATTCTGAGGGGATAATAAACTGCCACATCAGGCTACAAGATCCAACTTTTAATCAAACAGTTTACCTTCTGATGGCAAATCACTTTTGACATTTATTTTGCTGCTCTTTTCTACTTGATTCATTGAAGATCCACTGTGAGATTTTGGCAATGCTGCTGGCAAATGCTAGAAAGACAAAAAGAAAAAAAGGATTTCTTCTTCAAATGTCTACTATTCCAAAAGTTAAGATTCCTCAAGAAATAAACATTGGTTAAAAATTCACAAACCAATAAAATATGGTAAATATTAATATTCATGTTTGTATATTTAATAAAAGCAATCAAAAATAGAATTTTATAATAAAGTTTAGAAATTATTTTAAAAAGCTACAATTTTTGTACTTCAGTTCTGGTCTTTCTGCAAACTTCACCAAGATCAAGGTGATCACAAAAACTGCTAATATTTCTAGCTGTTTACACAGAATGCTGAAAGGCAGTTTATACTGTACTATAACAAAAACAACATTGGATTTTTAAAAATCTCCCAATAGCTGGCAATGCATCGCAATACAGATCACTAGGGGCTCAACAAATATCCTGGAAACAAGGCCATATTTTTAAAGACTTGTGTTACCCTTATAGGATGAGAGCCTGCAAATCTCTAAGAAAATGCTATTCCAGAGGATGGGTTCTGTACAAGAGATGGCACATTACTGGAGTCCCATTGATGTCATTATTTAATCAATGTGATCCAGAGCACCACTGCTTATCTTACTGGCTCGACAGAAATTACTGAGGCAGTCCTTCAGATATCCCAACACTATCAAAATACAGTAGTACCTCAGGAGACTGTTTTTGCTGCAATTTGATACATGCAGTGGAACTCCAAATAAATTTTCTCAGGTCTGGAAAACGTTGCATGCCATGGGAGCTTTTTTTGAAGCAGTACAAAATCTTTGTGTGTCTAGTTTTCTGAAAACATTTTTTTCCCAAAAAGAAACTCACTGTAGATTCATGCTTGTCTGAGTAACCAGAATTACTATTTTTCTTTCTCTTTGTGCAGGCTTCTTTTCTCTTCCAGGCCTCCAAACGGAATCTTTCCATAATTTTGATTTCTTCTCGCAGTTGTGTATTTTCCTTCGTTAAGGCTTCAATCTGATCCCTCAGACGAGTGTGAGTTGCTGACCATTTTGTTTCTCTCTTTTTTACATCTTCCTGTAACGTTGCTATTTGTTGCTTCAAAGCCTTAAGAAAAAAGACAGATGAACATCTTTCCACAGCAGAAAATCAAAACGATATTAGAATTACATTTGTTCACTTCAGATAAAACTAATGTACTGTTCCCCGAAAGACTTCTACACTTTTGTACTTGCTTTTCATTAACCTGTGTTCCTCACTTTTAACATATAATTGGATTTCGCCCTCCAGAGATTGTGAGAATGGAGAGGTAAAATTGCAGAAAGGATGTATCAGGAGGTGCTCACAGTAAGGCCTATTGGACTAGGAGAGAGGAATAAGCTGCAAAGCATAATTGTGCAAGAGATACACAATCACTTCTATAAGCAATAACTGAAGCAATCTTTAAAAAGTGGTAACTGTCTTCCATCTTCCAAGGCAAGTGCTGGTGTGGAAACAGTTATAATGCTTCAGTTGTGGTGTCAGTGATAAGACAACCAGGGAGCCGCATCTACCAACTTCCTGTTAAGTAGCTGCTGTGAGCAAAGTTCCTCAGCTCCATCACCAAGTACTGCCTGCCATGGTCATTCAATTTACGATGCAGAAAAGACTGGACACTGGTTTCTGCAGAATATCTGTCTGCATTAGGTCTACTAATACTATTTATAGACCCTCCTTAATATTCATGGGCATATTATTTTTTCTGGTATTAAATGAGCGGAGGATCTTTTTAAAGATCAATAGGCCTGTTTTGAAAAAAAAAAAAGAAAGGGGGGGGCTAACAAATTTACCAGAAATTTGCCATTGATTCTCCCCTAATTAATGTCTTGTAAGTTTTTACCCACTTTTGCAAACAAGGGATTCAGTCTGGCCAAGCTTCTTAGGTTTTATTATTCTGTTATATTTCACTAATATTAAAATATATATGTAAGTGATTATTCAGTAAACACGACAATGGATTTTTACAGGGATTAAAATAAATGGAACATAATTTTAAAAATAGAAAAAATAAGACCTATGTAAAATTAAATTCAATTTGTTAAATCTAGAGTCTACAGAAACATTTCATGTTTTCATTTTTAGAATATAAACATTTCAAAAAATGATAACACATATCTGGAATTCATTATTTTAACTTCCAAAAATATGTTTCTTGTTTCTTAACATCTACATAAAATAATTGCTTTTGCTGGACTGCACTGTTTTATTACTGAAGGTGGGACAATACACCATTTCACATGTGTCCATGGAATACCTCCATGAGATATGGCTAACTCCTTTCCAGCACTACTGCTCCTTTCCAGCCTTCATTGTGAAGTGAGAGCTGGATGAAATTCAGTGCCAGCTTCCCCTTTTGGCCCAAGTGAATGGAACTGATGTCCAAACAGTTCTGGCAACTGTCCCAGGATGAAATGAGAGCTCTCATTCCCAAGGTCTGTCACCTCGTCTATATTTTGACACTGCCTGTTTTTCAGAAAACTGGTAAACCAATCTGACTGGTTGTTATTAATGCTCACTCTTCCAATAGGCAACTTGAAATATGCCATCCTTTTAGGGACACATCCATATGAACTAAGCCTCTCCTACCATCGTTTGATGTAACTGCTAGTGGTTTGTTTCTGCCAGTTAGTGACACTGGCCAGGAGAAGAAATAAAGATAGGAGGACTGGCCAATTACTGTCTTTAAATTCTTCTGCAGTAAAACTGTCAGAACTACTTGCAGCCCTCATTACTGAGGCTGATTAAAGGCCAGCGATTGGAACAGGACAAGTTATGCCATCTGCTTCTTTGTTGATTCAAGGACTGGAGAAATGCATGGTAGCATGGCTGTGAGGAAGGTCCCACAATCATCCATAATTGGGATAATTATTGGCTGAAGGGATTTTAACCGTAATTAAAGTAGGATGTACTCTGTTTCCAAAGACTAAGAAGAAACAGTTCATATAGCAATAGTTTCACAGGTAAGCTTATTGAATGAGACAATTTGTTCTAGAACAGGGGTGTCAAACTCACATCATGGTGGTATCACATGACATATTGGGACTTTCCCCGTTCGTTAAACCGGGTGGGGTGGGGCCAGCACGTGACGCATCTGGCCTGCAGGCCACGAATTTGACACCATCCCTGGTCTAGAGATTAAGGCACCAAGCTAGAAAGGAGATTGTGAGTTCAAGTCCTGCCTTAGCCATGAAAGCCAGCTAGATAACTTTGGGCCAGTCACCCTCTCAGCCCAACCACTGGGTTTTTGTTGTAGGGAAAATAAAAGGAGAAAGGTGTATTAGAAATATTTGCCGCTTCGAGTTATTTGTAAAAAAAATAATAAAGGTAGAAAATAAATGTTTTCTCCTAAAACCTTCACAGTTGGAACAATATATAGGAGTATAATAATTGAATCTACTGCAAACCACATTACCTATTCTTTTTATCAGCAAACTAGTTGTTTCACAGGAAAAAGGTGAAAACAGAGAAATAAGAGAAATCTTTTCAACTCTTGATGCACTGTTCTGGTCACCATGACATAAAAAAATGAATTTATTTGGTATTATGGTCATATTTGCTCTTGTGAAAAAATGTCAACTCCCCCAAAATGTATGTGATGCTTTAATCTCTGTTGTTAGGCTGAAGTACCCATTATTCACTTCCCTCAATTAGGTTGATTATTTATGTTGCATTCATACCTGAATTTCATCACGTTCTTTTTTATCTGGAATGGCTCTAGCTGCCTGTGCATACTTCTCAAAAACTTTACGTTCTTTCTGCAATTTTCTTGCTTCTTCTTTTTTCAGTTCTTCTATTTGAACAAGCTCTTGTGTTTTATGATGTTCAAAGTCAGATTTTTCTTTTCTGGAAGTTTATAGAACAAAAATTAAAAAATATTTATCACACAAAATTCAGACACAATATAACTTGGAAACATTGGTCCATATTTTTTTAAAAAAAGGATGTGTACAGAAGTTGAATTCTTCAAAGATTTTAAGAAAATCCTTTTCATTAATTTATAAGCTTGAGATATTTTGAGAAATCTGTCCACAGATTGTTGGCTGGAAAAATAAAAGAGAATTTATATTTATAATTCTCTCTGCTAAATCAAAAAATGTTCAAAGTAAAAAATTCTGATAATTGATGAGTGAATAGTGTGCTAATGTATGATCAATTCCTTTTTTTAAAGACCCTTATAACATTTGAATATCAAATTCATACATTAATTATATTATTCTTAATTCTGGAAAAAGTTACATACTTTGACAAGATATAGAAACAATGACTGAATTTTGACATGTAGTGTTGCAGAACATAGAAGATAAAACAGCCTTTCCTGTTAATTATCTGGAGTAAATGAGGACGTTAATGATGTTAATCATTAATGATCCTCTTTCCCTCTCTGCATAAAGATGGAATAAAGGAATAAAGAAAGAAAAAAACTACAAGGGAAAACATCATCTAGAACATTTAGCCTATAGAGACAGAACTTAAATTACCTAAGATTTTCCAGGGCAGTTTCATGCTCTTCTCTAAGTTTTGTTAGGGATGCATTTTCAGTCCTGAACCTTTCAATTTCCATTTCCAATTCAACAAGCTTCTCTTTCAAGAGTTGTGAACGCACACTTTCCCCTAAATGGAATAAATTATACAACATTTGAATATGTATCAAATCTCATCTACTCATCTTAAAATGGGATTAATACCTAGAGCTTTGCTGAGGATTTTATAAGGTTAATGGAGTTTTAAAAAATCATTATTTAAAAACAATATTCTAGGTTATAATTAATGAACCATAAAATTGGAGAGGTTCTAACAGGTCATCAAGTCTATGACCCTACTCACTGCAGGACTCAGAATTCAGAGTTCAACAACTTGTTCAGAAACTAATAACACTCACATTTCAATCTGGAATTTTTCTGCATCATTGAGAACTTGGTCCTGAAGCCATAAAGGACAGACACAAGTATTTATTTACTAGTAAAGCTATAGTTTCCATAACCTTAACACTTATCATTTGTTGCTTGTGTGTATACTGAGAACTTATGCACCAGAAACAAATTCCTTATGTATCCAATCACATTTGGCCAATAAAAAAATCTATTCTTTAACTGGACAAAGTGATATATCATAGGACAACAATATTTGTATCAGGGTACTAATGGGTTGAATTACAGTGTGTGTCCAAAGTCCAGGAACCATGACTTCCACGGAATTGAAATTGGGCAAATTTCATAAAACATTTTATGATATCTTATCATGAAAGAGTTTGTGACATAATACAAAATGTCATAAAACATTCCCTGTGCTAATCTTTGATTGCACTATACCAGGGGTGTCAAACTCAAGGCCCAGGGGCCAGATCTGGCTTGGGGGGTGCTTAGATCTGGCCTGCAGGTCTGTCTGGAAATAGGTGAAGGACTGGTCTGTCGTGCCTCTGCCAGCAAAAACAGAGCTAGGGAGGGCTGTGTATGGCCTGCCATTTCTGCCTGCAGAGGGTTGCAGGTCCTCACAGCCAAAAAGGGAGCTTGGGAGCCCATTTTCACTGACAGAGCACTCGGGTCACCACAGGTGCCCCCAAGTGATGTCAAGCTGGCCATGTCCATCCCAGCCACACCCACCCCAGCCCACCAAGGTCAAACACAACCCTGATGCGGCTCTCAATGAAATCGAGTTTGACACCCCTGCACTATATGGTTCATCATGAGTTATTTTCAAGGCAGATACATGTCTGAATGTATCCTAGCTTGTAAAGTGAGGTAGAACATTTGAAGTTCTGTCATTGAGCATTCTGCTAAGAAAATAACTGAAAAGATCACCTAAGGCATCATGGGTTGTCAAGTTTTAATTAAAACCATTCATGACAGACTGCAAAATATGCATCAAATAGATCCCTAAAGTCTCTATGTCTTACATAAAACTGCTGCACAATTTGAAAACCATGATGCTTTATATATGCATTCCATAATTTCTGGCTCTTAACAGTGGTTTATAGTGTAATGAAACTAGCTTCATATAAAAAAAACCCATACATATGTACGACATTCTGTATAAAATGATCTAGGATTTATTCTTACATACAGTAACTTGATATTTCTCTCCCTTACCACTTGATTCTTCCTGAATTGTATTTGATTTGCTCTCGTGTCTTGATAGTGCATCTACCTTTGGTTTAGGTTTTAGGGAAGGAAAGAGTTTTAGCATCAGATCTGAGGTAGGAGGCTCGGTTTCTTCATTAACAGTCATATTTTGTTTCAGCAAAGCATCTCCTTTCTTCACCATGGCAATCTTCCTCTTTATTACTTTATCATGAAAAGGCGTCTTAGAACAATCAGGAGTCAGAGGTACTTTAGAAAGCATATCCCCATCTGGAATTTGTGTACACAGATTGCTATTCTCAAAGTCAGTCCATGAGATTTCATCATCAAACTGAAATTTACTTCTGTCACTACGGTACACACTTGGATATGCAGTATCTCTACATAGCTCATTAGCCTGACCACCGTCCTTTTCTTTTGAATCAGGACTTTTAGCACTCTCTGTGTTCTCTATTTGTTCTCTGCACTCTGAAAATTCAGGATAGTCATTTTGGTTTTTCAAAGTGGTCTTCTCAACTCCCTCACTTGCAGGTTTTATGGTAATCTCAAATTCTTCACTTTCAGAAGTCATCTCACTGCTTTCATCAGAGTTATCTTCATCTAATTCAGTGTTTTTAGAATCTTGAAATTCAGCTGAGGAAGAAGTTTGAAGTGTTTCATAGTCAGCTGAACTTCTATGAACCATGAATGGTTCTGATACTTGGGAATTATCCTTGTGCCTTTCATGGTTAGATACTTGGGAAGCCCAATTTTTTCCATTTAGTTTAGCTGCAGCTGTGACATTTAGCACATTCATTTGCTGCTCCTGCAACCTTGATTTAATAGGAGTAGAAGACAGTCTATGCCCTGATGAAATTTGCTGGCCTTGATCCAAGATCCTTATTATGAGTGAAGAGTTACTGGCAAAAGATACTTCATCAGCAACTTGCTCTAAAAACAAAAATTCATCCAATTCCTTTTTTTCTTTTTCTTTTTCAGTTTCCCAATTTCCCAACTTCTTTTGGAAAGAAAGTTCAAAAGACAGCTCTTGGTCTCTTTCACCTGGATTTATAAGAAATTCAGTTACTTCTGAGGGTGCTTCTTTTCCTACTGGTAATTTGTCAATTTCATGCAGCTTTGCAAGTGGCATTATATTTTCTTCTTTCTTTTCTTTTTCTCCATTTATTTCTGATCTTAGAGAATTTCTCAGTACTTCCGATTTCATCTCATTAGTATTTTGCCTTGCAGATGAAGAAACACCTTTTCCAGTGCAATTTTTGAGTCTTTTTGTCTTTCGAGCAGAAAAAGACACATTCTTTTTTGTTTTAATATTCTGATTTACAAGTTTAGGCACAAAGTTGTCAGAAATTTTATTCGAAGAGGCAGTTTTCCGATGAAGCTGCAGTTTGTCTGCTTTAATTGTATTTTTAATTTCTAAGGGATCAGGCTGTAGAATTGTCTTACTTTCTTTTTCTTTAGCTACTTTATATTTGGCATTGGTATATCTATTTAAGCCTTCACCTCGTTTTAAAAAGGGTTGTTTTGGAACTGGTTTCTGGAATGCTGCTTTTTCAGCAACCTAAAAAAAAGCAATGTATACATATGTAAGGAATTATATCTGTTAATTTTTTATCAAAATAATCTGAACAGATTCCAGATTTGCTAAAATCTGTACAACAGCTACATGAAAAAATTATTCTCACATTATGAAACTGGTAAATTTTGTATACTGTAACTATTAACCTTGAGATTTGCTTTTTCATTCAGCTTCTGTTCTTCCAACCGCATCTGCTCTTCTAAAAATTCTTCAAATGTTTGCTTTCTCTCTTGCATACTAGTAGCAATAGGCCTGTTTCAAGAGAATCAAAACATAGTTGTAATTTTGTATATTTTTCTTGTTGTAATTTATTAATTAAAAGAATTAAAATTTTTAAATCCTGCAGCACGATAACACTGCCCTAATGCACCTAATATCACAAATAAGGGCAAATATACATGCCCCAGGATGTTTCAGGATCCAATCTGGGTCAAATGTGAAGTTCCCTAAGGATGGGCTCCAGCAGGAGTCTGAAAGCTCAGAAGACTAAACCTCTGGTCCCAGTGACCAATCTAGCTTGGATCCTGTACCCAAAGCTATTGCTTGTTTCAATACATTTTAACCTTTTTGCCATTTATATGATGCTATTCCTTCCCTCTACTACAAATTTACTATTAGTTAGGCCTTTCCTTCAGAAGTAGATTTAACACATCAGCATTGATTGGTATATTAACTCTGCACTTTCCTGGACAAATGCAGCCTAGTTACAATTGTTCATGTGCTGGCCACTTCATATTTAGATTGCTACCATATCCTTTATGAGTGTGAGCAGAACCTAAGTTATGTTGGATGGCCCACTGAAATAAATAAGGAAGTGTCTCAAACTCAGTAGCTCTGCTAGATAAGGAAGTGTTCCAGTTTGTGCACAAGAGAGAAAAAACCAGGATGAGATTAGAACAATGGGGAATTGTAGCCAGATTACTGAATGGAGCACTTGATCATATACCATCTACTGAAACAATTAGTTACTTATCCAGAAAATCAATTATGTTGTACAAGGCCATCGTTATTGCTGTTTTGATTGTAAATTGCTTTGAAATTCTGAAGCATAAGAAATGGTATATTAATATATTAAATAACGAATAATATTTAGTTATTTCTTGCTCTCTTTTTAAAACTTGGTGTTACATTGACCACCTCCTACAATAGGTATCCATTTTATTATCCATTTTAATGAAAAAATGCAAGTGGAGACTATTCTTGCCCTGATAGTTTGAAATTTCAAAATGGATATAAAGGTTCTGGAGTAACCTAGGATATAGTCAAAATAGTAGTACTGAGCTTTTTAGTAATAATATTCCATTTCTCCCCACCATTTTATAGATCAAATTTTAACAAGATTATCCTTTTGAAATTCTGTTGTTTTTTAAAATTTTATATTGCTGCAGGTGTCTATGGAGATTCTCACTCCTCCAGCTCATGGTTGTACCAAAATTGCTTTTCAAAAGGCAACGGGACTTTTCTATTTTTTTCCTTGAAAATAATTTGCTTCTTGGCTTTTTTTCATTGAAAATGTTTCGCTTCTCATTCAAGAAGTTTTCTCAATTCTGGCTGAATGGTGGGGAATAGAAGGGTTTACATTCTTAGTAGTTATCTGATCATTAGTACTCTGAAGGTTAGTTGTTAGTTCTCAGAGATGTGTTGAAGCCATTTGGGGATTTATCTATACCCTCAGGATCACCTGCATCAGAGTGCCAATAAGTATGGACCTTTTTGGAACTGCTGAAAGGACTATGTTGTAGTCCAGGGGTCCCCAACCACCGGTCCCCGGACCGGGACCGGTCTGTGGATCATTTTTTACCGGGCCACAAAGCTTGGGCACCACCATCTTGTTTTGACAGCGCTTCCCGGTTTTCGGTTGCTTCTGGGTTTTCGTTTGGAAAGTGCTTCCGGGTTTTCACTTGGAAAGCGGCGTTTGGATGCTGAAGGAATCCTCACGCCTTAGTTTTGACGAAGGGGGGGGGCGGCTTCGAACGAAGAGCCATCTCGATGGCCGTGGAGTCTCACGTTACCCAGGTACCGGTCCGTGGAAGAATGAATAATCGTGAAATCGGTCCCTGGTACAAAAAAGGCTGGGGACCACTGTTGTAGTCAACAATTCTCAGAGAACTAATGACCAACTTTCAGCCTGCTAATGACCAGATGACTGCTAAGGAATGTAAGTCCTTGCATTCCCCAACATTCAGCCAGAACTGAAGAAGCTTCTTAGATGACAAGTGAAACATTTTCAATAAAAACACCAAGGAAGTCCAGCGGCAGCACTTTTGGAGTTCCTGCATATGGATCCACTGGAATTTTCTTCCAGGCAAATAATTTTGCTGTTGCCATTCTTTCAGCTTCAATTAAAATAAATATAATAAAAATTAATAAACTTAATTGCTTTTACATTTTTATTAGCATTTGTAACACTGCACTTTTACTTTTTTACCTTTCTTCTTCATTAACAATTTCTGAACACTTCCCTGCAGTCAGATTTTTAGAAGCCTCCATGTTCCTTTGATCTTCACAATCACTGTCTCCTTCTATACTTCCTTGTAGACTTTGTTCTGGAGATTGTTTAGATCTGCCTACAAAAGTAAAAGTCATGCATAGCTATTC
Organism: Laticauda colubrina; assembly: GCA_015471245.1. Lineage (NCBI taxonomy): Eukaryota > Metazoa > Chordata > Lepidosauria > Squamata > Elapidae > Laticauda > Laticauda colubrina. The sequence continues at coordinate 21,203,280 of BLBF01000006.1, forward strand.
CCCACTGTCTTTTTATGCACAAAAATATTTCTTGTGCAAGCTTTGTCAAGAAAGCAGTGAGGATCTTGCCCTTCTAGCCAAGATCTTGATTTTTCTCTTTTATAGCTTTTGTTAAAATTAACTTTATTTTCCTTAGAAATCTAACCACAGAATCAAGGTGAGGGATTGAAAAACAAATTGAGAGCAAGTTTTGATGTAGTGGTTAAGCCATCAGGCTAGAAACTGTCTTAGGCACATAACCAGTTGGATGACCTTGGTCAAGTAATTTCTGAAAAACCTTGTAAGAAAATTGTGCAGGCTTGTCCAGACAATCCCCAAGAATTGGACATGTCAAAGGAGAGAAAAAAAAGAAATCAAGACTCTAAAAATATTTTTTCTATAAACTGGGGTAAACAACGATAATTTGGACAATTAGGTTTTGCAAAAAGAATAACTCTTTCCCAAACTAAATCAAAGGTAACGTTTCTAGTATATCCCAGCATCTGCTATCTTTTATGCATCAATTTATGAGCATTATAACTAAATTTAGTTGTTTAGGAGCATAACTAAATTTCCCAATATCCATGCTGTTAAGCCCTCTAATCACTTCTGTTCGTAATCTTTGTACAACTTCACAGGACCACCACACACGTAATAGGTATCTTTTGTTTTACCAAATTTCCAACATATATTTGATCCTCTGCCAATAATTTTTAAATTTTCTATGGAAATATATTTAAATTGATTTTTTCTAATCTAGAACATAATGTAGAATTCTTCTGTGTGTCTGTGATATTGATTCTTAAATCTGATTTCCATGTTTCTCTGAGAAATGTCTGACCATTACTAACAGTATTTTGTATATTAGATTTTTAGAAGATTCTGAAGGTTCTAACATAAGATTTTCAAATCTGTTAATTATCGTGATTCTATCCTATTGTAGATTTTATTTTTGACAGATCCTCCCCCATTTTACTACTCAGCAGCCAATTAAAGTTCATACGTGACAGTTACTGCTTTAAAATATCTTCTGTATTAACATCATTGTCTCCATACATTACTGGACAGCCCTGCTAGGTTTTTGGAGAAAGTGCCATGATCCTTAATAGTTATTAATGATTAGGAGCCAGAACTAATTTTTCTCCAATATTTCCAAATCCTCAGAGAACAGTCAAAAAACTTGTTAATGCATGTTGGATTTATCCACTTTTGAAGTATATACAGAGCAATGTACATCTCAAAGATTTTCACCATGTTCTTCAATCAAAGGAAATTAAATTTGGTTTACATAAGAACAAAGGAAATTATTTGATCCTACAATCTAACAGTGTAACATGCAGACCATGAAAAGAAAAGAAAAAGTATACAAGTATCTGAGACTCTGTCTCATGGTAAATACTCTGGATTTTTAACTGGACTGCTTCTTTCATCTATATTATGAAAATCAGAAATTAATCTATGTGTTAACCTACATAGAATTACTTTACAGAAATTATTTTAAGAAAACCCATGTGCCATTTATATAAATTAGAAGATCCACTGACTTCCTAAGACCCATGTCTGTGAAGATGTGGAAAACAGGATAGAAAATTGAATCTTCTATATAAATTCTCATGTATTCAACTGAGAAAACAATGCCAAATTACCAAGGTAGAATTGGTTGAATTTGGGTTGAAAAAACAAAAATAAATAACATTCTGAGTAGCCCTCATTGCTTGTTTTTAGAAACTTGTTCTCAGGATTTGGAATACATTTCCTTAAAAAGATAAAAATGAATCATTATTATAAATCTGAACACCTCTGAGGCTCCAAGCTCACCATATCTCTCCATCTAGCTCCAACCAATATAGAGAAAGATATGGAAGCCATTTCCTTATGCTGAAATTTGTAAAGACTCTGAAATAAAGAAAAGATTCTCACTGAATTGAACTCTTAATGCAAAAACTAGGAAAAATCAATTTTTTGCAAGATTGAAGAAAACACTGGTAATCTCCCAGTAAGAGAAATTATAATCTCCAATGGTAAACAAATTTCTGTATCATTACATATATTAAATTAACATCCCTAAGTTGGCCAGTGTTAGACATACATGTATTTTTAGTTAGGATACAGGTTCGCTTTACCTGAAATAGTATTTTGGTCTTCAAGTTTCAATTCATTGTTTCCTTTCAAAGAAATGTCTGAAGACTGCTTCTTATAAAAAGGGTCTGCAGAGTGGTTTTTCTTCAATATTTGATTATTATTGAAATTTTGTAAATCATCTCTTTGGTCCACAGGAGAAGAAACACGAGATGCACTGTCCCAATCAGTGTTGCCTCTACTGGGACATAGTGGAAAATAAGGGAGAGGAGACAAACTACCCGATCCAGCATAGTTTTGGGTTCCATCATCTTTGGTTGCAGGAGAGCCTTTCATTTAAATACAAAATGGCAGATACTAAATTGATTTATGGAAAACTGGAACATTCACCTTTTCCATTCCTTTCTCCATCTGCTATTTATTATCAAGGAAAGCCTGTTGCAATTGGTTCACATTTATGACTGGTTGCACTTTCCTGTTATCAAGTAATAATCATAATTTCCAATTTTTTTGCTGACAAAAAAAACCACACACATTGGTGATGTTGGGGATACAACATGGTTTCCTTAAAAACTGTGAAACTGTAAAAATGTCATAAAATCGGGCCCAACTCAAGTTAAATAATGACTTACAAAAGAAATTCTGCTCCTAAATTGTGTTCATAAGTCAATACAGTCAATACACAATACACAACCTGCATTGTGATTTTTATAAGAAGGGTATGTCTTAATAACATGAATTCTATGCATGAATTAAAATCTGAACATTTACATTTCTAGAATTTGTTATGTTTAAAACAGAAAGCTATAGGTCTTAATAGTAGCAGCCACAAAATGTCTTTCTAATCAATGCTATGGAAAAAGGGCCATAGGGTGCTTAAGCAAGTATATGGTGAAAAGAATTATGTCACATAATTTATACACAAATAGGGATGTCTGAAAAAAAGAGGTATCAGTATCCATTTTCCAAAAATCTTCGGCAAGATTCATATATCTCAATTTAGATGTTTACTGATTAGTTAGACAGCAAGAAAAATAGATTTTATCAACTATCTCAAACCACATAAAAGCATATGTAAAATGAATGTCTACTAAAATTTTTAAATTAAGTCACTACTCATTCACCTATGTGTTCTTGCTGCTCAGCAACCAGGGAAAGTAAGTTTTGTTGCTCTTCCATTAATCTCTGAATTTGCTCCATTTGCTGCCTTCTCAGAAGTTCCTTCTTGTGGTGTTGCAGTTCTTTGAGCTATTTGAGTATAATTAGGCAGATTTATTCTTAGATCTTATGCATTAGACTAATTAGCTAATACAATTAAGTGAAACGGTTTTCAGAAAACTAAGAATATACTTTAAAAGCATTTTGAGCATTGAAGGCTAAACACAAGTACCACCTGACTCTTGCAATTTGTACAGTAGATTCTAGCATTAAAACAGGTGAGAAAATATAGATTTGTTACTGGTTGATAAATACCAGACTGAAATTCAACTGAAACTATAACATTTCTCCTCAGATTTGGCAAGAGTAGAGAAACCATAACAAAACATAAAGAAGTGGGTTCATCAAAGTTTCTCTGGCAAAAGGATATATATACCCAGTTTTCACAAGGAAGAATATTTTTAATATGTATGTCTAAAAAACATACAAAATCATCTTAAGTGTTTTTTTACCTGCTCCAGCTTTTCTAAGAGTAATTCAGTGCAGCATCCTTCATCCAGATCATCTAATTGATCAGAACCAGGCTTAGTTTCAGTGGCAGTCCAATGAGCTGGGACATCTTTAACCATTGTTTGCTCTTTGTTAGAAGCTGAAATTGAACAAGGTGTCTTGGAGGAATCCACTTTTTCCTCAAAAGAACTTTTAAGGTCCAGTGTTTGCTCTTTATGCATAGTGTCTTCACTTGGAGAAATGCTACTTGATCTGTGTACCAAATTAACACCATGACCCAATGAGACACTTTCAGTACTGATCGCTTTGGTGGTTATCAAACCAGGGAAAGCAGGATTTAATATGACTCCAGCACGGGCAGCGTTAGACATCCAGTGCGAAATCAAGTTTTCTTCCCAATTCAGATCTGTGGAGGTGGCCATCTGGAACAGTAAAATAGTCCAACCTTAAATAATCTTATTGCTGGAGAAGTTTGAGAAATCCAATGTCTCCTTCTCAGTTCCTGAACAATTTTAAAAAGAAAACAAGAACATAATTCACATACAGATAGTTATGGTGACAATTGGGACTGGAATTTTTGTCACTAAGTGATGGTGTTGTAAAGCATGATGGCAATCTCTGTCGTCCCAATTGTCATCCTTAACTAAATCCCACAATGATTAGAAAAAGCAATTTCCATCCAGCTTCGCATAATCAAAGTCAATGGGAAATCTGGCAAGATGCTGCAAGTCCTAGGCCAACAGGTATAATACTTATAAATAGTATTATTTTTCTGTATCCAGAGCTCATATGAAACCCAAAGGTGATATAACGATGTTTGTATGCAAATTCTTTGCTGTCTCAGCAAAATTATAATACAGCAAAAAAATATAATTTTTTTTATATAAATTATAATTGTAAAAAATTATAATGCAGCAAAAAATTATACAAGTTATGATTGGTAATTCTTGAGGAAGGATGGGGATCTGGTGATTTATCTAAAAATTGCATTTGGATTCCGGCTAACTTGCTCCATTATACAACTCCTTCCCCCCAAAAACAAAAGAAGCTTGCTATATGATCTGGATCATTAGCACAACTACTAAAGAAAAAAGATAAGAAAAGACTATTGTCAACCTTGAAGTTGGCCAAATTGTGGCCATTTTCTTCTTTGTAGTTTTCTATGGGGAGGTTTCTCTTCTCACTGCTTCCGGGCTGACACAGCCTGGATCAAAGGGGCCAGGGAAGGGAGTGTAGGCAGGGATAGCTGTGGTTTTGTAGCTTAAATAAAATTCTTTCTCCTGGGAATCAAGGATGTTAGTGCAGGTGTTTAAAAGGTGGAGACTGAGGTCACCTAGCAACTGGGCTGTATGCTGATTGGACCATGTGACTGGAGATTCAGGGGGGAGGAGTGATAAAGTTTTACTTAGGTGAAAAACTGGGGACTACTTAGAGCCGGTTTCCCAACAGGAACGTGCCAATTTGATATGTCCAATAAAATGTTCTTTAAAGAATTTGCCTGCCTTGGAGTTCTTATTGAATGGCATGCATTACTTGGAACCTTGACAACTAGTTCATGTGAAGCAATTTTTTAAATTAAGATGAAGAATATTATATAAATCCTTATACTGCTAAGGTTGAACTATTCAGAGAATGTTTATTTCCAAATAATTGTCTCCATCAGAGATTTGCTGATTATCAATACACAATTTTACTTTTTCTGTGTTTCGGCTGATGCTAACAAATAAATCACAATGCAGTTGAAGCAGGTGTTAATTTATGAGAGTTTAGGTGGAGTTAAAATGTATTTATTCACCCAGGCCTTTTAATGTTTTAGTTTAATTGTTTCATAAGCTACTTTCAGGAGCAGAATAGCTTTAGGGGAGCAGAATAGCTTGAATAAAAGTATCTGCATTCTATTGAATAAAAGTACCCATCCTACCATCCTGCTAGGGTCCCTTCCCACAAATCTTGTCATCTAACAGAAGCTAGAAAGCATGCCAGCAAGGCAGCCCATCTTGCAGAGCACCTTATTCCCCAAAGTTCAGCAGGTCTCCACCCATTTATTCATTCATTGATTAAATTTATTTGTTGTCTAACTCACCAAGGAGCTACTCTAGGCTGCTTACAAAAATAAAAACGGAGAAATGAAAAGAAGTGTAAAGACAACAGTAGTAAAGGAATAGGTCAATAGAATAAATAATGCAATAGAAAAGACTTGGCTTTTCCCCAAGCAATGAGAGATGATTAGATGATCATCATTAGATGATAGCACGTTAACATGGATTGGCACCAGGTTTTGTTTTTTTTAATGTTTCATGTTTTAATTGATTGTGTTTTATAGTTTTAAAAATGATTTTATGTATCTTTTAAGTTTTGATCAGGAACAGGCCAAAGTTGCCTAAAAAGTGACCAGCTATATCAAAAAACAAACAAACAAAATATCCTTCTAGATAGCCCAAGAGCTTTGGAAATGATAAGTTTCACTCTGGTCATCTTCCTCTTGAGTGGATGTTTCACTAAGTAGTGATGGAGAAAAGAGAAGTTAAGTCCCAGGGCCTTCCATTATGGGTGCCACATGGTTAATAGATTTGCTCCTCTTATTTTATATCTACTGTACAAGAACCATTGAGAGATCATTTGCTGACAAGTCAGGTATGATTTTGTAAGCTAATAAGGATTTTCCTATGTGGATGAAAGCAGCCATGTAGTGCCTCCTGGTGGTTACTACAATTGAAAAATACCACACAGTATATACAATATAGTGATCCCCCACTAGGAGGTGGTGTGGAACTCAAGATAAACCCCATACATAGGAAATGACATAATGTAAAGATTGGTAGCTCTCTTCATAGGGAAGGACTTCTATACAATACTTCAGTAAGTTAACTCTCAGATGAACATCATGACTGCCGGCAAACAAGAGAAGCAATTGTAGGTCTTTCCTGATGCCTGGAAGCTACTAGGATATGGACAGAGACAAACACTTAGTCTCAAGGCAGAATTACTTTGTGCATGAAGGCCTTCTGATACCAAAGACCATCTTAATTCTGAACAGGCCATTCGCAAAAGTAGATTGTAATCCACAGTTCCTGCTGCAAAATCAGGTACTTTGCAGGGACCTTTACAAAGACCTTTCTTAGATTAGGACATCCTGATCAGTGTCCCTCATGCCTTGGTTACTCTGATTTGGACTATTGCCACCCCCTGAAGACTAATCCGAAGCTTCAGCTTGTCCAGAAGAGCACTGTGGATAATTTGTGCTACCAGTCAGTTTGACCCATTATTGTATTAACATTAGATGTAATTTGAGGTAAGGATTCTCACCAATAAGACTGGACTATCTTCAGAACCATATTCCCAGCTGCTTTGCTCTATGTTTTAAAATACGAAAACAGAGTATTTTCTGGGCCCCTATAGCTAGAAAAAGTCATTTGTAAGGACTATCAGTCATTGTCCTTGTCTTTCTCTTTGAAATTACCATACATCTGCCAGAGGTCAGGTTGGTTTTCAAAAACCCAAGAGAGTTGGGGCCAATTAAAACTTGCTTTTTCGTAAACCTGAAGTGAACCCTCAAGATCTGATGTACTGTATACAATAGGAGAACTGTTTGTATTTAAATTGGTTGTTCCCTAGCACTTGGGATAATTAGATTATATAAATTTTTAAGCTAAGTTTTAGTTCTATTACTTAGGAAGGTAAACCACTCAGAATCATATAAACCAAGAAAAATAAACAAATACATAATTACTCATGTATTATTTTTCAGCTTCTTGGACCATATGGACCATATTATCAGACTAATAAGGGACAATTCTGAACTAATTTGGGCTGCCTCTTTTGATGGAAATATAATTTGATGGAAATATAAAAACAATAATTAAGTGACCAGTGTTTTACAAATCTGTTTATATTTGTGTTTATTTGTCTACAAAATTTATTTATTTGCAGCATCTTAATGCCAGCCAACCTTTCAGTTCTAACTGGATTACAATTAAAAAATAATTTATGAAAAATCTATAAAACATATACCAAAAACAGATAAAAGCAATATGAAAATATGATAATCTCACATGATAGACAAGTAATCCATATTGCTGTCCAGTTGGTGTGAGACAGAAGTTACTGTTTCTGCATTTCACAATTACCTTGACATAACCTTGTTTCACATTCTGATTAAGGGCTTTCATAAAGGTATTTTGTGTTGGTTCTGATTATATATTTTATTTATACATCTCCAGAGTTTGCAGTGTCTTTCCCCCCTTTATATTATGTTGTTATAAGTACTGTTTGGGATCATTTTAACAGTGATGCTTATATAATCAAAGATAATTAACATTCTACTATTTAGACAGTTTAGAATATTGAGAAAAGAGATGAAAACAAAAAGTATTCCATTAATATTATTTACAATTTAGGATGTCAATATTACAAGCATAAAATTATTTGCCTTTTTCATCTAAAGTTGAGTAAAACTTTGAAAAATATCAAACTCATATCAAAGTATTTGTTGTATAATGTTTTGATCTTAAACCAATTAACAGTTAAGTTAAAAAAAACAGTGTTATTGTACTGGTTTTCTTATTATGTGCCTTTACTATGTGCCATCAAGTCGTTTTTGACTCCTAGCAACTAGATATCCATCATGACCTATGCTTAACCTGCTGTCAAGACTCCCAAATGGTGCATTCATCTACACAGCACTGTAACTGAGTCCTTGCAAACAATTATTAATAATCGTGGATTCTATTGTGTTCATGTTCATGAAAGGAAAAACAAATGAGGCAAATTTAACAAGAATTATATATCAAACAAGTAGAAAAAAAGATACAGGATTTCTGAAATCCATTATATACATCTGATTATTTGCATGTTTTTAACATGGAAAGATAAAATAGAAGCGTCATCCCATAAATGCGATATGCACCCAACTAAATCATAAACCTTTAAAACTCTGGTATCTCCAAGGACAATGGAGTCCCAACTCCAAAAATTCTCCAGATCAGATTTATTCCCCATACATTTGGATGGTACCATTGCAGCCGTCCCGAAGTGCCGTGCCTAACTCAGTACCATAGGGATCATGCCAAAGATGCCAATATATTCATTTGGGTAGCCTACGGGCCTTTTTTGACTTCTTAATTAAAAACGCTAATCATCTGGTGCGAGAACGAGATGAGAAGGCAGACAGGAGGCAAACACAAACGTGGCGACGGGCCTAAAAAGTGGGCTAGAAATCTAAATAAAAGTGGGCGAGTTCGTCGTCGCGACCGTTTTCCTCAAACCCTGAACATGAATTATCTTGGGAAAAGGCAGCGGAAGAAAAACAGACTACAACGGCCTCCATATCCAGCCTCTCAGTCTCTTCACTCACCTTGCTCGACGTCCAACCTCTTTCCGCAGAAAGTGCCGACAGTCAGATCCTTTACAGTACAAACCTACCGCCACCTTCGAAGCGATCAGCGCCACGGGTTTAAGAATAGGGAGCGCAGAGCGTTCTGGGAATCGTAGTTCGCCGCCGGGAAGGTCACCGTTCTACGAAGCAGGCCGGCTGCCGCGTAGCTGACTACGATTCCCAAGAACTTTCGGAAAACATTGCTTGGCGTCATGGCTCTTGGCAGTACTTAGTGGCAGTTGAAGCAAGGGGTGGAGGCCCTACTTTTGAAGGAAAAGGGTAGCTGTAGGCGTGTATTATTGTAAACATCATCACCACCGCAACGATATTGAATTTTAAAGTGGGGAAATAATTTTAATGTGCGATGTAAAAGTTTGAAAGCTTTAAAAAAGGATAGCAAAATATTGTGGTGGTCTGTCAGGGTGAAAGTAAGTTGTGTGTTGCCTTCAAAACCAAGAACAATTTTGTTCTGTGGATTGTGACGTTGCCTAAAATTTTAGACTTCATTATTAGCGTTTTAATAGGTGACATTAAGGCACTTAATAGGCACTTAACATTGCAGTCTAGACCTCTTTAACTTTTGGAAAACACAGGGTATTTTTTTTCTTCTTAACAGATTTAACAGATAATCAGAGTTGGAAGGGATCTTGTAGTCATCTAGTCCAACCCCCCCGCCCAAGCGGGAGACCCTGCACCATTTTTGACAGATGGGAGTCCAATCTCTTTTTGAAAGTCTCAAGTGATGGCGTTTCCACAACTTCCAAGGGCAAGATGTTCCGTTGGTTGATTGTTCTCACTGTCAGAAAGTTTCTCCTTATTTCCAGGTTAAATCTGTCCTTGTTCAGTTTCAATCCATTATTTCTTGTCAATTTCCATCCATTATTTCTTGGCCAGTGCCAATTTCTTTTGGTATGCAAGAATTTGTAATTTCAGTGCTAAAAAATAGATATTGCATTCTGAAAGTCCTTGAATAGATTTGCAAGTTTTATGAAAGATACAAACCCAGCTGGGAAAGAGTATAATCCATACATTTGCACTTGTGGAATATTATCTAGAATCAACTTTTTCTATGCTCAAGTTTCACATGTAATCAATGTATTTTATTCTTTACTCACTTGCTTTCTGTTGTATCACACATTCAAATATATGTATCATTTGTTTCTGTACCCTAAATGCTTTTTGCTTTGCCTGAATTACTTGGTGATTCATATTAACCGATGGGGAAAGAAGACTCTTTTTCAAAAGTAAAAGTCTCAAAATCAAGGATGAATGAATGAATAAATTCTTTATTGGCCAAGTGTGATTGGACACACAAGGAAATTGTCTTGGTGCATGTGCTCTCAGTGTACATAAAAAGAAAAGAGACATAGGTCAAGAATGTCTGGTACTCTACCTGACCCTGTGGTTTCTTCCCCAAATCCCAAAAACTTTAATCTTAGACTACTATTGACCTTACCCCTTTCCTAAGAAGTCTGTAGAGGACATGCATAAGCGCACCAACGTGCCTACCATCCCTGCCCTATTGTTTCTTTTTCTTTTTATATGTATCCATTTCATGTATCCATAACTATGTTTATATTTATACCTATTATCTTATAATTGCTTGACAAATAAAAAATAAATCAAAAAATCATAAGGTAAACACTTAATGATAGTCATAGGGTACAATAAGCAATCAAATCATACTAGGAAACAGTCAATAAAAATCATAAGGATACAAGCAACAAGGTTACAGTCATATGGTCACAAGTGGGAGGAGATGGGTGATAGGAACAATGAGAAGATTAATAGTAATAGTAGTGCAGACTTGGACAGTTGGACAGTGTTGAGAAAATTATTTGTTTAGCGGATGATGGTGTTCAGGGGAAAAAACGTCCTTGTGTCTAGTTGTTCTGATGTGCAGTACTCTATAGTGTCATTTTGAGAGATCAAGTTCTTATCAGCCCCATGCTAAACTGAGAGTGCAACAGTGGGGATTATTAGTGCAAGAATGAGTCTGGAGGTAGCAGTGGGAATTGTAAACAATAATGGTGAAAATAATACAAAATTAAATGCAGTGACTATGGTTTTCCAAACATATACCACTAATTTGCTTTGAACACTGTCTTTCTACCTGGCAAGTATACCCTTGGAATAACTTTAAAAAGAGAATTAATTTGGTCTAGTGCAAGGAACTTCAAGCTTGGTAAGTTTAAGACTTGTGGACTTCAACTCCCAGAATTCCTGAGCTAACATGACTGGAGAAGGAATTCTGGGAGTTGAAGTCCACAAGTCTTAAAGCTGTCAAGTTTGAAGACCCCTGGTGGAGTGGATAGGTCACTAGTCTAAAAAGCAGGAGATTTGAATCCTAGTCCCATTTTAGAGATTGTAGAGTTGTAATTGCAGGAATGTTCCAATCTTGGATGGCAAACTTCAGATAAAGAATGTTTCCAAGTAAATACAACTCAGGCAAACAAAATCACTAATATAAAGGAGGATTAGAGAGGGAAAGTAAACATATGTTAGTCTTTAACTAGAGATAATTAATTGTATGGATTACTGTGCTAAACAGTAACGAAAGTTAAGCAGTGACCAAAGTTAACCAATGATGGAGGATAACTAAAAATGTGTATAAATGCAAGACTAGACTCCAAGTTGTTCATGATCAATCAACTTGACTGCCTCGTCAGTACAACAAGAGATGAAAGCTGGCTGGATGACTTTGGACTGGTTATTTTCTCTCAACCCAACCTACATCACAAGGTGATTGTTGGGACAATAGGAGAAGGAAGGAGCATTATGTATGTTCGCTGGCTTAAGTTACTTGTAAAGTAATAGAGGCATGATTAAAAAACCAAAATAAAAGTCTCATTCTTTGAATCATACAGATGTGAGCCTTATCCAGAATCATGTTTCTGCTAGGTCAAATTTCATTCTGCTTTATGTGCCTCTCAAATCTCCATAACAAAACTCCAGAGAATCATTAGATGGCAGCAGAGTTTTATTTGTTTCTTTGCTGCAATCTCTTGGTCATCTGGATATTTGCAACTTAGATCTGGCAGTCCTAATCTTTGAAATCTGCTCAAAATGGTACCTTAATACAAACAATCAATTATTTGCAATATTGTCGGAATATTGTTATTCTTCTTACTATTCCCCCCCGAGAGATTTTTCGGAATGAACAAAATTCAATTTCATACTATGGCTGTGTTGGCATAATACAGAGTACCGCAAATGTAACCAGCTGCATTTCATTGTATAGTATTTATAGTATTGTTTGAAGTAAACTTAGATAATATTTATAGATCTGTGCATCATACAAATTCAGAACATGTGAGAATTACTTTATCAGGGTAAGGTATAACTTTTATTAAATATTTTACTATTGGCCAATCTCCACTGTTGACCAATGCTTTCATTAAAATGTAAGATAGCCAAAGTAAAAAAAGAAGAGGAAGAATGGAGAAGAAATCAAGAAGTCTAAAAATTAAGCCAGATGATTCAGCCAGATTTGACAGAGGGGTTTTAGCTTGCATTTTCCCCTTCTACTAAAACTTCTTGCAACAAATTAGCTTCCATCTAGACAAGGGTCTTCAAACTTGGCAAGTTTAAGACTCGTGAACTTCAACTCCCAGAATTTCTGAGCTAACCTGACTGGAGGAGGAATTCTGGGAGTTGAAGTCCACAAATCTTAAAGCTGTCAAGTTTGAAGACCCTTGATCTAGGACCATACTAAATGCAGCTAATTGAGGATAAAATTAACAGTCGGGATGCTCTGACTATGTATTAGTTTTGCCACAGATTTCCGCCCCCTCCCCTCCGGCTTTACAGGGTAGGAAAAATGAAATATCCATCTAGCTCATGAGAGGGCGCACGCCTTTTTTTTTTTTTTAAAGTTTGTTGTTGATTCGCAACCTGGAACAACTTTATTGGTGGCTTTGCTTCCGTAAAGCTGAGTGTAGCGCCCTCCCTTTGGAAACCTCATATAACTTGGTTTGAACTTCCCTTGAGGTAAAGGAACCAGGAAGTCTCTGTTGCGAAATTGGAATAAAGCATCCAGCAGGCAAGTAGCTTTTTAAATCTCACTCTCGTTTGGATTTCAGATGAATCCCTACAGGGGGAAGGGCATGTTAACTGAATCTCATAATTTGCTGAAACGTGATGTTTCGTTTGATAATTTTGCAGCTGTAGGATCCCGTGTCTTCAATGGTGGAATGATAAGCAGGAATTTTACAGTACTAGGCAGAGGGAAGTTCATGCAGAATGCATACATGATCTATATACATTAAAAGAACTAATTAAGATTGGGAACAACACTACATAAGGTGAAAGGATCTTGTTCCTTTTCGGATTGTGTTAGTTTTTCTTATAGTTGGTTACTAGAATCTTTCATTAATAAAGTATATGAGAATTATAAATAAAAAGAATGTGAATGAAATTAAGAAGCACCTCTGTATTAATACTAAATAATATACATGCTTGTTACCTACATTGAAAAACATACCGTATATATTGCAGTGTCACTGCAACAGATAAATTTTATTAGGAACTGCAAAATGTACAATCAATTCCCCTAGAGTCAACAGTTATTTTACATCTATTTCCATGTTTGCGTTAATCCACTGTAGCCTTTTGCAATAATTAAATCAATATCTGGTTTTGCATAACACTAATTTTTGTATAACTTTAGTTAACATAAATGTTATAATAATCTTATAATGAGCTTTGAACTGTTCTATTGTATATGCTGACACCCCCCCCCCCCCAAAAAAAAAAAATCTCTACAAAATGACACTAAATTAATTTTGGCTCAGGCCTTCATTGTGTGAAAAACACTTAAGTTTATATTGGTGAAACACCCACTTCCCCTCCTTTTTTCCCCTCCCCGTAAGTATTTTAGTGTCCCTTAAAGCAGGGATCTCCAACCTTGGCAACTTTAAGACCTGTGGACTTCAACTCCCAGAATTCTTCAGCCAGCAAAGCTGTCTGGGAAATTCTGGGAATTGAAGTCCACAAGTCTTAAAAGTTGTCAAGGTTGGAGACCCCTGCCTTAAAGTGTATTCTGTGATATTTTCACCTACAATTTCCCCCCCTTCAGGTAGCAATCCTAAAGATACATATTTACCTTAAAGTGTTACACTCACTATGACTTCTGAGTGAATAAGATTTGCTTTCAGAAATAATACAGTATGATTACTCAAAAATAAGTGGCACTAGAATTAGTAATGATTGTCCTAGGCATTGTACCAATGAAATTTAGAACATTTTAAAATATGAGAAATAACTGAATTCTGAAGACGGGAGATTCACTGTGTAATACACTTATAGAACTTTGTCCTAAGGCATGTAATATTTGCTCTTATTAATCAGTTTTTAAATGACTCTTGAAATCTACTTCATTTCACTGTTGAAATGGACTGGATTTCCAATTGATATTGTTGCTAACTAATTCAGATTGCTTAACTTGTTCGACATTCACTTCTGGACTATAGCAATATTGGAAAGGGAATTTTATCTAGAAATTTAACTATCTAGTATTTGTTTAATTTTTCTCACAAGTTTGTTCCCTAAAGGTTTTCTGTTGAATTCATACATGACACAAAGCTGAAAAAACCCATTATATAACTCATTGTCTTCTTCAAATTTGTTGTTGTGCTTAATTCAGTAAACTATAGATAATGATATCCTAATTTATTCCAGGATGTAAGCCAAGCCTCAATTTTAATGTACTTTCGCATTTTCTTTTGTTTTTTACTGTTGTTATTCTTTAACTCTCTGGAAATGGAATCAATTTATTGCTTTATTTATTTATTCCTCCTGCCTTCCAGTAAAATACAAATCATTATACAACAATGGAATCTGAAAAGTACAGATATAAAAACTAACATTAAACCATGATAACAGTTTAGGCTAAAAAACTAATACAGAAAATAAACCAGTTCAATAGAAGTTGTGCTTTGAATGCAGAAACTCACAGTTTCAGTCCTTTGCATCTTCATGTAGGAGTGAAAAAATGGATTAAAACTGGTCATGCCATCCTGACAACTAACCTCATTATCAACAATTCTAACCAATTTTCCTTTACATACTAAACCTTTAGATCAAGTTAAGGGAGTTCTCCCCAATTAAATGATAATAATGCTACCAGCTAGCTTAAGGGTCTTCAAGCTTGACAGCTTAAAGACTTGTGGACTTCAACTCCCATCATGGCCCAAAGTAATTTTTTAAAAATCTTGCTGGAACTATTCTGATTTGAAATTTGCTTTGCAGGATGGCAGTTGCAATTTTTGCCAGCTGTATATTCTTTCTGAAAATCAAAAAGTTAAAAATTATAGAAAAGAACAGACTGAAGAGGTCCATCAAGGAAAATGGTGGGCAGATTGCATTTGGATTAAATCAACAGGTATGTTTAGTCTTACATCTTTGGGTCTTTGGTAGGGAGAACAGCAAATTCAAGAAAGAAGTTCAGTATAGAATGAATCACAATTGGATAAACAGAAAAAAATATTTACTTAAACTAATGCTAATTATGACATAGTTTAAACCCCATGTCTTTTCTGTGATAGAGCAGATTTTATGTCACAGACACCAACTTACTGCTTCTGGGATGTCAAGGCTGCAGTATCTAGAATTGTAGGCAACAAGGGAAAACACAACTCAGCCTGTTCTGGTATAATAGTACGCCATGATTTACTGTTACAGAAATGAAGAAATTTGAATTTTTGTACGAGTTTCATAGGAAATGTAAAATCTCTTTGTATTCCACCTGTTATGAGAAAAGTCTTCAAAAAAAGTTATTGACGCTGTAAATTAGCTGTTTTGATACACATTTTTTAAATTAGAACATCTACTAGAAAAGCTGCAATTTAAAACATATATTTTTGGTTATAAGATTTATTTTGTAAATAAATTCCTCCCAAGACTAAGGAGGAGAAAACAAAGGTAAAATAATCACTTTAATACTTTGGTAAGAAACCTTCAAATATGATTCAAGGGAGAATTAACTTTTTTCTAAGAAACAGACAGATAAAGATATGCATTAAAATTCTATAAATGATTAAACAGATTATCAGTGAGAAAGAATGTTAAAAGTACGTCCAATTATTTAAAAACAACATGTGGAACCTGGTTTTGTAGAAGCATGGGTCAGTAAGGGTTATGCTCCATGTGATGAATTAAGTCTTAATGTAATTTTAGTGCACTCATGTTGTCACTGAAGATGCTAATGCACTCAGCCCCAGACATCTGAAAACCATCCAGAAGTATGAGCTGCCTATGGTAAATGTTGATTTCATATGGGAGTCCATCAAAGAAAAAAAACTTCTGCAATGTGAGAACTATGAGCTATCCCAAACTCTGCCCTTTAAAACAGGTAAGAATTAGGTACATTTTATTCAAAAGAATTTCCATCTATACCAGTAACCTAAAAGTACTAAACTGTGTAGGTAATCTCCTAGGTAATAGTGGGGAGATAGGTAATCTCCCCACTATTGTACATGAGGATATGAAGTTAGAATTTCAATAAAATCTTTCCGGTCCAAGACATTTTGCCACAAGAAGCAAAAACATCATATGGCACCCTTCACTCTGTCACAGCAGCATCATAAGCACCCTATTTTCTTCATGAACAGTCCAAAATTAAACCAGAAAAAAATTGGTGTCCTTTGTGACTGAAATGCTGTCTTACTGTGCCAGATGTTAAGATTGGCCCTGGTAATCCATCTTCCTAAGCTTTTAGAGCATCTTCTGGTTATATTTCTTATGTACTCATTCAAGCTAATAGATATAAAATAAATATTGCATGACAAATAGGTACGCAGATGACTTTGATGAGTGGTGATGATGACAGACCAAAGGAAAAAGATGTTTCTGAGGAGAATCACAAGCATAAATTGAATGACAGCAGAAACTTAGAAAAACTAAGGTAATTCCTTTATGTATTATGTTTACTTAAAAATGAAACCAAGTTCTCAAGGGAAATCTTTTGGGGATAGGAGAATTCAGTGCATTATATGCAGAATATTCTAGTATGTTTATTGTTAATATTTTTTTTAGCAGCAAAAAGCCATAAAAAGTGTAAGACTAATATGATGATGTCAGTGGAACGAATCAGTACTAGGGTTTTTGTTATGTTTATGATTGTACCCAGTAAACTCAAGATTTATTAGACTTCATGACAACTGGGGATCATGGGTACTGAAGTAAAATAATGGAGGGTGCCAATTGGATCATTAGATGTCCTCTCTCAGCCATTGGGAATATTCTGATAAACTAACCAAAACCAAAAAGCTTCCCCCCTATTGTTATTGTTGTTAAGCTTGTGTGTTGCCTGATTCCTAACAATTCTGGGTGATGGACACAAATCTAACCAATAAGGGAGTATTAAATTGTTATAAATGACTATGGTATTTGTCGTCCCCCCCGACTTGCATCATAGTTATTGTAACAGATAGGTTTTTAAGAGTGTAGGTAATTAGCTACAAAGCTGTAGTCCTCAACTTATAACAGTTCGTTTAGTGACAATTCAAAGTTACCATGACACTGGAAAAAGTGACTTATGACCATTTTTCACGCTTATGACCTTTGTAGCATCACCACGATTATGTAATCAAAATTCATATGCTTAGCAACTGGCTCATACTTATGACCATTGTTGTGTCCCAAGGTCACGTGATCACTTTTTACAATCAACGGGGAAGCCAGATTCACTTAACAACTATGTTACTAACTCAACAACTGCATGATTCACTTAACAACTGTCACAAGAAAGGTCATAAATTGGGATAAAATTCACATAACAAATGTCTCACTTAACAACACAAATTTTGGACTCAATGGTGGTCATAAGTTGAGGACTACCTGTCTACCAGAATTACCATGCAACTCTAAGGGCTTAATTGCTATGGAGAATGGAGAGAACCAAAAACTCTGGAAGTGGAAATTGGTGAGGTCTGGTCAGTAGGAACTGCACCATTTCCCAGCTTGTCAGATCTCCTGTGTTATAAATTGGAAGCTTACCACAGCTGAGCCTGAAGAAAATTAACTTCACCTTGACAACATCTAGCACAGTTTTAGAGAGTAGCACTAGAGCCCTCTGTCACTGGCTCTGAAAAAGTTTAATCTCATTATTTCCATTAGCCTTCTGATTATTTCCAATTGTCTTATCAGTATTCAGCAACAAATAAAAATCTGACTTTTTAAAAATTCCAGATGGTATTCAGATAACGATGAATATGTTCCATATTTTCCTAAAGAGTTTGAGCTTGCAAAATATGACATCCTTGAAAAGGTAATTTTTTTTGTTAATGTTTTTCTAACATAATATACCCATAAACACATCTTATACAAATTATGTGTTTGTTTGTACAGGAACACAAAAAGAAACCATACACTCATCATTTTCTATCTATAAATGTATTAAGCCACTTATTTTTGCTTGCCATTCAAACTATAGTTATTCTAGTTATTTCTGTAACTAGAAATTAGTTGCACCATCATAAAAGAAATCAGGCAATTGTATAATAATTGCTGTACTCTTAATTCCAAGAAGCATAATAAATAATCTGCATCTGGAAAACTAATAAATTGATGAAGAAACATATACATAATATTCTTTCCTATCCTATACAGAAGGTCTATTTTATATTCATTTAATATATTCAGATATGATTTAGCATTATACAATCTACAGAAAGCTCCAACACTTCATTCTGTCCTCTTTTAATAAAATTCTAGAGGTGACCAGAAACATTTATTTTCTACTTTAAATTAACTTCAAATTGCTATGCTATTCTATACAAACAGGCATTTTCATTCATTGCAATTAACTATAGTTAGTTGATCAGTGGAAGCCAGGATCAGAAATTGTTGTTTCGGGATGTGAGAACAAATTACTGAACTTTTTTTTCACCATTGCATTTATCAGTCAGATTTTTAAAAAAGCAATTGGAAAAGAGGACATCCCATGGAAAGAGTTCCAAAGCAAGAAACATTCCAAAAGTTTGCCACCAAATATTTTTAATATAATAGGAGAACAATAATTATTTAGGAATAATTACATTGACTAAATTTAACTAATATATTTAATATATCAATAAATTAAACTAATTTCTGGTTTAATTTTGTGCTTAATTATATTGCTTGTAACTGAATACATTTAATGATAATGGCTTTTTTTTTTCTAGATTGCAGCACATGGTGAATATGTTGTTCTTGAAATGCAGTGCTTTCAGCAAGAATGCAGTTACCCATTTTGTATAAGATCACATTACAGCATGCTGCAAGGATGCCCAGTAAGTTTGGAAGGCTTTTATCAATACGTATTAGCTTTTTTGTTATCTTGAGTACTATTGAATATTTATTGCTTTAGATCAAATTTTACATTGCTCTCTTATGTTCTGGACTTTAAACAACCAATAGTTTTAGTTATTAATATAGTCAACTTTAAATTAAAAAAAACTTTACTTGTTATCCTCGTAGAGGAAGCCTTTGACATGGCTTCTTTTCCTGAACATGCCTTCAAATTTTCCTGAAGGTATTTCATAGCTTGACATGGTCAACACAATCAAAAGCCTTTCCATCATCAATGAAGCTTCTCTCCACTCCTCCCCTCCCCTCTAACATGCATCAGCAGTAATGTCTCTGTTCCTCAACCTTTTCTATAGCTAGCCTGGACATCTAACATCTCCTTATCCATGTAGGTCTCTAATCTGCACTGAATAGAATAGAATAGAAGTAGAATAGAATTAGAATTAGAATAGAATAGAGGAGAGGAGTTGGAAGGGACCTTGGAGGTCTTCTAGTCCAACCCCCTGCCTAAGCAGGAAACCCTACAACACTTCAGACAAATGGTTATCCAACATCTTTTTAAAAACTTCCAGTGTTGGAGCATTCACAACTTTTGGAGGCAAGTTGTTCCACTGATTAATTGTTCTAACAATTAATGATCCTAGCCATTATAAGTTTGTGTTGCTGTTTATAGTTATGTTTCAACTTTCTTCATCTGCAAAATGTTCAGCAATTCAACTTCCTTTATCTGCAAAATGTTTCTGTAAAAGTAGGGAATAAAGCAGTAACTGCAGCACTCATTGTTATGGCAAGCCAATACTTATCTATTTATTCCATTTGTGTCCTATCATGATCTAAATGATTCTTATTGGACTAATTAATTATAAAACATTAAAACATTCATGATAAATCTTCTATATCTCCTCAGCTCCCGCCAATTCCTGGTAGTGGGGCAATGAGAGCAATTTATTCTTGGCTTACCTAATAGTTCAAGCTGATACAGGTTGGAGAAGGTGATCATACAGATACCCATGTGCTAAGAAGCTGTTAGTATTAACTACTCCTCACCTCACCACTTCCCAGCTAGTTTCTTGTAGATTATTATATGCTATGTCAATAAATAGATTTGTCAAAAGAATTATTATTCTCAAATGCATAGCTGTGGCAGATGTTTAGAAACAGAGATTTGAAGCAGGTACCATCCTTTAAAAAAAATGACAACCTTTTAGATAATGCCATAAGATAAATAGTAGGGTTTCTATGAACTTTCCCCCCTTATTTTTAAATTAATAATTTTAATAGCATACTTTTTTCTTAGAAACAAAAACGACTGATGCCAGCTAAGACTTCTGAAGAAGCTAGAAGACTCTATGCCCTTTCTATTCAAGATTTAAAGAAGATGGGTTTTGAATTAAGAAAAGACTTTCCATATCAAGCAGAATATTTAGTATCAGAAAAATTACAAGAGGTTAGTATGTTTTTTTAAACTTCCTTATTTAATGGTTTCATTAAATGATGAAGACTTTAAAGATTTCCAAGGCTTAAATTTCAATGTGCTGGTTTTTTATGTAAAGGAAAATGCAAATACTAGTTTTTCTCCTCGTAATTGTTTCTTTAAAATTAGCTTATGTCATCCTCAGTGTCTTTTTAGTTGCATACAGAAAGGAAAAGAAACATACCAAGAAGACACTACTGTTTAGTTATTTGTTTAATTCAGAGGTGAAATCCGACAGGGTTGTTATTTGAAATCAGATCCAGAGCATTTCACATCTTATACAAAGTAGTTTTGTCATACCACAAGCAGCCATAAGCAGTCTATCTCACTGGCACTATTATGCCTGTGGATTGTACCTTACTAATAATGCAAATAAAAATAGATATTTTAAACATTGATAACATATGTTTAGTTTTGTTTCAGGAATTTTAAATATATTTTAAAAATGCATTTGAAATTAAAATTAGAAATAAATTGATTTTGTTCATACTTTTTAAGTATTTTAAATATATTGTGTAGTTTATCCTGAATGCAACCAATTCATGTAGTTAATTAGTGAACTGGATTTATTTTCAATCTTTTTTGTTGTTGTCTTTGAGCATCTTAGTTATTCTTTATTTACAGATGCTTATAGCAGATGCAGTCAGTTCCAGTGTCTTGTCTGAAGAAGTTGGTAGGTTTGTGGAACTTATTTGGACTGAAGCAGTTGGACACCTGAATAGCCTGCTAGATAGACCCGTAACCAGAATCAGCCTCAATGATGTATGCAACTTTGCTTGAAAATATTAGTTCTTCTAGACTCTAGAATCTAGAACATGTGAACAGTGAAGTGTTAGGCAAACATTTTTTATCTCTACGTTGTGACAAGGTTCTCCATACTTGGGGTTAGTATGTCATGAGCCATGCATATCATGTAATTGCATAAATTTATTTGTCTTTCCTTATTGAAGCACACATACTATTGTATGGAAAATTACTAAATTATGTGGCTCTGGAATATGTGCAGATGCTGCACTTAAATGATGTCTTTTTTTTTAGTTTAACTTACTTATTATTTTGTGGCACTTAACAATCATAGTTCATTGGGAACTTAAGGCAAGGTACTTGGGGATTCATTCTCCATTTTTTTACTCCCACAATTCAAAGGGAGTGACTGCTTGAAAATTATCCAGTCGGTTTTGTGATCAAATGGGGACTTGGACCCAGGTCTTTCCAGTCTAGTAACCTCTCCACTCTTCTTAGTGGAGATTGGTCATTATAGGTTCTATAAGCTTTTCCCATCCTCTCTGCTCTCAGCTTCTAGAATCCCAAGCAATGTGTCATGGTTCTGAGCAATGAACCAATGAAGTGAAAGTAAATATGACTTTGGCCGAAATAGTTTCAAAGTTGACACAATGATTGTGCTGCTACTGAATTTTAGAGGCTGAAATCCATGGAACTGGCTAGTGCCGCACCACAACTTACATATCTAATATAGCTACATGGACTTAGTTCACCTACAACATTACACCAGATATATTTGAAAAGCATATCCAGTAGTCTGAACTATATTCTATTGGCTAATGATAGAATTATGTTTTAGTATTCTAAAAGATCAAGTTAAGGTGTGACTATCCATTACTAGTACTAAAAAATATTTTTCTCTCACAACATATGGTTAAGTGCATAGAAGTTCACACATCTGTGAAAGACTTTGTGAAGGAAAGTTCAGAAGATGGTGGGAGAGTTCCCCAATTTGTTCTTCATATATATCATAATGTTTCTTTAAATAAAGCCTTTTAATACAATATTTCCTTAAAAGGTGAGCAGAGCTGAAGGCATTCTTCTTCAGGCAAAGACAGCTTGGGAAGCAAGAGGATCTCCAACAGAGCTGTCTGCAATCATGTCAGAATTCTATAAAGTCATACCCCACAAAAACGTTTTGGATGATGAAGTTAGCAAAAAGTTGATATACATTAAACGGGATCTCTGTCAGGTAACAGTATCACACTTTATTCAACTTTTCAATGTCTCATATATGAGAACTGTGATAAATATAATAGATTCCACAACAGTTAAATTGCAAATATGACCTTATGCTTGAAGAATACTCCAAAATTGTTATTAGTCAAAATCACAAAAAGAAATAAAAAAATCACTTGAGATATTGAGATCACGAGTTGAATTATAACTCTCAAAAATATTTAATGGTTGATTTTTATATTGGTCCCTCTGTGAGGAATGGCCAATGGCTAGGAATTGTTAGAGTTGCATGTACATTTATCTGGAACATATATAAGGTGGGGAAGTTTGGCTCTTAAGTAGACATTCCTTTGTGCCTTATGTTGGCGAGTATCAGCTTTCAACTTCAGATACTTGATTGAACATCAGCCGGTGCCAGTATTTGCTGATCACTTTGTAAGGTTGATTTTAATCTGTTATTGAACAGTTTAGAAATAAACATCCAAAACAAAATGATATTAAAAAATAGCAAACAAAAAACATCTATATTCAATAGAACAAGCTAAAATTTAACTGCATGGAATCATAATAGTCAGATTTGTCAAGACATTGATTAAACAAATTAATATGTAACAAATGTACAAACATGTCCGTAATTCAGGTTTTTCAATCAACTACCACAGAACTTTTTCATTTGGAATGAGATAATCAAAGCTGTTGTACACATCAGCAATGTCCTAGGACAGGGCTGTCAACTTGCGGCCCACAGGCCAGATGTGTCACGAGCTGGCCACACCCACATTTAGCAAAGAGGGAAAAAGTCCCGATACGTCACATGATGCTACCCTGACGATCAGTGGTGGGATTCAAATTTTTTACTACCAGTTCTGTGGGGGTGGCTTGGTGGGCCTGGCAGGGGAAGGATACTGTAAAATCTCCAGTCAGAGGTGGTATTTTCCAGTTCTCCAAACTACTCAAAATTTCTGATACTGATTCTCCAGGACTGGTCAGAACCTGCTGAATACCACCTCTGCTGACAATGTGAGTTTGACATTCCTGTCCTAAGGAGATTAAAAAAATCTCAGGATGGTGACTTGCAACAATGATTGAAGCCCATTCCTTTATATTTAACACTCAAAAATAGGTGAGCTTTTATTCCATGGTGGTTCATGTTTATATTACGATTAGTTCCAAATTTTTCAGATGTAATTTAATATTACAGTCACATCACTAACCCTTATTTTTTCAATACCTTAATTTTTTTAAAAAAAATTATAGAGCTGTACATCTTAAGCAATTCTGGGTGCTTTGCATTCTATACATTAATCTAAAATGATGTCATTGTGGGAATATACACCAAACAAGTCATATATTCCCATATATTAGACTTCCAACCAGGGGTGGGATTCAGTTTTTTTAACAACTGGTTCTGTGGGTGTGGCTTAGTCGGTGGGTGTGGCTTGGTGGTCATGTGACTGAGTGGCCATGGCCAACTCAACATCACTCATGTCAAGGGGCGCTTCTCCTCGCCTGGCCTCTCATGACAGTGGGGATGCTGCAACGGTCATATGTGTGAAAAATGGTCATAAGTCACTTTTTTCAGTGCCATTGTAACTTTGAATTGTCACTAAATGAACTGTTGTAAGTCAAGAATTACCTGTACAAAAATACAGAAAACTTCTTTGCTTGCAAAAAGCTGCCCTAAATACCAATCATTAGCTTAAAAATATCTGCAAGCTGGAGTTACAAATCAGGCAGGGTGCCAGAGCACCTTGAGGAATGAAAATATTTAAAATGCATTGATAACTATCAGGCAGCCATCTCTTGCTCATAAAGTGAAACCCTTTAGCAGAGAAGTCAGTTAATCTCTCCAGGAAAAGCAGACCCAGGAAAAGCAATCTTTAGATCCATTTGCACCACTTAAAAATACCAGCTGGTCTCACCTCACAAGATATTCCAAGGAAATCACCCAGATTTAAGGAAAGGTCACATGCCCCCCTCAGAAAGGCAGTAAAAAAAATCAGTGCCAAACTTGCATCCTACCTCTTGGAAGTATACCCCAAAAAGACAGTGCCAGATAGTATTAAAGCAGTGAAGGAAGACCCCTCCCCAAATAGAAAAAGAAATCATGAGGCAAGAAATAATTAAAACACAAAACAAATAATTAAATCACAACAGTAGCTGTTGCTTGTTGAAGCTGAATTGAGAAAATTGTCCTATCAATAAACACAGGATTAAATTTCACCAAGCACAGAATTAACCTTCACCAAAACCCAGTTTTAGACCAAAATTTAGAAAGGGTATGTAAAGAGTATGTTAAAAAAAAAAAAGACGTTGAAACTCTAGAAAAAGTACAGAGAAGAGCAACCAGGATGATTAGGGGACTGGAGACTAAAACATATGAAGAACGGTTACAGGGACTGAGCTTGGCTAATCAAGAGAAGGACCAGGGGAGACATGATATCAGTCTTCCAATATTTGAGGGGCTGCCTCAGAGAGGAAGGGGTCAAGCTATTTTCTAAAGCGCCTGGAAGCCAGACAAGGAATAATCAATGGAAACTGAACAAGGAAGAGATTTAACCTGGAAATAAGAAGAAACTTTCTGACAGTGAGAACAATCAACCAATGGAACACCTTGCCCTTGGAAGTTGTGGGAGCGCCATCACTTGAGACTTTCAAGAAGAGATTGGACTCCCATCTGTCAGAAATGGTGTAGGGTCTCCCACTTGGGCCAGGGTAGGACTAGGTGACCTACAAGGTCCCTTCCAACTCTGATTATTTGTAATCTGGTATCTGTTAACTCAAGTTTGAATGTCAATCCTTCTAGCTAGCCAAGAAGCCTTGCTGAATGTTACTCATCTTGGTTCCCTGTCACTAAAAGCTTTGCTTCATTATTCAACTATTTCTTCAAAGTGCTGATTGTCCAGGGAAGTATTTCCTCCTAATAGCAGTGTAAAATCTTAAAACAACCTTCCCCTTTAAGAAAGCCAAGCCTCACAAGCTCTGTAGACAGGAAGTCTAGGCTGTCTGCCAAGAATGTAATAAGGGTGGAAAAATACTTCTTAGGTGAATTATACTTTTAAAAAGTAGGCCTTTTGTTTAGCATTCTTTAAGATTCTGATCCATTGATTTGTTAAAATAAACCCATTTCATTACTTCTGCCTAGATCACAGACCTATAAAATCATAATTTAAGGGTCCTTAATTGATACTGTTCTGAAGACTCCAAGCAGCTGCACTGCCTTGCTTCATAGTTTTTGGTTTCCTAAGGTTAAAGGGTGGAATAAATATCTTAATCATTTGATAAGAAATGTAATCAATTTCTTAAATGATTAAGAAATATCTTAATCATTTGTCAAAGAAATGTAACAACTCTAAATTCCATCTTGCTTTTACAGCTGATTAGAGATATGCTGAATATTAGTGAAATAAACATGTCAGTTCTTAACCCATCATCCCTTTCTAAATATCGGGCTTTGAGATGCAGGATTGATGCTCTAGATGTGAAAAATGAAGAGTTTAACAGTGTCAAACACTTGCTGGAGCAAAACACCAGGTAACTTTTAATTTTGATATGAGATTTCAGGATTTGTATTGTGCAGGTTCCATTTTTTTCTTTATGATACTCTTATACTATTAAGAAATATCTGAAATATTTTTGAGCATATAGATAAAATGTAAAATGTTCCGAATACATAATAGATATTGTCTTGGTTCAGGTTTCAGTTATATACTTGAACACAGTTGCTTTGGTTATTAGCAATTTATTTCAAAGTTAAACAGGTAATAGTGGACAAGGAAAATCATAAATCAACACAACATTCTCTTGAGGAGGAAAACTTGCCAGAGGAGTTTTTCTTTCAGTGGAAGTAGAGTCCAAAATCTAGCCTGAGTTCAGAAAGCCAGAGGTTAATAATAATAGTAATTTATCATCATTGTATGTATATACACAGTGTACACATACAACAAAATTCATGTAAGACCAGACCCAATATGCACATACATATGACAATCCCCAAACACACCCCCACCTGCCAAAATTCCCCGCCAAAATTACATAAACAGGTTCCACAAGAACAGGGGTGTCAAACTCGATTTCATTGAGGGCCACATCAAGGTTGTGTTTGACCTCGGGGTGGGGGGCATGGTCCAGGGGCATAGCCAGCATGATGTCACTTGTGTTGGGACGCCTGTGGTAGACTGAATGCTCTGCCAGCAAAAATGGGCTCTGGGCCCCGTTTTTGGCCGTGACGGCCTCCTATAGTCCTCCACCAGCAAAAACAGCTTGGGGGGGCCATGAGCCCCCCAAGTTCCATTTTTGTTGGCAGAGGCTGCAGGAGGCCATTGCGGCTGAAAATAAAGCCTGGAACGGTTGCATTTGGCCTTCCCCAAGCTCTGTTTTTGCTGGCAGAGGCATCACAGGCCAGTCTTTTGCTGTTTACAAGGCGGCCCTGTAGGCCATATCCAAGCACCCACAGACTAGATTCTGCCTGCAGGCCTTGAGTTTGATACCCCGTATGAGAATATCATGCAAGAGCCAGAGATCAGACAGTTGTTTCCAACTAAGAATCATGAATCAGGGCTGCCTCTTAAATTAGGCTGCAGCCAGATACCTTCCATGACAAAGACTTTTCCCTCCATTTGTTGACAAGCCTCATTGAGCATTGTTGTTCTGCTCTGTGCCTCATGCGCCGGGTCCAAGGGCTTCAGAGTCATATCTCATTATCTGACTCTTCCAGTTGTTCAGATAGTGCCTGTATTTCTATCAGCCTCAGGTGATTCTTGGCTTGATGTCTCCTGATGCTAATATTCCATAGGTTCAACTGAAGTAGTGTCGGAATGAATCCTCAGCCATAACAGGTATTGTCAAAACATAGCTGCCATAGGGGGTGTGGTCATTCACAGCAAATAGTTCTTTTGCTAGTGCTGAAGGATGACCTTGCTTTCTCCAGAGGCCACATTTTTAATGTTTTTGATTGGGGTTGAGGTTCGTTATGCCAAGTGATTATGAGAATGTAAATGCCTTTCTAAACTGAAAATACGTTAAGTCAAAAAGTAAGGTGTTGTGTTTAGCCAGTAATGTATCAATTGTCTAGAAAGTTCCTACTGTAGATAGAGTAACTGTTCCTGTTCTGCAAAGTCCCATATTGAATTATCATGTTCTGTTAGTCGTTATTCAGCCTTTGTTAATAATCCTGTTCCTTTGACTCTTTTAATAACTCTGCCCCAGGAAAAAGCACTGTCTTACTTCCTAAATTTTATGATTGAGAAGCCATGAAACAATTTTCTTTTATTTGGACCATGCTTTTAGCATAAGCCTAAACCTTGTACAAGAATATGTTATATACGAGGGCTATCCACAAAATAGATCACGTTTTGTGATAGAAAAAAAACAAAGTGTAGGAAAAAAATTATATTTTTACACTTGAAAGTGACACTTAAATACTACTTTTCAACATATTCACCGAATAAATTGAGGCACTTATCATAGCGGTGAACAAGCTTTGTAATTCCATTGTCATAAAATTCAGCCACCTGATATTTGAGCCAGTCAGTCACGCCCGCCCGCAGTTCCACGTCATCATCAAAGCACTGTGTTCCAAGCCAGGTCTTCATCCTCAGAAACAAGTGGTAGTCTCTTGGTGCAAGATCAGGGCTGTAGGGCAGATGAGGAAAAATCACCCACTTGAAAGCATTCAGGACTTCTCGAGTGCGATTTGCTGTGTGTGGTCGGGCATTGTCATGCAAAAACAAAATTTTTGAGCTTAACTTTCCTCTACTCTTGTTCTGAATTGCTTTTCTTAGTTTTTGCAACATTTCACAATACCTCACAGAGTTTATTGTTGCGCCATGTTCCAGAAAATCGATAAGAAGCACACCTTGCCTATCCCAAAAAACAGTCGCTATAATCTTCCTTGCAGAGAACGTTTGCAAAAATTTTCTTGGTTTTTGGGGGGAATTTGTGTGCCCCCACTCCATAGACTGCAATTTGGTCTCGCTGTTCACGTGTTTGACCCAAGTCTCGTCTCCAGTTATGATTCGATCAAGAAATGAATCTCCATCTTTGTCGTAAGAGTACAGAAATGTCAATGATACGACCATACGCTGACTCTTGTGGTTTTCTGTCAGGATTTTTGGCACCCATCTTGCATAAAATTTGTGGTAGCCCAGCTTTTGTGTAACAATTTCATGCAACAAACAAAATGAAATTTGTGGAAAACTAAACGAAAGTTCCGTTACTGTGAAACGGCGGTTTTCACGAATCTTGTCATTGACTTTCACAACCAGCTCATCAGTCACAACGTTCGGACGTCCACTCCGCTGTTCATCATGAACGTTAATTCGTCCATTTTTAAACTTAATGCACCATTGGCGCACTCCACCTTCAGTGATGATGTTGTCCCTGTACACTTCACACAGTTGCTGAAAAATTTCATGGTTTATGGTTTTTTGCCAACAAAAACTTTATTGCTGATCGCACTTCACAACTCGCAGGATTTTCAATTGCAGCACACATTTCAAACGTTTGCTGTGAAATAACGGGCAATGATACAAACCTCCCACTAGCACAACTAGATGCAGACTAAGCGGCGGATGCACAGACCAAAGATGGCCACGCTAGCTCCGCCTCTTCTTGCTACAGACAAAAACATAATCTATTTTGTGGATAGCCCTCGTACATGTTCTTCCTTTTGCTGGAATTTGATGATAATCACAGTGACTAAAGCCTGAATCATAAATAAATACAAACTAGCAAAAAAAGCCACACTTGGAGATTGTGAAATGGGAAAAGTAGTTAAGTTAACATATTTTCAGAGTAGAAAGGCACTGTAAGGGCTTCTCATGATCACTTGACATAAATGGTGGAATGAAAACAGATTTTCTGCCACATGGGTCCAAAACTGAATTGTGTCAGTTTTGTGTCACCTGTATGTAACCTAAAGCTTTTGGGCTTTGGAAATGCCCAAAAGCTTTTACTAAATAGAAATTGTTATTGGGAGAGAAGAAAGAAAATGACAATCCAATGAAATGAAATTTACTGTTGATCCCCGTCTCAGCACTGTATTTTGGAATGTGGCCCTTAATCAAGGACTCAAAAGCCATGTGTACCCTTGCTGTTGAAAAGATTATGCTCCTGTCATGGCTACTTACTTGTGGAAATCTCTCTATATTCTACAAGAGATAGATCCTCAATGGCGTTAGGGATTTTGTAATTGAAATTACATGAAATTACATTATATGAAAACTAATGGAATATTTATTTTCATTTTGATTTTTCATGCAGTGAAAATCTAATACAGGTTTTGAATATATATAAAGTCAGCAGAACAACTGAAAGTATGTTGTTTGAGAGAAATCTTGGCAATGTTCAATCTTTATTCCATGGATCGTCTGTTTGCAACTTTGTGGGAATCCTCTCAAGGTAACAGCTTGAATTATATTCTAGCTCTTCAGACTTTGAAGAGTTTGCTTTATTTTGTTTTTCATTAAATGGAACTTAGCTATAAGATAACTGGCCAAAATAACAGTGTTAAGAAAAACAGCCCTCAGTCTTATATGTTAGATCAGCTCAGAAATACCTAGTACACATCTTCTGCTAAGCCTGGGCTAAGATGGGAAGGATGAGAACCTCACCAACCAGATTCTAAGTTGAATTGTGATTTCCTGAAAAAAAGGAATGTCTATGTAACAATTGAAGCAGAGGGGACATTTCTTTCCAGGGTTGTCTAGTGTCTATTGGAATAGGAACTGATGCTTTAGCTGAAAATCTCATTTAAATTCCTTTTATTTTGGTGACAGTTATCTCTAATTTCCTTGTATGACTAAAGGAAACATTTTAATTATTGACAATCTTCAAGGATTTATACTAGCCCTTTGTGGTCTTTTTACAGTTTTGTTAAATAATTTTGAATATTTGGAATATTTTTATGAAATTTATTGGATCATTTCCTTGTTTCATTCATTTGCAGTTTATCCCCAAATAAGAAGGACGTTGTAATTTATATTTTTCAATATTGACAATCAAATTCTATATTTAAGGTCAGAAGAAGCTTTAAAATTGCATTTTCTTGTTAATGCAGTTTAACTGTCAATCAGAGTATCTAGTTTATTAGATTGGTTTATCTCCCATGGATGGTATAGTCAATAGCTCCAATCTCATACCTTGACTCTAAACAGCTAAGAGGTAGCTATAGATTTTTTTTCTTTTGACTTTTACCTGATTGACAGAAAGGTAACAGGATAGCGGAGTTCTATCTCTCTGGAATTAGAAGAGTTGATGCCAGGTAAGGCACTCCCTAGAAGATGACTGATGACAATGAGAATTTCAAAGCTCTTTTCCCAAGGGTTGGAAATGATT
Organism: Laticauda colubrina; assembly: GCA_015471245.1. NCBI lineage: Eukaryota > Metazoa > Chordata > Lepidosauria > Squamata > Elapidae > Laticauda > Laticauda colubrina. The sequence goes on from BLBF01000006.1 coordinate 21,234,440, forward strand.
AGAGTGTGTAGACTCAGAGTACTTCTAGGAGAGGCGATTTGAGATTCCATCTTACCACTATTATTTAAAATAATAATAGTAAAATAACAAAATTTACTAAAATAAAATTAACTAAAATTTACTAAAATAAAAATAATAACTTAAATATGTGATGACTTGATCAATTGAGTCCAATGGATATTTTGGTTTTTTTTTAAAAAAAAAAAACTCTCCTAAATATGTTAGGTTTAATGAATATGAAAATGGAAAGGCAAGTGTATCTTACATATTTATTTAGCACATGTGGTTTGAGTCCAACAGATGATGATGGTGATGATGATTATGCAAATAAGTGTGAAGGACAAGAATGGGAATAATGTAGAGCTGTTAGTTCCTTTTTTACTTAGTTGCCCAATGCCAAAAGAACATGTGTTCAAAATTAAATTGCTAATAGAGAAATATTTGCTTCTGTATCTTAGTATGTTTTACATGCTAATCTTTTTTTTTAGAGGATTACTTTTGCCAAATGTAGCTGAAGACTATGCCTTAGAAAGAACAGATTTTGGGTACTTGGGCAGTGGCATTTATTTCAGCAACTCTGCAAGGTAACATTTGAAGTCTTTTTTTTTTTTCAGAACATCAGTATTGTTTGTGTATGTGTGTCTTTTTAAAAAATATTCTAGATTAAAATGCAATGAATTTGTATATTTTCCTGCATAAATACTTAGGGGGAACAGGGTGATGTAACGAACAAAGAATTGGCATTGGACTAGAACAGATTTTCCCAATCTGATGCCTTCAAGGTGGATTGGAACTATAGCTCTTTGCATTTCAAAAAAAGGCACCAAACAAGATTTATTCTAAGACCCCAAAGCATTTAGAAATACAGAATTGGTTCAAATCAATTTAATGTTTCTAAAATTTAAATGATGGCTATGAAAAAAAAGCATTTGGAATAAGCAGATATTTCTCTCTCTTTAATAGAACAAGCATTAAGTATTCCCAGCCATGTGAAACAGATGGAACTCGACTGTTGCTCATTTGTGACGTAGCACTTGGAAATTGTTGGAAGACTAAGCAATACTGCTATTGTTCAAGTGAAGGACCACCACTATGTCATGATAGTGTGCATGGAGTCCGTAGAACAGAAAAGAAAAAATCTATTTTTGAGGTATTTGATCTAGCTAGTTGTGAATAATCTATAATAGGGTTCTCCAACCTTGGCAACTTTAAGACTTTTGCTGGCTGAGGAATTCTGGGAGTTGAAGTCCACAGGCCTTAAAGTTGCCAAGGTTGGAGACCCTTGATCTAGAATAGGAGGAGGAAAAAAGACAAACTAATTGTAACTAATAGTAAAAATGTTAAAAATGAATGTAGAACCAGTAACTAAAAGTAAAAGTTGTTATCTTAGTTTAACCATTATTACTTTAAAATCTGATAGGCTTCGAGGGAAGGTAGTCTTTTGAGCCATCAACTTTGCCACAAATCATCATTGAAAGTCTTCAAGTGACTTCTTGTCTAGAAGAAGTTCACTAAGGTTCATAAGGAAAGCAATAGTTTGTTAAATTGGTATAATACTTAAGCATTCTGAACTTTTCTCTAACTAACTTGAGTATCAGCTTATGCATCTATATTTGTGCTCTGGTAAGGTTCCCAAAATACATGTTTTATTTTGTTTTCTTCCAATAAGGATGATGAATTTGCAGTGTACAGAACCAGTCAGGTCAAGATCAAATATGTGGTTCAATATACATGTGTTAATGACATCATTAAAGAATTCCAGCCAATAATTCAGAATGAATTAGAAGACCAGAGATTTTCTTTTGAGGATCATGACCAGCCTAGGGGTAAGAAATCATGTTTGAAATTTCCCACAATAACAGTCAAGTCTGTTTTCTTGGCATTTTCTGAAACTTTTTTATTTTTATTTTTGAGTCTCTTGATAAAAACACATCTGCACTAACTTGGCACAAATATGCATAGTATAACAATAACAATGAATGATAAATATCAATTTTTAATTGTTGCCCCCTTCACAAATAAAGGCATATATATTCTCTAAGCCCGTGTCTAAAACCTCTTCTTTTCCTCTACATTTTTAAAATAAGGAAAATAGTTATGTGGAACTAAATGGTATGTAGGTATTCTCTAAACTGCTTTTTGCAGTGGTGCAGTGGTTAGAATGCAGTACTTCAGGCTACTTCTGCTGACTGCCAGTTGCCTGCAATTTGGCCTTCCATCCTTCTGGGGTTAGTAATATGAGGACCCAGATTGTTGGGGGCAATATGCTGACTCTGTAAACTACTAAGAGAGGGATGTAATGCACTATGAAGCAGTATAGAAGTCTAAGTGCTATTGCTATTTCTCTGAATATGATTTTTTTTCCTTAAACACAGAAGTTTTTTTCACCAGAACAGCAATGAAATATCTGTAGGCTATTTGTGACTTTCTATTTCTATGTTGCTACCTTCACAGAATACCAGGATTCATAGTGAAGTTTTACCAGCAGGTTGCCAATTCTGAGCAATATGACTTTTGAACTTGCATTTTGTTTTTGTTTTCTACAATATCAAACTTAAAAGTGTAGGTGTAAGTCTTAGTACATCTATTTTTAATTCCTTTGAAAAGGGCTGAAAGTAAAGTCCCCTATCTAGCCTGTGACCTTGCAGCCGCTTGAACAATAAAAACTAGAGAAAAATAGAAAAGAGATTTTAACTGCAAGAAAGGGGGGTTTCCCCTACCAAGAGGATGTCCCCCTACTCGGGGATCAGGGCATTTTCCACTAATTTTGCATCAGTTTCATAGTTCCCAGCACTGACAGTTTGGTGGTTTTTAACTGTCTATTGTCCTTGAACAAATCCTTTGGAAGAACTAGTTAGTTTATTGTTCTTATACATATTTTTATAAACACTCTTCATGCCTCTTGTGATATTGATTATGCTTTTCTTTCTTTTGGGGATTAAAAGTTAAGGTCCAAAGATTTGAGAGTTATATTTATATAAAAGTAATGCTGAGAACCACTTTGAATAATGTTTTCAAAGCTGAGCTATTGAGAATAGGTTCGGGACCCACAATCCAAAAGTCACCTGCATTTCATCACCCACACCCATATTTAAATTGCAAAGTCATTGGGAGAAAGGAAGGCAAGGGGAATTGAGAGGTGAGGAATTAGGGGATAAATGAAGGAGGTAACTTTTCAGGGAAAATAAAACTAAATGCCCAGGAAAAGCAGAGAGAATATTCTCTAAAGAGACCACTAGTTTGAGACTCTGGTTACAGTATGTGTGTACCTTTGATTTGTCTTGTTTAGATTATACACTACTGAGTCATGATCTGTTGAATGATATTTCTGCTGGTTTACTGGACAGAGCTGGAAATCCAATTCCTCTTAAAGATATTCAAATCAAAGGAAGAATAATAGACTTTGTAGCAGAGGTAAAATGTTTTTGTTTTTTCCTAGAAATGCTTCAAAATTCTTCAAAACTGTATTTTTAATTCTTCAGAAATTGTAATTTTAATTCTTCAAATATCTTTTACTATCACATTTTTAATTCTGTGTAAATCAGAAAATGAGAACAGAAATAACATTTTTGAGCCAAGAGCAGAAATGGAAAAAATATTCAGGGAATTAGCCTTCATATAATATCCAGCTGAAGTGTACCACAACCTGCCAAGTAAGGCAATCTGCCACAACTGGTTGACTTATGTTTTTTCCGAATTCTCTTTCTTTGGTCTGTATTCAGTTATGTTGAAAGTGTTAATCCTAGTATGGAAGCTACATCTGTAAGAATCTTTTTATTGAAAACCTTTGTGTTGTACAAATGAATGCATAAAATTTATTGCATTATATTTCAGATTGTGGTGTTTCAGACCTATGAAAATGAAACAGAGAGTCCCATTGAAGCAAAATATGTCTTCCCTTTGGATGATACAGCTGCTGTATGTGGATTTGAAGCATTCATTAAAGGAAAGCATATAATAGGAGAGGTAAGCTGATGCTGTTGCAGAAAGGCAGATGACTTTAGGTCAACATTACCCAACTTGGAATTTCTTGGGGACAACCTCCTTTGCTCCTAGGCTTTTGGGGAAGACTTTTCTAGGCTGTCATGAGAATTGTGTTAACATCCTCCAAGCAAGCAATCTGTTGTTTTGACAATGAAGTTAACTGCTTTGGTTGATGCTTGATTTTCTTTAGCAGTTTTTTTGTACATATTATCTTGTATTGATGTTCCTATTGCTATAGATATGGTAGATAAATCACCATATAGAGTATTGGCTTGGGGGATTCTTTGACCATCCTAGTGATCCAGGTAATGGCCCAACTCTACCAGGCCCTGTTATTGCTTGAAAGAGCAATGAAAGAAAATTTCTCTTTGCATTTTGCTCGCTTGAACTGCATTTGGCAAAGAACATCCAGTATTTTAAGAGGAAATATAGCAGTGATAGAGCAAGATAATTTTGGACCCTAGATACAGTAATGGTAAAGCCTCTAACTTTGTAATAAGCTACATTTTTATATGAGAACAAGTGCTGTTGTGTTCTAGAAAAACTTAATAAATATTTTAAAGTAAAAAATAATTAAGTGGGTATCTATAACAAAGTACATGCACAGCTCTTGATTATAAAATGTTTTTAAAAATAAAGAAAGATGCTACATTGAGCATTATCTGAGTTGTGGGGCTCTATTTTATTCTGAAGTTGTCTCCTTCTGCTTAGGAGGACATCATTTCTGATAGAATCATCTAAATTCGATTCAAAAGAGTTTACTATATCTTTGTTCCCAATAGATTAAAATGAAATCATTTTCTAAATAGCAACTTATTTTGAGATGTAAGTAAATACTTGATAGATTAGCCCACCAACTTCTCATATCTTGCTTCCTGAAATTTATTGCAGAGTGTGACACGATGATGTTTGTTACTTTATTTTTATTTACTTTCGAACCAAGATAAGTATTGTATATTATTCAATGTTAATAGGTTAAAGAAAAGGAAAAAGCACACCAGGAATACAGAGAGGCCATCAGTCGAGGTAACGGAGCTTATCTGATGGATCAGGATGCACCGGTAGGTGATATATAGATTTATTGTACAATTTATGACAATACATGTTGGACTCCATTTTTTGAAGTTACATTAGTCTCTAAACTGGAAATATTAATATGCACATATACATACATTCTCTAGATATAGAAATCAGGAGAAGAGTTATCATGAGACAGCTACGTAAATTTAGCTCCACTCAAAAGACAGTTATTAAGATAGAAGAGCAGCCAAGTTGAATAAGATAAACTGTGTTTTGCATATAACAAAGAATCAGCAGAAAACAACACTGGCTTTTGGAATGAACAGAAATTTTGTTTATTGCCAGCTTAGGGAAATAATATCACGGGAACCTTCTCTACAGTTTCCTGAAATAAGTAACTGTATACCATGGGGAGTTCTACTTGCTCAACATGTCTTCCTAAAATAATATGTCTACTTGTTCAGAAGACACTCTGGGATATCCAAATTTATGAAGACATATTTGGCATTATCACAGGCACTTTATTTTGAAATTACAGTTTTCACAAATCCCACAGAAAAATCTCTTCATAGAAGTCATTCCCTTGTACTTTGTTCTCTATGGTTCTTAACTGGCTCACAATGCACTACATTTGGTCACTGCCAGTTATGTAATTAATATGCCTTTGTCATATGCTTATTGTTTGTTTTCTGAGAATGTTCTGATGATGCAAACATTAGTAAGTGTACTGTTCTCTGTTTAAGGACATCTGTTCAATGACGCTGGATATATTGGATGCAAATACTATTGCCATCAGATTTATAATATATATGCTCATTTATATGGACATTTTCATACATTTCATGTTTATAGCACTAGATCCAACATTATGTAAATGTAGACTCAATCATCCAGACCAAAAGCATGTAAAAGGTTGAATCATGGCAACTGGACCAAAGATCATTAAACTGAGATGTTTCGTTACTCATCCAAGAGCTTCAGTCAAATTGCAAGTTAGTTCATTGCAACAACTCTTTATGCCTAATGAAAAATTGTCATGCTGCCTGAAGAACTTACTTGAATGAGTAATGAAACATCTCAGTTTAATAAACTTTTCTCTAGCTGCCATTATTTAGCCTTTTACATGCATAGATCCAACATTCAAATAATAGAGCAGATTCCTCAGAAAGGGCTGGAAGTCACAGCCCTGATTCTCTACATGAGCTTGAACTTCTGCATAGATCTAAAATAAGATACAAGTCATTCCTGGTCATTTTCTTTTTTGCCATTAAATAGATTTCAGGGTTAAAACTAAGTAAGGTGCCTTATATCAAATCAAAAGCATTGTGGTTTGATCCTTTGTATTTGTAAACAGTAGTTTATGGCCTGTGCAATATGTAAACCATCCAGTAAATGTTTATTGTAAGGCATGATTAAGCAAACTGTGCAACATGGGATTTCAGGTAGAATGTTGGTTGTTCTAGGTCAGAGGTGTCAAACTGGCATGCGTCACATACAGACCATGCCCACCTCAGCTCTGAGAATGGGGAAAACATCGTGAAATGTCATGTGATGGCAACGTGATGGGTGTGTTTGACACCTGTGTTCTAGATTATCAGCGGCCAGCTAATAGCAACAACTATCCAGATTTTCAGAAAGAGATCTTCCTCTGCCCCACATGAAGATGTCAGGGATTAAACCTAAGGCCTTTTGCTTGCAGAATTATGCTTAAACAATGTTTTATTAATAACATTTACTGACCAGTATTATTCCCTGCGCTATTGTTTGTAAGATCACATTTTTGTAAGCAACTGAAACATCATTTCACAGGACGTTTTTACTGTTTCCGTTGGAAACTTGCCGCCTTCAACAAAAGTGCTCATCAAGATCACCTACATTACGGAGCTCAGTTATGAGAATGGGAATCTTTGCTTTCACTTGCCAGCTGCTGTAGCTCCTTGGCAACAAGACAAAGCATTAAATGAAATCACGCAGGTTGGCATGCTTTTACTAATTACTGCATTGCTAATTAATGTTCCTAATGACCTTCTGGTTTAATGAAATGCCAAGCAAACTCATTTATTCTTCTTTGAAGACAACCAAAGGAGACATGGTTGACTGCTATAAAGTGTAGAACTAACGTGCTTATCTTTATAATACCATGGTTCACTTTGTTATGGATTTAATACGTTGAACAGGAGGAATGTGACTTTGGGGAAGCCCTACATTAGTGTAATTTATTAATTTATTTAATGTAATCTTTGAGGCTTCAGGGTTGCCACATTTATCAGCTTTTCTGGTAAATCACTCTTGTATTGGAAAATCCAAAGTAATGAATAAAAGAAGGAATACGTTTTACTAATATACACTTGCCAAGATAAATGTTATTTTCTAGAGCATGATGTTTCATATCTTTATCTTTTGACCAGGACTCAGTAAGGAAAATTTGTGTTAGACAAACAGAAGCAAAAAGGTGAGTTGGTGAACTGCCACAGTTTTCTTATTTGCAGGTTAAAACTTAGATAGAGTTAGTCCTCAAGGTTACTAGGGTCCTGGGAAAAATTACTTATGACCCATCCTTAAAGTTATGATTGTTGCACTAGCCCTGTAATCAAAGATCACATTTCAGGTGCTTGACAACCTCTTTACACCTATGACCAGTTGCCAAGCATCCTACAATCATGTGATTTCCATTTGTAATCTTCTCTGCTGCCTTCTCCAAAAAGTCAGTGGGGAAGTCAGCAGGAAAAGTTGCAAGTTGCTGCTTCCTGCAAAATGATTTCCCATATCCTCTATGTACTTGGAGGAGAAATGACTTGTGCGGGTTGCAGAAAACAATATTCAGGTTGCAAATTTTTCTCCAGCCTAGTTTTGGAGTTCCCTGCCATCCCCTGTGCAGAAAAGAACTCCAGCAGTGAGCTGGAGAAAAGAAGCTTGCATCCCGAAGATTCGAGCTTCCTTCCAGCCTTTCTACCATTCAGGAACATTGTGAGAAGTGGTGCTCATCTTACAATTGTTCTGAAGTAGGGGGTATCAAACTCAAGGCCTGCTGGCTGGATCTGGCCTGCGGGGTGCTTAGGACTGGCCTTTCGCCCTGGAAAGTGAAGGACTGGCCCACAGTGCCTCTGCCAGCGAAAATGGAGCTCGGGAGGGTAGCTGGTAGAGGGTTTCAAGAGGCCGTCACAGCCGAAAATGGAGCTTGGGAGCCTGTTTTTGCTGGCAGAGTGCTCAGGCCACCACAGGCGGTCCCGACACGAGTGACGTTGAGCTGGCCACCCTATCCTGTCCACGTCCTCAGCTCTCTGAGGTCAAACACAACCCTGATGCGGCCCTCAATGAAATCGAGTTTGACACCTCTGTTCTGAAGGCTAGGTGAATGGCTAACCAGATGGGTAGATAGACTGTTTGACTGAATGATTGAATAATGCTATTTTTCCTAAGAGAAAAAAAAATCCAAATGACACCCTGCTATTGAAAATATAATAATAAATATAAAAAACTTGCCTTTCATTGAGACCCAAAATCTGTTCTCTGTATGGGATATCTGCTTAATTATTTACCTGAGCATCCCAGCTATTTTATTAACATTCTGTATCTTCCCTCCTTGGCATATTATAGAAGTGGTTTACCATTGTCAACTTTCATCTTTCTAGTCTAGCTGGCAGCCCATAGTTTTTCTCCAAAACTTAAACAGTTATAAGATGTGGCTGCTCACCTTTCATATCTGGGTCCTTTAATTGATTATTTTTTTAAAAAAAATCTGCCTACTTTTCTTAAGTTTGTGTTATGCCTTAGCTGCATCCTAAACTGTATGTGGATTCTCTTTATCTTATGGCAGAGAGTTCAGCTTAGAAATGTCTATTGAAATGCCCTTCAAAATCAATAACATTAGTAGTTGGACACATCAGCTTAAAATAAAGGTAAGTAAATTGCTTAATGCAACATTAACATACAGTATAAATAGCTTGGAAAACCATGAAGGTTTCTCAACCAGGCTCTGCGCAATTTCATCAAAATAAATCCTTGTCTGGCACTACTGCACAGTATTTTGTATTAGGCAGCCTTGCTAGAATAATTCTTTTTTATTTCCAAGGTTAGACTGTGAATGTTGTTGCTGAATTATTATCACCTTTTCATAAGAGAAAGATATCAAGAGGCTTGTGGGGCACTCTAGGGCAGAAGCTTTCAAAAACTTTCTCAGGCTGCAGAACCTGAGAATTTAAATTTCCTAGAATTAATAATTAAAAGGGTAGTTAGTAATCCGCTGCAATGATAGCAATTTGACTGTGTTCAAGTGACTATTTTTCTTAGTTGCTCTTATTTTCTCATGGAACCTTATCAAATTAATCAGCTAGACACTGTTCAAAAATATTGCTCTCGTGTTTGTAGAACTTTAAAAAAATTAAGTGAAAATCTAAAGGGAGATAATCCCTACTTTGTCAAGTGGGTGGGTGGAGAAGTATAAAAAAAGAATAGAGGACAAGATTTCAGGATTGTAAAATCCTATTTTGCAAGATTTTGTGCTCACACACTTATCAGTGCCTGTGGCTAGCTAGACAGATATGTCTCAAAAAATCAGGTTGTAATAATTCAGGCTGTCTTACAGCATTTGTTCTTTTTCTTTCTTGCATATTCCCTTAATTTAGAAAACAGATTGCAAAGCAGTGGTTTCCACAACTGAAGGCAGTTTCTTGGATGCTAGTGGCTTTTCAATGGAAATCCTGATTGGTGATGTATATTTGCCAAGAATGTGGGTAGAAAAACATCCAGATGAAAATAGCGAGGTGATTTTTTAAGTTATTTAAAAATATACTGTGATATAACTTAGCAACATAAATTCTGGGCTCAATTGCGGTCATAAATCGAGAACTACCTGTACTGCTTGCTTTTTACTGATTAGAAAAATCTGTAAGTCCAGCTTGGATATAGTCCTATCTGTAAGAAACTCTTAATTACCTCCACAAATTCCTGGGCAACTCGTACACAACAATAAGTGAGACAGCATTAGTTAGGAGCATTAAACCACCAGCCCTCCATGTATTGCCTATTTCAATTGCATACAAGTAGTCCTTGATTTATGACTGTTCATTAAATGACCATTTGGACTTACAATGGCTTCAGAAAGGATCTTTATGGCTTGCAAAGCATTTCCAGCTATCATAAAATGTGTCAATTTATATGTGCTCGTCTGAATACACTTCAAGCACTTGGCAACTGGCTCACACTTACGACCAGTTGCAGCAGCCGATGGTTAAACGATTGTTATTTGCAATGCTTTTGGCTGTTTTCTTGCAAAAAAAAAATACTCATTTGGGAGAATGGATTCAGATTTATCAGCTCATGAGTCATGGTAATCATGGTAAAAGCGGTCAAAAACTCAAGTCCGGTCATCTGGTGCCTTAATTTGCAACCAAATTACAACTGAAATTCCAGTCCCAATTGTAGCTGTAAGTTGAGCACTTCCTGAATTCAGACTGATTTTCAGGATGCTGAATTCGTGGCACTCCAGGGCAGAGTTCTGATCTCTCTCTGAACCACAGCAAATGCCACTTTATGACCTGCCACTTTATGATGAGTCCTTTGCCTTGGCTGGCATCTGCCTGTCATTTAAGATGGATGCTTTTGGTTGATATTTTTTCTCCATTTTCTTCCTTTTAGGCCTGTATGCTTGTATTTCAACCAGAGTTTGAAGTTCCGTTTGATCATTTAAGCCTCCATGGTGAAGTTATCATTTGCCTAGATTGTTCCAATTCCATGGCAGGTTCAGCAATCCAGCAAGCCAAGGAGATTGCATTGCATGCTCTGAATTCATGTCATTTGACAAGAAAAATAAGTGTACTCAAATTTGGGACAAGTAAGACTTCCTTATGGAATTAGGTCACCTTTTCTTTTTTTTGCTCAAGTACAAGTAGTCTTCCACTTACAAAAAATTGTTGAGTGACTGTTCAAAGTTAGCACAGCCCTGACAAAAGTGAGTTTTTTCATGCTTATGACCATTGCAGTATCCCCATGGTCACATCAGTGATGGTATTCAGCAGGTTCTGACCGGTTCTGAAGAATTCATAGTGGAAATTTTGAGTAATTCAGAGAACTGGCAAATACCACCTCTCACTGGCCCTGCCCCCATCTATTCTCTGTCTCCAGAGTCCCAGCTGATCGGCTGGGACTTCTTTTGTTGCTCTACATAGGAAAACAGATGGAAAGCAGGTTAGTGGGGTGGGGAGAGAATGGGGATTTTGCAGTAACCTTCCCCCAGGAGTGGGGAGGGAATGGAGATTTTATAGTATCCCTCTCCTGCCAAGCCCACCAAGCTACGCCCACCAAGCCACTCCCATAGAACCATAGTAAAAAAATTTGAATCCCACCACTGGGTCACATGATCAAAACTCAGGTGCTTGACAACTGGCATGTATTTATAATGATTGCACTGTCCTGGGATCATGTGATCACTTTTTGCGACCTTCTCACAAGCAAAGTCAATGGGGAAGCTAGATTCACTTAGCAACCATGTTACTAACTTAACAGCTGCAATGGTTCACTTAATCACTGGGCTAAGGAGGGTCACAAAACTCACTGTATTGCTTAGCAACAGAAATTTTGGGCTCAACTGTGATCGTAAATTGAAGACTACCCATATATTTATTCTTTAGAGCTCTGTCCAGTTTCCATGCAGATTTTTTGAATCCTCATTTGCTCATCCTAACAACTACCCAGGACTAAGCTCTGTGTTATCAGTGAAATTTATTTCTGAATTATGGGATTGTGCTCTGAATTTTGCAGCTGTTATTATTATAACTTATGCCTAATAAAGAGACATTATTTATATATTATTATATGTAACACTTTTTGCCCTTCTGTAGATTTTGTAGAAATTTATTCCAATCTTGATGATTCCCCAATGGATTCCACAGCTTTGAAAGAATTTATCACAGTAAGTATATTATTAGAGAAGGATGCCTTTGAATACCAATTGTCTAGTACCCCAAGGCTGGGATATAGTTCCATAAAATTACGATCCTAAAGTTCCAGTTATAGTCAGTTATGGGACTTGAGGTTTGACACATCTGGGAGAGGATGGTGTTAATTTAACTTTTATTTTTAATTTTTAGTCAGCTACAGCTACAATGGGAGATTCAAACTTATGGAAGGTACTGCGTTATCTGTGTTTGCTATACCCTACTAAAAGCAAGCGCAACATTATTCTTATATCTGATGGACATATTCAGAATGAAGGCATGACCCTGCAGGTTGTGAAGAAAAATGCACTGCACACCCGAATATTTACATGTGGAGTGAGGTAAGTGCAAAGTCAGTGAAAACTGACATCCAAACAGAATTACAAAGCATATCTGACGCAATGTTTCTTTGTCTCAAAAGTTTTAAGTTTTGTAGAATACAGCTGTCAGAATTCCTCAGACAGCATCCCTAACTATTTTAAGAATTGAGATCTATGCATTTTAAAGTTGCTGGGGTTGAAACACATTGCTCTAGGGCAGGGGTTTCAAACTCAGTTTCATTGAGGGCTGCATCAATGAAGTTGTGTTTGACCTTGGGGGCAGGGTGGGCGTGGCCAGATTGACATCACCCATGTCAGAAACACCTGTGGTGGCCCAAATGCTGTGCCAGCGAAAACAGGCTCCCGCGCTCTGTTTTTGGCCATAACGGCCTCCTGCAACCCTCTGCCCGCGAAAACAGAGCTCAGGAGGGCCACCCGCACTCCTCCCTAACTCCATTTTTACTGGCAGAGGCAGGCTGGTCCTTTGCTTTTTCCAGGGCAGCCCCATGGGTCAGATCTAAGCACCCCAGCCTCCAGGCCTTGAGTTTAACACACCTGCTATAGGGTAATAATAAAGATAAGCAAAGATAAGCAAAAGCATCCTTTTAACCAGAAGACAAATAGGTGAGGTTATATTAGCTGTGTCAGGTAGTCCAGACAAAAAGCACAACCAGGAATATAATCTTTATTGTAAGGTTACATTAACAGTATCTTGCAGGATTGAAAGTATTTCTTTCCCCACCCACGCTCCTTTTACTCTCCAGGGAACTAAGGAGGGTCCCTTCTGAAATTCTTCCCACGTCATCTTTCTTTTTGCAGGCTGAGAACTCTTTTACTTGCCAGTTGTCCAGTCTGTGTCTCTTCCTTCTAGTATCTGCAAGATCAGTCTCACATATCATTAACCCTTGCCATTTTTTTGGACCTTCTCATCCCCACTCTTTGGATGCTCAATCAAAGAGCACTGATACTAGTAAAAATTCAGAGTAAATTGATGTGTGCACGAATGTAAGGAGTCCCTGCGTATTTTACTTTGCTAGTTGTGACTAACCTTAATGGACAATGCTCATTTCTGTTTCAACGCTACCCGAAGACATTTACACAATCATGTGGCCAGTGTGACATCATGCTGCAGGGCAGAGTGTGCAGCAATACACAAAGCTGTAACTATGCCAGAGGTGGTTTTCAGCCAGTCCTGGAGAACCGGTAGTGGAAATTTTGAATATTTTGGAGAACCGTTAAATAACACTTCTGGTTGGCCCCTCCCCATCTTTTCTCTGCCTGCGGAGTCCCAGCTATAGGCTGGGTCTTCTTTTGTTGCCCTGCACAGGAGAACGGAGCTGGAAAGCAAATTAGTGGAGTGGGGAGGGAATGGGGATTTTACAGTATCCTTCCCCTGCCATGCCCACAAAGCCACGCCCACAAAGACATGCCATCCCATGCCCACTAAGCCACATCCACAGAACTAGTAGTAAAAAGTATACTGAACTATTGCATATAACAGTCATGTTTTCCTGCTCGGATTGATTCTCTGTTCCAGATTTTTATATATTGTAAACCTTTATGAATCATCTTAGTCCTACAGCAAATCGTCACATGCTGAGATCTTTATCACACTATGGAGCTGGAGCTTTTGAATATTTTGATGTGAAATCAAAATATAACTGGGAGAGAAAGGTAAGTATGTCTTAGTATTTTTCATAAGCAGCAATCAGCAAGGGAATTGGGTTACATTGCTTAATCTACTTATTAGTTACTTTTCAGGATGCTTCCATAGTACAATGTTCCCTTTCCCTAGACCCTACACAACAATTTGAAAGCAACGTACTATCATTTTTGGGAGGCAACCTGTTATAATTTTAATGTCAGTCCTTCAAAGTCAGAGAACAGGCAGGAACATCATAACCCAAATCTTGCTCTTCTTGCAGCTAATCAGCAGTGTCCCATCTAGAATAGTACAACTTTGGAATACAATAATATATCAACCCTCTTCATGCAAAAAAAGAATGAAATTAATTTGAACCCTAATTTTACATTTCTACATTGTTAAGTATATTTGAAAAGAATATTAGCATTTCTTATTTAAAAAAAAACAATTGCAAAGCACATTATTACTCTATTGCAGTTCAGCCCAACCTCTTTCACACAGTTGTTGTGGGTATAAGATGACAAGAGAACCCCATAGGTACGACCTAAAGCTACCACAAAAAGGGTACAAATAAATAAACATCTCTTGATGGGCAAAGAAGGGCATTCTGACATTTTTTGTTTCCAGGAGTTTTGCCAATATAGGTAGTCCTTAATGATCACAGCATGGACGAGCAAATTGTTCACTAAGCAACAAGGTCATTAAGTGAGACATCAGTGACCATGATTTGTGACTTTACTGTTCTTTTCCATTAAATCTGTTTGTCAGAAGCCAATTGTGAAGTGTACAAACGGCATCCCAAAGGTGCTTTTTCAGGAAGCAACTGGACTTCAGTTTGAGATGCAGACAACACAGACTCATCCCCAGCAACCCGCGCCTGTCTTCAACAGTGAAGGGATACAGGGCAGAAAACATCCTGTAGCAAAGAAGGTTCCATACCCATTTGCACTAGTCAGGTAACCCTGAGGACACAGATGAACCTCCAAGTGGCCTCAATAATTTTCTAAAAAGAATGCAAATGACCAGTGGTCTGCAAGCAATACATCTTTCCATTCCCCACCATCCAATCAGAGATGAAGAAGCTTCTTGGATGAGAAGCAAAACGTCTTCAAAAGAAAAAACAAGAAAGTTCAATTGCCTCCTGAAAATGCAACTTTGGGACAACCATGATCTGGATGACTGAGAATCTCCATAGACTTGTACAAATGACAAACACCAGCTAGCAGTCTTCTGGCTAACACCAGAAGACATGATGAAAACTCCTTAATTTCATAACACATATACAGACTTAACTGTGGTCAGCTGGGAAACTGAGAGACAAAGCCAAATCCAAGAATACTACAGAATTCCTGGCACTCAGATAAATCAACTATCAACAGGAACACAGAGATAAACAAAATTTACATAACATTCAAAAGAAACAATAAGAAAAAGGGAAATAACAAAATCACAGCTCCTCACCTACAATGAATTCTCAGATAACTAGATTGCCTTTCACCAGGTAATCAAACAGAAAACAATAATCAAGGAACGACAAAGGAGACAATCAAGCAGACAAATATTACCCCAGTTAAGGAACTATCAAGAAGAAAACCACATCCCATCAACATTGAAAGGGCAAGCTATTCTTAACAAGAAGCAATTCCCGCTCCCTTCTAGCACTAAAATGTTACACAATCAGGTAACAAAACATCGGCCACCAACCAAACTCAAAATAGCACCAAAGGGCTCTTTGGAAAAAATAATTTTAGCCTTTTGCATCTTTTACAATTCATTTTATTAACTTCAAGACTCTAGACTAATTAATTTTAAAAAATATGGATGTGGTTAAATCACTTGATGAAATTCCCTGTAAGATAGCATTTCTTCTATTTCTTCTATTTTGTCGTATATTTACTGCTCTATGGAAAATGATTTAACCAATGCAACAAATACTAATTTTCTGTTTCCATCTCTGCAGGTGAAAAGCCAGACAACTAGAATGCTTTCTTCACAGTGCAGTTCTATTTCCATTGAATGGCAGACTCATGTGACAGAAAATCCTAAACTTAGTTTTACTCCTGCTCAGATATGTGCTCTATTTAACCACGAGCGTCTTCTAGTCTATGGATTTATCCTCAATTGCACAGAGGTAAAAAGCTGTCCAAAGAAGCTTCTCTCTTCTTCCCAGTTTGAAAATTTATATATTGGCAGTATCTCTTTCAAGTGAATAAATAATGCATTTAATTTAAATAATAATTTAATTTAATTTAAATGATACATATAATTTAAATCATGGATTTTCCAAGAAAAAGAACCAATCAGAAAACCAATAAAGGATTTTCTATCGTCAGAAAAGCAATAGATAGGAACAGGAAATAGGATAGGAAAACAGAAAAATTACAAAGGCTATGCATATATAGCACTTTCCAGACCTCCACTTATTTGGAAAGGATTACAAAGATTATCAGGAAGTTTTACATTATATTTTTAAAAAATCTAGACATGTAATTACACTCATTATGATCCTAGTTTCTGAAACAACAGAAAATTGTTTCTGATCAACTCCTGTATGGTACCCTTTTGTACAGTATGTCTGAATACTGATATTATAACTCCCCTCCGTCTTCTTTTCTGTAATCAAAGATCCTAACTTCCTTCAGCTTATCCTCATAGAACATAGCCTCAAATTTGTGTATTGTATTTATAGCCTTCCTCTGAAACTGTTCTAACTCATCAATATCTTTTTCAAAATATGCCTGGAAATGTACACCAAATACCACAGTTGTCATCTCAACCATGTAGAGCAAAGGAGAATAAAGAATACACACATCTTAAAATGTTGTAAACAAATTAGATTGCTTGTATAGTAAACCTTTTTAATATTTTAAGACACCCAGAGTTACCTTGTAGTAAGATGGGCAGCTAATATATTGTACAAATAATAGATAAATAAAATCATGCCAATGTAAATAACAGCAGTTATAACATGGCTTAGCATTATCACATGCTGATTGTGTCCATGAGCTATATTAAGCAAAACAGTAGATTGAGCATAGAACAAAACTTGGAATTTCTGAAGCAATGGAAAATTATGGAAAATGTTATACTTTCTGCATGGGTGTCAAACTCGCTGCGTCACGTTGCCATCATGTGATGATTCATGACGTTTTCCCCATTCGTGCAACTGGGGTGGATGTGGCTTGCTTGTGACATATTCAGCCCGCAGGCCACCAGTTTGACACCTTTGTGAATGCTCAACCCGAAAAGATTCTTCCACCTGCTGCCATAACAATTTAATGATGTCAGCACTGATCTGAGCTTCAGAATGTTTCAGGTTTAAGCTAGCTTTGAATTTACACATTTCAGCTGCTTTCATTCTTTGTGCATATATGTTAGAGCTGGGGTGTCAAACTTGCGGTGATGTATCAGGATTTTCCCCCCCTTTGCCAAACCGGGTGTGGGTATGGCCAGTGCATGACGCATCCAGCCCATGGGCCACAAATTTAGAGTGGTTTTTTTTAAAAAAATGTTTGATTAAGCTATAGTTAATGCAAAGCCTGCTTAGAAATTCCATGCTAACTGAATTTTATATTTTAGATGCCCAAGAATCTCAAATCTTGATAAATTAAACAGCCATTATATTGCACTAGAGTTAAATCTTTTTTTAAAATTGTTTGGTGTATTCTCATGATTAAGTCACAACAAATGTTCCATTCCACCAGCAGATGTGTCTGTATTAGCACCCTCTCTGTAAACAGGAAGAGATATCTAAAAATAATTATAATAAATGTTGCATGGAGCTTATATTGTAAATAGAAGCACTTGCTTTTCCGTAAAGTAATAGATAAACATGCTATTACATGATGTGTATGCCACCATTCTTAATTAAAAAACAATAAATTAAAATGAATATTCTGGGTTTTTTCTATTTCAGGCTATTTTAAAGGCACAAGTAGATAATCAGGAATTGTATACACTGGTGTCTACATCTGAACTGCAGAAGACCACAGGAACTGTGAGTTAGGCATTGATTGTTCAAACCATAAACTTGTCTTGAGCTCTTGATTTAATATTTTAAAATGGAGCACTTGGGCCCCTTCTGTTGATGAATATTTATTAGTAACAATGCAGCTGTAAAAGACATTTCAAAGGGCAAGCCCTACTGGACATAAGTAGCACACATGAGAATAACAGAATTGGAAGGGACCTTGGAGATCTTCTAGTTCAACCTCTGCTAAGGCAGGAAACTCTATATCATTTCAGACAAATAGTTGTCAAATCTCTTTTTAAAAACCTCCAGTGTTGGAGCACTAACAACTTCTGGAAGGAAATAATTCCACCGATTAATTGTTCTAACTGTCAGGAAATTTCTCCTTAGTTCTAGGTTGCTTCTCTCCTTGATTAGTTTCCACCCATTGCTTCTTATCCTGTCCTTACTCTCTACAGCAATGGTTCCCAACCTTTTTTTTGCCCCGTACCCCTAAAGAAATTTCACTCGAACCTTGCACCTCCTGAAATTTATATTTTGCTCAAGGATAAATTATGCGAATTCCGAATAATATTTTATCAAAAAAAGATTGTTACTTTATTCTTTAATATAATTTGTAAAGGAAATTACAAATGTAGCCCTGAAACATATAATAAATTAACATTGGAATAAACCTCAGAAAATTAATCTCTTACTTGAAATAGAACAAATAACTAAGTAGTAAAAAATAGTACTAAATACTACAAGGACTAGTTTTCAAATGCTTGGTAGGATTGAATCTTTTCAGCTATGTATGTGACGGCCACTAAATAACGATACTTAACTCTAAAATGAAAACAAATTCGTCCATTGTAAAAGAAAATAAAAATGCCAACATATAGCCAATATCCTATTATTTACCTGGACTTTTCTCGCACCCCCTGGGGGTGCAAGCACCACAGGTTGGGAACCCCTGCTCTACAGGAAGGAAGGTACACCAAATGTGAGAATGCATGGGTCTTTTAGCAAAGGACAATTTAGCACATGGATTGAGGATGAAATGAAGCCCATGCCATTGAGACATGGCATTTACCATGGTTAGATGCAATTGGACAGTTACATGGGATCTATGAAGATGCCTATTTTTTTCCTGCTGCAGTCATTGACTCTGAACTGGGGCTGGGAGCTTTGGAACCTGTATACGGCCAAGAAATGAGAAAAGCAGTGACAGAATCAATTGTGTCAGAGGTGGTATTCAGCAGATTCCGACCTGTTCTGGAGAACCGGTCGTGGAAATTTTGAGTAGATTGAAATACCACCTCTGACTGGCCACGCCCCCATCTATTCTCTGCCTCCTGAGTCTCAGCTGATTGGCTGGGTCTTCTTTTGTTGCCCTGCACAAGAGAACAGAGCTGGAAAGCAAGTTAGTGGGGTCGGGAGAGAGTGGGGATTTTACAGTATCCTTCCCCTGCCATGCCCACCAAGCCATGCCCACAGAACCATTACTAAAAAAATGTGAATCTCACCACTGAATTGCATCTCCGAGGTTCCAATCCAGAGGTCCAGACAATGCTTTGATACAGAGGCAAAAATATTCTTTAAAACATTTGTCAGCACAAGCGCAGCCTCATCTCTTATGATATAGGGAGAATAATTCTTTTCCAATACACTATTTACATTCGGAGGCAAACTGCTCAATATACATTTGACAGGACCACACTATTTAATAATTGCTTTAATATTACTGATTGCAATGTCTTCTTTTATATCTGGTACAGATACTCCACAAACTTGCAGCAAGAGCCTTTATTAGAGAGTATGAACAAGGGATGCTCGATAAGAGTGAAACACAACATGAGGTATGCTCCCCAAAAAATAAAAACGATGCAACACTGTATTTATTATCCATTTTAATTATGACCGGCACCTATAAAATTGCTATGATTCTCTTATGGGATTAAATTAAGTGTTCTTCTATAAGCCTGGGGTTTTACATGTTTTTATTTTTATTTATGTTGAGTATTTTTTGCATTGCCACATTCTTTTAATTCTCATTTTGTTTGTGAGCCATCCAGAGATGGTTTTTTTTTATTATTATTTTGGATGGGTGATTGTCTAAATTTACTAAATAAATAAATAGAATAAGTTTGGAACAAGATACATAATTCTGAGGCTTCTAGCCCAAACAATGGCTGTGATGATCTGACAGTGGCTCTGTATTGCTATGTCGTAACATGTGATGAGATAGATTTATGGATGTATTTGCTAGTTAAACTGATTAAAGTGTGCTTGAGAAAATACAGGGAAGACATTTACAGTTTTCTCTAGGATCATACAGTGGAATAATTGGCAGGAATTCCTACCTCATTCCATTTTCTGGCACTTCAGAATACCTCCTTTTCCTGTCTGCAGAGGGATGTTGTTGTGCCTTGCCAATCTCTCTTGTCATTCCTAGACAGTCTGAGGGGCAGATCTTCTCAATAGTGGCCAATTTCTTTACTTTGGAAACATGTATGCTAAGAGGAAAAGAATGAAGCAGTTTGCTGACTGCATCTCAACTTTTCTACTCAATGAGTTTATTCAACAGCAAGTTAAGGACATTCATAAGATAGCAGAAGGGTGATTGTATAGTTTGGGGGGAAAGTGCACTTGATATTACCTTTCTGTCACCATAAAACATTGCTGATAGGATGGCTAACTGCTCCAAGATACAATATATTATTAGATACAATAAAATGAATGCTCCATATGACAATGAGATCTAGATTTATTTATTTGATTTATATCCTACCCTTTGTAGTGGAACTCAAGGCAGTGTACATAGTTCTTCCTTCTCGTATTTTTATCAATAGCAACTCGTGAGATAGATAGAGCTGACAGAAATTGATAGTCCAAGGCCACCCAAGAGTTTCCATACCTGAGAATGGATTAGGACCTGTATCTCGCCACTCCTATGCCACACTTTAACCACTGAACCAGTATGGTATAGTGGTTTAAATGTGGCATGGGAGTGGTGTGACACAGGTCTTAGTTTACTCTCTAATCTGAATGAATGCATGAATTAACAGCTTCATGCATTTAACAGTAGCTTTTAATTGTAGAAGGATTTTTCTGTTTAGCTATGCTAAACCAAAATCTTATCAAAGACTTGGCTAGCATGGATGTTGTCATCCAGTCATAGTTTATATTTCCACTTCCTTTCAAACATTATAACTGCTAATGATAGTTTCCTTTTTGTGGATCCTCACAGTTTATAATATCTTAATAGCATACAATAGGATAGGGTAGGGTAGGGTAGGGTAGAGAGGGTAGAATAGAATAGAATAGAATAGAATAGAATTCTTTATTGGCTAAGTGTGATTGGACACATAAGGAATTTGTCTTTGGTGCATATGCTCTCAGTGTACATAAAAGAAAAGATATATTCATCAAGAGTCAGGAATCATAAGATACAATGCTTAATAATATTCATAGGGTACAACAAGCAATCAATGTGATCCTGATTTATTTTGTGTTGTTTTATGATATTGTGCTTTAATGAACAAAATACATTTGACTATAAAATATAATGACAATATGATTTAAAATATGCTTGAAAATATATATTGAAAACTATAAATGAAATGTTGAAGATCTGCCACTTCAGGAACTAAACCAACTTGTATGGAAGTTACTGCTATAGCAGAAATCTGGATAAAATACTCCACTAGCCTGGCTTTCTGTTCCGTTCATGTCAGAGGCACTGCTTAAGGCACTTCTG
The DNA here is from genome assembly GCA_015471245.1 of Laticauda colubrina. Taxonomy (NCBI): domain Eukaryota; kingdom Metazoa; phylum Chordata; class Lepidosauria; order Squamata; family Elapidae; genus Laticauda; species Laticauda colubrina. The sequence continues at coordinate 21,256,053 of BLBF01000006.1, forward strand.
GGTTGAAGGGATTAACTGGTGACATCACTGTTGCGCAGGCATTGCCCCTGAAGGCTCCTTTCATGTCCTTATTAAAGAGCTGGAGAGATTGACAGGAGCTCACCCTGCCATGGAGCAGCACTTGGGTCTTGAACATGGCTTGCTAACTTCCAACTCAGCATCTTAACTATGTCAGCCACCTCACTCCTGCTAGCCCAGCTGTATATCACTGACAAAGATTACAGATAAAGCAGGAAGTAACCAGATGTCCTTTAGATATTTTGGAGAATAATTCCTGAACTTCTATAAATGTGTCCCACTGGCTATAGTGGCTTGAGCTTATAAGATTTGTAGTCCAAAACATCTGGCAGATATCAGGTTGCTTGTCCCTGCAGACTTTTTTAAACATTTGCCTGGACCTTATTATTTAGATGAAAAGAGAACAACTGAAGTCCAACATCATTGAGCTCAGCCTGAAGCACTCCATTGTTACCCAGTTTACAAGCTTTGTGGCAATTGAAAAAAGGGTATGTATGTTCATCTTCAAACCATCCTTCCCCCATTTTTTTCCTAAGGTAGGACTGAATTATTAAATCTGGAAGGCATCAGAACATATGGTTGAAATTGTCTTAATTTCAATGAAAATTTGAGCTTTGGTAAAGATTGACTATGCACTAGAATATTAACGGGTAGATTTATTGATAGTCCAAGGCCACCCAAGAGTGATGGATGCACTTTATGCTTCACCAATAACCAATAAAACTCCAGACTAATGGTGCATGGATGGCAGCCTTATTAACCAGTACTGCCGGAAGACAAAGTTTGAGGAAGTGGCAAGATCCCAACCACCGCAGACACATACCGTAGAAAATGATACCTCAGATTATGAGCGGAGGAGTGAAGCAAATTAGAAAGAGTAAAGGATGAGAGAAAATAGTATGTATCCATAACGAATGCTAAGAGGAAATGTCAGTGTTCTTTTACAGGCTTGAAAATATACGACCCAGAGAAAAATGTAATAGAACATTACAATAGAATATGGAATATAATACAGTAATAACAATAAATTATAAACCCTTAATTTAGTGGTGATGAGTAAAGTTTCAGTAGGCCATAATCAATGCTAGGAAATATTCAGATCTGAACTACAATGTGATGATAAATTTGCTCCTGGCAATCTGGTCAACAAATGAGAAATAGTATTCAACTGTTTTAGCAGGAAAACATTTTTCTGTTGAACTTCAGGAATATGTTTTGTTTCTATCTGCTTGCAAAGCAAGAAAGTAGTAATGTTTCTAAACAGACTGCAGATTAGTTGCCATCAGAGAGAAAATTATTTCAGAAATCATTATTTTCTTTCAGTCTAGTTGTATACTGTACAACTATTCATTCAAAGAAGACATCCATAACGGCTATTGTTTATTACTCTTTAGTAAACAAAGGTCTATGAACAATTAGCTGAGAAAAGTGAGCCCTTTGTAGCCAATATTTAATGAAAGAATAATTCAGTTAATAACAGTATAAAATTTATTATAATTTTTATAAACAGTTGAGTAATAATTAAATAAAATCCAATATTATTTTCATTTACATTTTGCACAATTATTTATAGGTAGTCCTCAACTTTCAACAGTTCATTGATGACTGTTCAAAGTTACAACTGCACTGAAAAAAAATGACTTATGACCATTTTTCATTGCAGCATCCCAATGGTCATGTGATCAAATTTCAGATACGTGGCAACTGATTCATATTTGGATGCAGTGTCCCAGAGTCACATGGTTCCCTGTTGTGATCTTCTGATAGGCAAAGGCAATGGGGAGGCCAGATTTACTTAACGATCATGTAACTAACTTAACAACCGCAGTGATTCACTTAACAACTGAAGGAAGAAATATCATAAAATGGGACAAAATTCATTTAACAAATGTCTCACTTAACCACAGAAGTTTTGGGCTCAATTCTGGTTGTGATGATTTCCTGTACTCCTACCAATAGAACAATCTTTCAGAATTTCTCAACCAGCAAGTCATTTGAAGTCTTGAAGTTCATACATGTGGATGGAGCTCAGATTAGGGAAAGGTCTATCATCACAAACTGGCCATCCAGAGATAGTGGGACCAGCAAAGTTAAGGAACTGGGAGATGATGTTTGGGCAGTGGGATGGAGGAGCTGATTCTAAGAGAACTATGTTTAGTTTTTCAGATTAATTCCAAGGCACATGTATAATTAACTGCTATTCTTAGCTTTGAATATTTAACATTATTGATTCCTTCTCATGTATTTTTTGGTACTTCTCAATTAGGAGGCAAATGAAGACCAAAGTGGTGATACTTTAGATCACTTGGAGCCTGTAGCTATACATGAGGTCGATATTTTACCCTATATAGCATATTCAACAGAAGAAATTCTGGAAAATGAAAGTATAGTATGTATATTGACTCCCCCAACTCCCACCCCACTTAATGTAATGTGATTTAATGTTTCTTCTTTGGTAAAGATAAGACATCTTCCATGTATATTGGGACTCAAATTCTCAAAAATGTTACAAGGACTTGCAGTACTATAATTTCAACACTTGCGGAGGGCAGCCTTTTAGAGAAGAAAAGCCAAATTTCTTTCACATTTTTTTCCTCAGAAGATACAGAGATTGTATAGAAGTGTTTGGAGTTGAAACCAAACCCATCCAGAGTAAGATCAAAACAGTCATGATGTGTTCCTTGGCTGTGTGGCAGAGGAGTGGAAACTAAATTGATTTGCCTGAACTACATATACTTTTGTGATATATCAATGACTAATTACTGTAGATGCACAGAAAGGAGATGAAGTTCTCCAGCAATTGATGCAGAATATTCTTTGTGTTGTAAAACTCCCAGTGACCCTGATGTGGGGAAAAGCTGTATTACTATGCTTGCATAGGGATAGATTCCTAGTAATACAATTCGGAAGGATGGTACGATATCATAGTTTTCCAAATTTTCCTGGCATACTTTTCATCTCTTTTATTAGTTGTAGAGAAATAAAGGATGATAAATTTGGAAGAAGCTATTTGGGCTAAATTATACCGTTCATTATTGCAGGAATTCAAATTAAAGCATCCCTGACAAATCTTTGTATAGCCTGTTTTTTGAACATACCTGGAGAAGGAAAGTTCATTTTCCTCAATAACTGGTTCCAATGAAAAACTGTTCATAGGTTAGAAAGATTTTTCTAACTTATCAGCCAGAAAAGGAAATTTTTCAATCTTGAAATACAACAGTCAATATCATTTAAGCAAATGTGAAATATTTTATGCTGGAAGATATTGTTTCTCCCAAAAAATAGATTCAGAAGCCATAAAGTATTATAGGGACTTTTAAACAGTATTAAAGAGTTTATTGTGTGAGTGTTATGTTAATTTGTCATTCCACAAGTATTTAATATTGGGAAAAGAAAAAGAGCACTGAAAGATTTTATTTATGGTTGGAAGCTAACGCCCTTCTTCCATTCACATAAAAGAAGTCTCCTATCATTTATCTGCTGTTCTGAACAATATTTTAGAATTTATGAATCTAATCTAAATCTAACAAGCATTTTTTAACAGCTGGAGCATAACTGTATACCTGATCATCTTAACTTGACACCACGTAAGGTCAGTAGTAAATTTTAAAAATTGTCAATGAATATTCTATTTTCTACCAATCTTTTGTCAAACACCAAATTGTAATCAACCATTATCTTCAGGCAAATCTGTTAATACGTTATTTTTTCTATAATTTAGATTGATAGAGGAGATTATGTATTTTCTGGTTTGAGACAGCAATTTGGGATTGTAAAATAGAAATTCATGGGACTTTTGACAAGCTGCAGCTTCATTCAGAAAAAGTCTTAAATATTCATTAGTTGGCCAAAGATGATGATAATGAAGACAAAAACAGAAGAACAGAACATCTAAAGTGTTTTTTTTTCTACTTCCACAGATACTTTACTTCTGCGACATGCCTGTCCACGAGGATGCTACTTCAAACTCTGCTATTCCAGTTCAGGTCAGTGCTCAGATAAAACTCACAGGGCCATCAAACATAATCAACTTATATTTTAATCAAAGTGCCAGTGTTTTTACAAAGTAGGTTTTGATTTTCAGGAATTGTCTGGAGTCTTGTGCGAGTCAGTCAGGGAAGAAATTGCTTTTGAACAACCTCCCAGACCCCTTGTTTGGAAAACTGTTCCACACACAAAAAAGACAGCTATTCCTAAGAATCTACTTGCATTTCATTCAGAAGAAGAAATATTAAAACCTTCAAAAAAAGAGAAGCAATCTGCCTTTTATAAAAGAAAGACAACTGCGTCTGAAATTAAATTAAACACAACTCATTATGCAGCTAAATCTTCAGAAGAGAATTCATGCCAGGTAAATTGTAACACATATTTAATATACTTCTTTCTAATATGGATGTCCTTATATGCTTTGTTTATATGAGGGCTGAATGAAAAATAATGTATCCATCTCAACTTTAGTTTAAATAGGGATATTTTAATAAAGGAAACAGGAGCCCTTGAAATGAACTCTATTGCTACTGTATTTATATCTCCACATAATTACCACCATTTACTGCACACATTTGTCAATGATGGACAAGCTTCTTAACATCATCATGAAAGAATCCCATACTTTATATACCTCCTCTTCCTTCAAAATCTGTTGTTGCGTACTTTGATTGTCCACCTTCCCATAAATTTGCAGGATAGAGTCTCCAGATCATTGAGGGCACCCTTAAGTTCTGTTGACTGGCCTCAGCTCTTCAAGCTTCAAAATCAGGTATTACTGTGTTTGTATTTGATGAAAAAATATGATTCAGTTTTAAATAAGCATATATCAGTTTACATTTGGTTCAATTTCCAAGTGTAACCTACTTTGTCAAATTGTAATTATAAAAAAGTGGGGAAATGAGAAGTTATGTTTTAAAATTTTTATTTGGTTGTTTTTATACTTTCTCCATGTGTATGCATATGCATGTGAAATTCCATTTCTTTTCTTTCGGAACATTGAATTACTGGATTATTTCCCATTTTTCTTGCCTAGTGATAAAGGGATTTCTTGTTATCATTATTGCAGCTATTAAAATTATCTAAGTGATATGCTATTAAAGCAGAAATCACAAAAAGGAATGAATTTGGAATGTCTCCCATATTATTATGATTTAAATGGTGTTTAGTGGCAAAAGATGCCTTGTTTTGTAGAATATCCATTTCAATAAAGTTTCCTTATTTAGTTGTAAGATTGTATCACAAAAATGAAAGGACAAAAATATTGTAACTTTGTTTTGTAAAACAATAAGTATAATTCTTTCAAATGTTGGTATTTTATTTTTTAGGATGGATTTTGGCAACTTACCTCTGAGCTTGGGATGCTTTTAGATCTTGATGTGCATCATTTAATTAATGTTTCACTTGCAAAAAGTGGAATTCAGTCACTTGGTAAGGACATTTTCAATCATTTTAACCATATACTTTCCAATATATCCAGGAAAAATAGGCTATTCAGATTCTCTGAGAAGAGAGGATTACTTGTCAAATCTGATTACATTTAATACTTCTTCCTAGTGTGAAAAGTTAGCTATGGTCCACTATTTGTAATGGACAGTTTATTTGCTTAGGATTGAAACCATAATACTTAAAATCGGCTCCTTGGAAAAGACCCTGATGCTGGTAAAGATTGAAGGCAAAAGGAGATGACGAGATGGTTAGATAGTGTCTTCGAAGTAATACACATGAGTTTGAACAAACTCCAGGAGACAAGGGAGGATTGGGGGCATGGCATTCTGTGGTCCATGAGGTCACAAAGAGTCAGACATGACTTAGCCACTGAATAACTAAAAACAATAATGCTAGGTAATGAATTTAGTTTGCTGGGGGGAAATCCCCACATCTATTTTTATGATAAATCTTTAATTAAAAAAAAAAAAAACTTTATTCCTGGCCAGATTAATAGCTGTCAGTGTTACATCTTTTTAGAGGATATGGAGTAATAACTGAATGTCAATACACAAAGAATTATAAAAGTTATCCGAACATAAAAAATGCATTGCCATTGTTTTATTTACATAGATTCTTGCAAATCCTGCATTGAAGCTGTGTACTTAAAATTCATGTCTTCTAAAGTGATGATCAACAGACATTGAATTTTTTTTTTTCATGATTTAAATTTCTGGCTTATTGAGGTATTTTCACCTCTTCTTAAAATAACATCAACAAGATGAGGGCACACTTGATTTGATCTTAGTACAGAGGTGGTATTTCAGTAGGACGCCATCAGCATTGAAATCTGACTATGGCAAACTGCTTCTGTATGGTTGCTAAGAAAATTGTAGGGATGTCCATGTAGTTATCCAGAGCTTTATCTGAGGGTGTCTTTTCCTTTTTATATCTATAGGGATTGAGGGATGTATATAACCAAAAATTTTGGATATTCAAGATTCATATAAGGCTATGCTAACAAGCATGACCAAGAATTAGCTGTTTAACATGAAACTCACAAAACTACATTATTTCATTTTCCCCCACTCTAGGTACAAAAGGAAAAGAGAAACTGCTACAGCTGATTGCTACCCTTCTAGTGCTCCAGGCTATATATTTCAAACAACTGGAAGGTCTTATCTTCAAATCTCTAATGAAATTGGAAGATTCTCCTCCATCATGGTATACTTGAGAACAAAACACAAAATAACATTCAGGCTGTTTTAGAAACATATGATGTTTAAAGTGTTATATCATTCATCTGTAGCTCCTGTAAGAAAAATATATCAATTCAAAAGCAATATAGAAATGACAACTAAATTCATAATGTCCCCTAAAATTAAAAACTGAGGGATTTTAAGAAAGTCCTGTTTTGGGGCCAAGTTCTCTGCCCCATTATAATGATGATATTATTATTGTTGTTGTTGTTGTTGTTGTTGGTAGCTGGCAGTGTACATATGAAAAGCCTAATCTGTGGCGGCATTTATTTGTCTGAGAAAATCTCACCACTTCTTTGATGGCTAGTAGGCATTTAAAAAAAACAACAGTCGGTTACTGCAGCCTAAATCTTTGTTTGCAAGTGTGTTTATCTTTCACGAAAAAGACAATCAGCTGGGATAGTAGATGGCATTCATGTGGGCCAGAATGAAGCAACTGTATCAGTTACCTTTTTGGTAAAAAGCATGTTATGTGACTGATTATGGTGAGTGTGGTCGCGAGTCTGTGAACAGATGCCTTACTGGGGTGGGAGTCAAATTTTTTAACAACCAGTTCTGTGGGTGTGGCTAGGTGGGAATGGCCATGTGACTGGGTGGGTGTGGCTTAGGGTTTTTTTTTGCAGCACCCCCCTCCCCCCCGGGTTTTTGGGCCTTCTGGGCAGCAGGGTAGCCTCCTGGGGGGCATTTTTACTCCCAGAAAGCTCCCCTGGGACTCAGAAAGAAAAAAAATGGAGCCTGGAGGGAGCACGCAGGACACACACACACACCATCTATTTTGGGGGCTTCTGGGCCTCAGGGAAGCCTCATGTGGGGCATTTTTGCTCCCAGAAGGTTCCCCTGGGACTCAGGAAGAAACCAAATAGAGTGCGTGTGTGTGTGTGTGCTATGCCCGCCCCCATGTTTTGCCTTCTTGGGCCTCAGGTAAGCCTCCTGGGGGGCATTTTTGCTCCCATAAGGTTTTCCTGGGGCTTAGGAAGGGAAAAAAACAGAGGCGGCGGGCGTACAACACCCTCCTCCATTTTGGGGCCTTCTGGGCCTCAGGGAAGCCTCCTGGGGGGGGGGTCTTTTGCTCCCAGAAGACTCCCCTGGTGCTCAGATAGAAACCAAATGGAGCATGTGTGTGTGTGTGTGCGTGCTGTGCTCCCCCCCCCCCCCATGTTTTGCCTTCCTGGGCCTCAGGGAAGGTTCCTGGGTGAAGCACTAAGACAGGAGGGGAATCCTGACACAACTGATCATAGGAACAGCTTATGGTCGGGAAGGAGAAAAGAAATACCTTAAGGAGTGACTGGGCAGGGAAGAACCCAGTCAGTGATGTTGGGCGTGCGCATGATGTTGTGCATGCATGACAAGGACTGACTCATGCGGGGAGTAGAGGGGCGGGCAGAGTGGGGCGGGGCCAACCAGGGGCATGATTTGCCAGTTCTCTGAACTATGCAGAATCATAACAATTGTTTCTATAGAACCGATCGGAACTAGTAGAATCCTCCCCCGCCTGTCCCCCCATCCAATAACAGCCAATTCTTAAAATCCAGGGGTGCCTATTAGCCTGCAAAATTTAGCTTTTCCTATATGAGCTGATAGGTAGAAAGTGGTTTTTCAGATAAACTAGTTCTAAGTCAATCAATCCTTCAACTGTTAAAAGCATTGAAATTAGATCCCGAAATGTTCTGTATCGACTATATTGGGCATTTCTAAACTTTGATTTAAATGTGAACCCTGTTTGGAGATGTATAAGTCTCAGAATAATTTTTAATACAATCTGTCCATCATGTTTTTCATTACAGATAGTCCTTGACTTACAACCATTCATTTAGTGATTGAAGTTACAGTGGCACCAAAAAAAGTGACTGATGACCATTTTTCACATTTATGACTATTGCAGCTTCCTCGTGGTCATGTGATCAAAATTCGGATGCTTGGCAACTGGCATATATTTATGACAGTTGCAATGACCCAGAGTCATATGATCGCTTTTTGTAACATTCTGACAAGCAGTCAGTAGGGAAGCCAAATTGATTTAACAACCGTATTATTTAACTTAACGACTGTGGTTGTTACAAAAGGTTGTAAAATGGGGCAAAATTCACTTGACAACAGCCTTGCTTAACAATGGACATTTAAGGCTCAATTATGGTCATAAATTGAGGACTACCTATATTCCAGATTGAAGTAATTGAATCAGTACACAGTAATCTGTTTTGCTGTTGCTTTTTTCGTAATGAATGTTCTTATCTGTTTTTCTTTTTTCACCACTGTTTACAGGGTACTTAATCCAGTAAGGAAAGCAACTGAGTGGGCAAACAGAATTGACCGTGAATTTCCAGGTATTTGCCAGCGTCTTCAGCTTGGAAAACACTGGGATGATGCCACTAAAAAGCTCCTGGGTATTTAACTAATGAACACAACATACTTCATGCTTCTTCTCTTAATAATTGAACACTACTAAGTTTGTTCTTGTCTTATTAATGAACATGACATCACAATAAAAGCATGCTATCACTGATTTCCTTATTTAAGATAATAATTATGCTGATATTCAACTTAGCACTTTTTGTTATCTTTATATATTTCATTTTGTGTCCGTTGACTTCTCCAATGAATTTGCATACATGACATGGCCAAAGTAAATCAGACATCATCTTGTGATTTTGAATTCCAATTATATGTCTGGTTTTATACAAGCAGTCAAGAATATACTTGTATAAATAATATCATGTATTCTAAAAACACTATCTGGACAAGACTTTGAGTATGTATAAAGTTTTTTTATTTAGTTTTTTTATAAACTAAAACAATACAACAAAATAACCAAAAAACATAATCATTAAAAACATTTTAAAAAGTTTGTGGGAGAGCACACTCAAGTTTCCCTAGCAATGCAACCACTTGGCAGGCTATACCCACATGACAGGATCCTCATCCAGATGGCAAAACCATGTTTTCAAAGTTAGGGGATAAAATTCCAAAGATTTGGCACCCATGGCAGAAAAGTATCTCCTCCCTGGGACCAGATGACATTCCTTTGTGAATTTATTCTGCAGTTTGCCCTTCCTGCCATACCTGATAAGACAGGTAAATTGGATTGGGAGAGGTGAACAATCCCTCAAATTACCTGGCCCCAAGCCATGTAAATTTGGAAATGAAAACATATTTTTTTATAATAACAGAGCGGGGTTGGTCAATATCCCTGATCAGAAAATGGCATTCTGCTCCAGCTTGCCAACTTCCTGCAGCTAATTTTAGCTTGTTCCTCATTCAGATGCAGATGGACAGGTAGTCCTCAACTTACAATGAAAATTTCTACTGAGACATTTGTTAAGTTGCCCCATTTTACCTTTCTCGCTACAGTTGTTAAGTGAATCACTCCAGTTGATTAGTTAGCAACCCAGGTGTTAAGTGAATGTGGCTTCCCCATTGACCTTGTTGGTCAGGTGGCAAAACGTGATTGGGGCACAGCAATGGTCATAAACACGAACCAGTTGCCAAGCATCTCAATTTTGATCACATGATCATGGGGATGGTGCAAAGGTCGTGTGAAAAACGCTCATAAGTTAACTTTTTCAGTGCCGTTTTAACCATGAACGGTCACTAAACGAACTGATGTAAAACGAGGACTACCTGTATAGGTGGGAAACTAGCTTAAGCTGGGGGGGGGGGGGAGAAGTCCTTAACTTCCAAAAATTCAAGGCGTGCCGTTCTTGCGTGTTACAGCAGATCTGGAAAAAAATCCAAACGCGCTATTCGGTTATTAAAATCAGAGTGTAATCGGGATTTAAAAAAAAAAAAAAGCTGCTGAAAGCGCCCAGGCGCGTTACATGCAAAACTCCAAGGTGGCTTACTCCGACCCGCCTCCTTTCCCATCGTGTTTTCTGATTGGCTGTTTTCTGCCCTTACGCGTGAGTGCACTTTTCCGACCCTTTGCTCTGATTGGCGGCTGTTCCGTTGGCCGATTTGTAGCGAAGACCAGCGCCGCTCTCTCAGCAACCTATCAGGGTCTTCGGCTGCCTCCACATGCGGGGCGGGGAAGCGAGATGTTGTCGTTAAAGGTTCGGCCCCCAACATGGCGGCTGCCGTGAGTGGGGCCGAGGAAGAGAAGGAGGCGATGGCGGCGAAACCGCCGGCGGATGGCCGGGCGGGAGAGAGCGGAATGGAGCCGGGGAGGGCGACCGTGGCAGCGGGAGGTGGCGGCGGCGAGAGTGAGGAAGAGGAGGAGGAGAACGTCTACGAGGTGGAGAAGATCTTGGATATGAAAACGGAAGATGTAAGTCCGGTGAGGGGCGGGTTTTGCAAGGGCAGAGCGGAGTTGATGGCTACAGGATATATAGACAGCCAAGAAAGCAAACCAATGAATCACAGAACAAGTCAACCAGAATTCTTCTCTGAGACCCAAATGACCAGGCTCAAATTATTGTACTTGGGACACATTATGCAAAGACCCATATAAGGGCGAGAGGCCAGGAGAGCGGGACAAGAAGGCCGCGGGTCGAAGGGACAGAAAGAGAGGGAATGCCGTGAGGAACAAAAAGGCCTTCCTGTCATTTCCCGCCCCGTTTTTTTTTCCTCTCTCTCTTCTCTCTGTGTGGCGAATACAATGTTGAAGGAAACGCGGCGGCGTCTTGCAGCTGAGAGGAAGACTGACTCTGAATTCAGGAGGCAGTTTTCTTATTCAAAAAGGGAGGAAAGTTGCAAAAAAAAAAAAAAAAAGAGGAAAGTTGACTAAAACATATGAAGGAACAGTTGCAGGAATTGGGTATGGCCAGTCTAGAGAAAAGAAGGATTGGGGTGACAGGATAGCAGTGTTTCAATATTTGAGGGGCTGCCACAAAGATGAGAAGGTCCACTTATTTTTCAAAGCACCAGAAAGCAGAACAAGAAATAATGGATGGAAACTAATTAAGGAGAAAAGCAAACCTGGAATTAAGGAGAAACTTCCAAACAGAGGGAACAATTAACCAGTGGAACAGCTTGCCTTTAAAAGTTGTGGGTGCTTCATCACTGGAAATTTTTAAGAAGAGACTAGACAGCCACTTGTCTGAAATGGTATGGGATCTCCTGCTTCAGCAGAGGGTTGGACTAGAAGACCTCCAAGGTCCCTTCCAGCTCTATTCTGATTGATTGATTGCAGTTTACATGAAGAACCAAGGAATTGGGCCAGTTCAGTTAGTCTGCCTTTAGAAAGAATTGTCTAGCTTGAACTGAAATAGACAAGTGGCCTGTCTAGTTCCCTCAGCATTAGCTACTTTTGTCTAGTGTCTCAGACTGAATAGGTTTGCAGAAGTTGGGCTTTATGGAGATCCCAGGAAGTTGGGCTGAGACTTGGTCTGAAGAGCTCTTCACCTGACCTGTGTTATTGTGTAGGTTTAGGAACTTGACAATTATCTTTGCCAAACTACAGTACAGGGAGTCTTCAACTTAACAACCACAAGTGAGCCCAAAATTCATGCTGCTAAATAAGAAAAATGTTAAGGGAGTTTTGCCCTATTTTACCAGGTTTTTTTGCCACATTTGTTAAGTGAATCACTGTAGGTCTTAAATTGGTAACCAGGTTGTTAAGTGAAGCTTGTCTTCCCATTGATTTTGTTTGTCATAAGGGAATCGTGTAACTCCGGGACACTGCATACAAATTTGGGCACTCCATTGTAAATGTGAGTCAGTTGTGAAGCATCCAAATTTTTATCATGTGACCATGGCGATACTGCCATGGTCACAAATGTGAAAAATAAGTCACTTCTTTTCAGTGCTATTTTAATTTTAACCATCACTAAATGAACTGAGGTAAGTTGGGGACTACCTGTTTAATAAAGTCCTCATCAACCAACTGTATGTTCAGTGAGTATAGTTACAACAGCACTGAATAATTAACTTTAGAACTGGTCCTCAAACTTGTAACATCTACATGGTCATATGATCATTATTGAGATGCTTCAGAAGTGGCATATGCTTTCAAAGGTTGTACATCCTGTGGTCACATGATTATCATTTTCAAGTTTTCCTCCCAGCTTCTCACAAGCAAAATCAATCGGGAAGCCAGCAGGACATCACAAGTCAGGGTCATGTAATGTCTTCCTTAATGACCTATTGTAATTTGCTTAACCATAGTAGAACTGACATAAGCCTAGTGTGGTCATGTGGTGTTTTACTTTATGGTTGTGTTGCCTAGCACAGTTAGTGAAGACTCCTATATTGCATTTTTTAAATTAAATTGATGTACAACTTTCCCACCCTCTAGGCTATTGTAATAATAACAAAATACTGTTTTTCTTATATGAAACTTATGAGTTGAAAATAGAACATTTCCTCACATAATTCTTGTTACTGGTATTGAAAAATAATTGCAGCTATATGGTTGTGGCAGTGGATGTTTAAAATTTGAAGAAATTGCTCCGATCTTTCTAGAAGTTCTGATTGTTCTCGGCATGATTAAACTTTGAAACAGTTTTTTTTTCTGATTCAAATCAGAAATTGCCAAAACTTTCACAACTTTTCTTCAATAATTTTCCATAATAGATTTAACTTGAGCCTCTCTGAATTCAAAACTTTCATCAAAACTGTACCAGTCTATAATGTGGAATATTTTCTATTGTTAAATATTTTGTTTGCTATTCACTTTTTAACTATCTCCCTCTCAATTACCAGGTTTAATTAAAATATTTATATGGACATCCACCTTAAAATACAATTTGGGCATGTTTAACAATAATAAAATCCAGAATTATATAAATCATAAAACCAAATCAAAACCCAGTTCCTTAGTCATTCTCTGGGGATGTCCCACAAACAACTCCAAACATCCTTACTTTATCCTATCATTGAAAAACAGTAGGAACTTGATAATCATCCAAAAGACTAAAGAGGTTGGAGACTGCTGGATCATTGGGGGGGGGGGGGGGGTGGGTGTTCCATAAGGGAGGGGCAGGTAAGGAAAAAGGCAACTTCCAAGATCCAGTTAAATAGCAAGATTTCAGGGAAGATACCTAAATGAATCCATGTGTTCATTGTGACCATCTGCTAATTTATTATTTATTCTATTCAATGGGGTGTCATGGTTATTATGCACATATGTAACTATTTTTTTTCTGTCAGGGAGAAGTGAAATACAAAGTACGGTGGAAAGGCTATGCACCAGATGATGATACATGGGAACCTGAGGAACATTTGAAAGACTGTAAAGAAGTTCTTCTTGAGTTTCGAAAGAAAATGCTGGATAATAAATCTAAACCTGTTAAAAAAGAGATACAGGTATGTTTGGTTTCATTCCCATTTGTTTCAATCCATTTTTCATAATCATGGATCCTGTCCTTTGCAAAGTGTCAATACCACCACCATCAACCCACTCATCCTTGAAGCTCTTTCCCTATTGCTTTTTCTGAAGTACAACTCATACCGGCTGGATAGTCCTCATTTACCAATCATTTGTTCAGTTCACAGTCATGATGGTGTTGAATGAGTGGTATTTAGAACCAGTCATTGAAGTTGTAACCATACCAGGGAATGACCCAGTAGTTGGCAACCAGCTTGCATTTAGATGGCTGCAGTATCCCATAGTTATGGTATCATTGTGTACAATCTTCCCTGCTGTCTTCCACAAACAAAGTCAGTGGGGAAGAAAGGTTGAAAGTTGCTCTGACAAATCACTCCTGCTCCTAGTTGGTATATGGGGAAGTATGGCCACGGCCCAGCCTGACTCCACTCAAGCCGCACAATGTCCCCCCTTCTGTATTTGTGCCATGTACCCATGGCCTCACTGCAATTGCACTCTGCACTTCCTAGCCTTGCTGCACTTGGGTCCCACCATGCTGTGCATCTCCTGGCCTTACTGTATTCCCTCCATACTGCAGCACCCTCTTCTTGATTGAACTTCCTTGCTTGCTTCCTGGTTGGGAGCTGCCTAAGGAAAAACTTGTCATAACCAAGACTTGTGACTTCCTACCAGTTTCCTCATTGATTTTGCTTGTTGGTAACTGGCAGGAAATCACAAGTTCCAGCCATATGAGGTCCTTGCATAACAATCCATGATTCTCAATGATGGAAATTAGGATTGCCAATGATGCACTAAATGATGCACTTATATGACATTTTGCTTTATAATCGTGTTGTTTAGCAACAAGACTGTGTTTCTCCGTGTCATATGTAAGTATATGCATTTTTTTTATTTTATGTTTATGTAATATAGGATATGGTGACCCTTTGAGAGCTGCATGCAGTGAAATTTCATTTTAATTTATGCCAATTAGCGTACATTCAAAGTGACAATAACGTTATTCTAAGATAAGAGAAATTCTGCATCTAATTACCATTGATAAACAAGGTCTTGTATGACAGCTCAGATCATAAAGCATTTTAAAAATACCTTTTCCCTTTGCAGTTTATGATCTCCCTATATGTTTACGAAAAAGGCTTTTAAAATGATGAATTTGAACTTGTATGCTGTATGATATTGCTTGTAAAAATATTTCTATTGGAACCAAAATTTTACAAAATTGGTAAAATGATTTTCATTTATGCAAAAATTACTCATGCTACCTTTAATAGACATTAATCTGTTAAATTATATTGGTCTCATCGGGATTCAGACAACATTTCAGACATTATTTCTTTGGACTTGTGAAAAGGAGAATTCATTTGGTCATCTTGATTTATTTTGTCCTTTATTTAATCTACATATTTTCTTCTGTGTACTGAAATAAACTCCAATCATTATAAAGAGGATTGGATAATACTCATAATTATTCATTTAAAACAACATACCAAAAGGCAAATTAATTGAAAAAAAAACAGAAAATAAACTGAATCAAGGAACTACTAAGGAAAAAAATCCATACTGCCACAACATTGGCAGGATTTTATTGTATTGAACTTAGACAGAGAGCAAACCTCACACTCACTAGCAGGGATGATATTACCTAATCAGGTAGTAAAACTCTATAAGCACACAACCTAAGTCAGAGAGCATCAAGGATTCCATAATTGAAATCTTATTAGCTTACTAGATATTCGAGCAATGTTATATCAGTTTTTTACTTTGACTGTTTTGGTTTTCAGACAGTTTAAAATGCTGATATTGAGTTTCAAATGTCTTTATTGTTTGGAATCAAGCTGCTTAAGAGGTAGTCTGTATATTTAAATGCCTGCCTACTCACACACTGAAAGGGCTACGGAGACCCTGGATGTATAGATGGTGATGCTACATAAAATATTAGGCAGAACTTTTTGCTGGTACCCTCTATGTGCAGAATTTTATCCCTAGTGTTTTCCTTTAGAAAGGTATAACATTCAAACTGCTTTTAATTAAGAAAATAACTTTGTGCCTATTTTTAATACGCTGCAATTATGGACTTGAAATGATTTAATTGCTCTTTTTCTTATACTTTTGCTTTTTAATATTGGTAATTTTAGATGTGATATTTATATTGTTGTGCAAAAATATTAGTGTTTTGGTCCAAAAACTCTTATATCAATAGGTGGATGGAGTTAGGACTTTTCACTTGAGTTGATTGAATAGTTGCTTTCTCAGCCATGTGGCAACTCTCATAAAGTAAAGGAAGCCTTCAAAAATATGTATATGATTGGTCAAAGGAAAAAATGAATAAATAAAATCTTTGAGAAAATAGATAATTTGATCTCAGATCCTTGATTTTGTTTTCCTCCATATAAAGATCAAATTTGAAACCATTTTTGAATATACTAATGTTATTGTAAGATCCTATGCTATCCTGTCCTATCCTCTGTCCTATCCGATCCTAATCTATTCTATATTCTATATTAAATGTTTTAAGTGTCCCTTCTTTTTCTCCCTTTTGTAGAAACTGCCTTTAAATGATGATCTTTTTGAAGCAGATTCTGAAGCAGATAGTGATTGGCAAAGTGATACAAAAGGGGACCGATCACCAAAGAAGAAAAAGAAAAAATCTAAAGACAAAGAAGATAAAAGCCAAGATGAAATGCAAAAGAAAAAAAGTAAACTGGGCAAAGTTAAAGAAAAACCATTTCTAGAATGTGAAAATTCTTCTGACAGTCTGGCTTCAGATTCAAAACCAAAGAAAAGGACTTCAGAGTCAAAGGAAGAGATTAAAGATTCCAAAAAACAAAGGCGAGAGGATATAAAAGATAATAAAAAAAAAGAAAGCAAAGATGGTAAGAAAAAAATGAAAGAGGAGAGCAAAGAAAATAAGCATATGCAAAAGGGGAAACACAGCATTAATCATTTAGATGGCGAATCTAGCATGCAAGATGATTCTTTTTCTCAAGCTGCAGATTTTGAAAGTGAAGATTTAGATTCTGATAGCAGCGAGGAAAAACATAAGACACCTTCTGGCAAATACTGGTTAGGAGAGGTTTCAGTTCATCAGGCTGATAGTACTTCAAGCACAGATGATAGTTCTGAAATAAGGATTAAAAAGAAGAAAAAGAAACGCAAAAAGTCTTCGGAGTTAGATGAAAATAGAAAAGTAGATAAAAGTTTGGAGAAGAAGAGCACCCAGAAAAAGCAGAAGGTTCCAGAGAAAACAAAGGCTGCTGAGCTCGAAAATAAGAGGCTATTTATATCTGCTCCAGCCCAGAAGCCTTTCAAATTGTCAGTTGATGAACGGGGATGCAGGCCCAATGATACAGGAGGAGAGGGGAGCAATAACACCAAATGGAAAAGTAAAGAGGCGAAGGCAGTCCAATCTTACGGAGGGAATGTGCTTCAAAAGGCAGCCATTCCTGAAAGCAAAGAAAAGAACACAAATTGGAGAAGTGATGAGGAGAAAATAAAAGAGAAGCCTTCTCAGTATTCTCTAGGGGAGAATCTTTTTGAAAAATTTATTATGGACATGGAAGGCAGTAAAGGAGGGAGCATGGTTGTCAAGAAGAATCTGTCCAAAATTGAGCTGAATGTTGAAGAAGTCCCAAAGGAAAGAGGCACTTTACCTAAGGTAATCAGTATTGGATGACACAGAATTAGGATTTATTTACCAGACCTTGTTTTCTTTATTCCAAATCTTCATTTAATCATATGTTTATGCAACTTCCTTTGTTTACTTTTCTTGGCATTTCCATTCATCTTTTCCCCCTACTTTTAGTATTTTAGGAGTCAAAATAAATCATTTTGAGGCAGTTTGAATTGAAATAGCACCTAAATTTCCTATCCTATCTGTTCTGTGTATTCTGCCCTATTATACTATTTCCACTCCCTAGATTATGTAAGTAATCTCAAAGCAATTTGATTAATACAAGATAATCAGGCTGCTGTGTAAGGCTTGATTGAAATGGTTCTGCTATTTTTACTCTGGTAAAGTATTATCTAAGGGCTAAATCTGCATTAACCTACTATTTTATCCTCTATGAGTAAAAGGGTTTAGTTACCAGCTTGTGTGATTTTTCTTGTGAGTAAGTTAACATGTTTTATGAAATCCACTGATTATATACTCCTAGAATTCTTGTGTCTGTAACCATCAGTTGGGTGAAATTGGAAGGCATAGGATAGCAATTACTGAACCAAGGTAGATTAAATGGGCCATTTTAATAATATGCCCCCATGACCCCTATGGATATGAATTGGGGAGGATGTAGTGCATCAGTGCCACCACAGTCATGTGAATCTCATTTTCAACAGTCCCTAACAGCTGCTCAGAAGTTACTGCGGAACCTGGTAGGAATTTTAAAGTAGATCATGGTTGCTAAGGCTTCTTACCACTTCCCATTAGCAAAGTCTTTGCTTGTGGGGAGAAAATCAAGAGGGAAGCTGGAAAGGAAGATTGCAAGTAGCTTGGGTAAGCCTATCTACCTGCAGAACCTCCCTCAGTTCTTGTTCACTCATGCCAGCCACTTGTGCACCCATTCTCTCCCACCATCACCCAGTAGTGGCCATATAGGGGGAGGGAGAGAGGGAGGGGAACAGGGAGAAAAAGGGAAGAAAATGAGGAAGCCGATTTGGAAGCTGCTCCTGCTCCCAATGTTTGGGGTTTTTTTTGTCCACTTGTGGTCATTCTGTTTAGATAAGGAAATATCTCTGAAACGATGATGCATTGGGTCACAGGTTGATGTTTGTTTTAGAACTGAAAGTACTTTAGACAAAATCCAGTGAAATAAGTATGTGTCCAAAGGTTTGGGAAATTTAATTTTCTGAGTGTATTTAATTTTTCATTCCAAAGACAAAAAGTTGCTTTGGTAATAAAGGTATGTACTTAAATGCTGAAAAAAATACTGTTGCATATGTTTAATATCTCTTGCACATCCAAATTTTTTTTTTATGTTCTGGACTTCACATTCATTTTAGTGTGGTTTAAATTACTCATATTCATGCTTTTATAGCTTTGCTCTGTAACTGGTTAACCATTAGTTTCGCTATGTTTTGCTCTTCTTTAGGCTACATGGAAATGAATGCCAATTCCTAATACTTTTGTAATAAATCGAACAGAAGAACGAGTTTATATATTTTAAGTTGTGTTAGCTTTTGTTGCATTTACATGCATAGCACTCTTGTTTGTGTTATTTTTCACTTCTAGGAAAAGGAAACCAAAAAAAGTGAAATAAAAGAAAAACTCCAAAAGAAATTAGACTCTGAAAAGGAAGAAAAAAACAGAAAAGAGCAAAGGCAGTTTAAAAGTAAGGCTGAAATAATAAATTATAAAAAAAAAATTTGGGAATACCAATGTAATATTGTTTCAATCTTTACAGTACAATATGTACTATTGTTGAAAACCAAATGATTTTTTTCGTCATATTTACCATTAGCCATATTTGGCACTAATATTTGTTCTCATGGGTTGAATTCAAATGTAGGTGGGTGCAAAGGAGCAAGTGAGAGCTTTTTTGTGTTAAGTTACATCACAAATGCTTCACAGTGATTCAGAAGACCACGTTGAATGAAAAAGATTGTGTTACTGATAGAATGTTACTGATAGAAAAGAAGGAGGAATTGTTGCATGAATTTGATTTTTAAAGACTGCCCACTAAAATATAGTATGATGCTCACACTAAACTAAAAAATTTGTTTCTGTACCTTGTGAAAATATAAACATCTGTTCAGAGAGAGATAAGTTACATCTTAATTTAATTGCTGGTAATATATAAAGGCTATTTTGGGCGTAACTCCATGTAGATAAATCTGCTTTCATCTCTCCTATTATATAAATTTAAATCTTGATTTATGCAGTGTCTAATATTCTAAACTGCTTAAACTTAGTAATATTGTTGCATGGTATTTCAGTTCCAGTTCCTAGTATGCTGAAAAGGTTATTATAATGTTAGCTTGATGAAAACATCTTTTCAAGTAGTATATTTTAGATGTTAAAGTTTTATAATTAAACTTATCCAGGCAGTGATTTGAAGAACTAAATCATCAGTAAATGGTTTAATATATTCTAAGGCACCAACTCGTATACTGATATCAAAGCATCAGTAGAACACTTCAAATACTAGACCATATTTAAAAAGTTTACTTTGATTGCTTTTCTGAATGAAATATGGGAGCATGCCTTTCAGATCTCCAGAAGCAAGGGTTTCATGCACAGAGGCATGTCACAGAAAGAAGCATTCTCCATCTGACCCTTTCCTCCTCCTATTCTCACCAGGTGGTGGTGAATTTTAAGTATGCCTGTTTGAGCTGATCACACTAGATGGCTTAGTTCTCTTTAAAGTACCATATACACTCGCATATAAGCCGACTTTAGAACGCTTTTTTTTTTTTTCAAATTTGGGGGTCGGCTTATATGCGCATAAATCTGATTTCTGACACAAACGACATGACGATATGACACCACTTCTCAGATCACGCAATATCGATATTACCATACAGCGATATATACATACAGCACATTTCTTTTTACTCTGGCTGCCTCCATTTTGCTTTTTCTCCCACCGGATATAACATGCTCTGATTGGTTAGTTATTCACGTGACCGCTGTAGTGTTTGCGATCATCACATGGAACTTTGTATCCAGTTTCTCTGCATTTAGTAAAGCATTCCGCAGTAAAATTCATTAAAATATAGCCATGTCTGATTTTAAAAGAAAAAGAATGTCTTATGCTGCTTCTTTTAAACTAAAAGTAGTGAAGGCCGCAGAGGAAACAAGCAATCTTGAAGCAGCAAGAACCTTTGGAGTGGATGAGAGCAATATTAGAAGATGGAGAAAGGATAGTACATTGGATTGCACCCCTAGTTCAAAACGTACAAAAAGAGGACCCAAAGCTGGGCAATTCCCTGAAATGGAAAAGCACATTCTTGAGTGGTTTGAGGCTCAAAGGCAGAATGGCTACAGTGTGTCTAGATTGGCTGTGCGCTTACAAGCATTGCAGATGGCCAAATCTGGAAAATACCAAGGTACCTCAACCATCACTGCTTCCCCGGGCTGGTGTACAAGGTTTTTGAAGAGAAACGCGATATCACTAAGACAAAGAACAAAAATAGCCCAAAAGCTACCATCAGAATTTAAGGAAAAGGTGATGAACTTCCAACGTTTCGTGATAAATAAACAAAAGACTGGTGATTTTCCTCTCAGCAGGATTGGCAATATGGACGAGAACCCTATGTGCTTTGACATGCCAAGCACTAAAACATTGAACCAAAAGGGTGAAAAAACAGTTCTTATTAAGACAACAGGGCACCAAAAAACCCATTTTACAGTGGTGCTGAGTTGCACTGCAGATGGGTGAAGCTACCCCCGATGGTAATCTTCAAACGAAAAACCCCTCCAAAAGACAAATTTCCCAGTGGTGTGCTCATCCATCAGCATCCCAAAGGATGGATGGATGAAGAAGGCGTAATCAAATGGATAAATCAAGTGTGGGTGCGCAGAAATGGAGGTCTTCTCGAGAAACACTCCATGCTAGTCTGGGACCAATTCAGAGCTCACCTAACCAAAAAGGTAAAATGGAGTCTAAAGGAGTCAAACACCATTCAGGCAGTCATACCAGGAGGGTTGACTGGAATGCTACAACCCCTAGATGTCAGCCTGAACAGACCCTTCAAGACACACATGTGAAACCTGTGGACACAGTGGATGGCAGATGGCAAAGCTGAACTAACAGCCAAAGGAAACTTCAAACCTCCTCCTTTGCCCACAGTTGTGTCTTGGGTGAAGACTGCATGGGATATGATTTTCCAAGAAATGGTACAGAAATCCTTTTTAAAATGTTGCATGACCAACAAATTAGATGCCACTGAAGATGATGTTGTATGGCAGGAGGATAGCAATGAAACTGAAAATGAAGACAGTGATGAAGTGGCAGAAAATGAAAATGAAGATCAAGATGAAGAAATGTGGGATGAAGATAATGTCAAATATACATTGGAGGACTGGAAACATCTCTTTGGGGAATCTGAGGACGAGGGTGATGGTGAGGATGAATTTGAAGGATTCTGAGACACAGTTTAATTTGTGAAAATAAATAAAAGTAAAACACAACAATAATGGCTTTTATTCTCATTTATGCTCTTCTGCAAGCTTTTGCTATGATAAATGCATATATTACCATTATATAACATCAGATTCTTTACAAACCGGGCAATTAACTTAATACTGTTTCCTACACAAATGCTTTGATAATGAACCTTCATCAGTGCATTGCATATTGATACTCTTTTGTTATTAGCCCAAACAACACACCATGGTATTTGGGGGTCGGCTTATATGCGAGTTTTTGCAAAATTCCTCATTTTGGGGCAGTTTTTTAAGGGTCGGCTTATATGCGAGATCGGCTTATATGCGAGTATATACGGTAGGCAGACTGAAGGTGCTTACAATGTTGGGGTGGTGGTGTTTCCATTAAATCAACACATATGGAAATTTATTTCAAATCAACAGAACAAAATGATCTGACTTGCTTAAAAAGTGAACTTGTAAACATGCCGTAATAAATGTTCCTGTTAAAAAACTGTAAGGTGATAGTTTTTTTCCAGTTCTAAAGAATCATTGAATGCCTTTCAAAAACTTAAAATTCCTTTGATTCTGCAAGGCTTTTGTAGATGCATATTGTAAAGAAAGGTGATTCTCACCTTTACATAAAAATTGTATTATATTAACCTTAAAAGGAATCATTATATCCCACTCTTGCTTGCTTATATGGTCCACAAAATAATGGTGTTTTTTTTTTTTTTTTTTTTAGATTTGAAAGAGATTAGGAGTGCATTTGATGTGTTTAGCATCTGTTCAGAAGAAAAAAATGAGTATTTGGACAGTCGAAAAAAAGAGGAGTCAGCCCACGAGCCTAGATCCACAGATGAATTTAGATTAAAAGATAAGCAAGGATATAGCAGGACCAGCAGAGATGAGACTGATACTTGGGCGTACATTGCAGCAGAGGGTGACCATGATATAACTGAGGACAGTTCTGGTAAGTTAACAATGTATCACTGAGGACAAAAGTTCATTTCAGATGGCTATATATTGTGATCCACAAATAGGTAAGGGGACCAGCATAATGGTCTTAAAGTGACCTTTGAAGAATCCTCATCTATTTAATTCTTGGAAGCTCAGTGTCCACTATCCATTACATTAAGTATCGCTTGTAAGTCAAATGTTCCGTAGAATGGGTCCCCAGCCTTCTGAACACAGCCCAGGGCTTGGATGCACCCTGTTAGGAACCAGGCTGCAGAAGGGATGGGTGAGTGCATGTGTGTGTGAAGCTGCATTTATGAAAGTGATGCACACACCCAAAATCATTCTCTCTTCCCACCTCCACAATTCCACCGAGCTGGTGACTGTTGACCTAGAGCTAGGTTAAAATCCTTTGTAGACCTTTATGTTTTGAATACTATTGAGAAAAGGTTTCATTAGTAGATAACAACTGTGTGGTGAAATTCTTTTAGAATTTCTTACTGAATCATGTAACTTGATTATTGATCAATGCATTTTTTTTGAGATTATGGAGGAAGGCACAAAGTATCTCAATCCTGGATCAGTAGTGCTAAATGTTATGATCAATAAATATATTCATTCAAGAATATCCAAAAATAAATAAATATGTCCATTAGGAAATACAGTATACATTGATTTATCACTAAATGTGACTCTAGCATGTTTGAGCTCTGTTCATTTCACAGAGGATTCAAATACTGTGAATTTTATAATTGAATTTACAGAGATAATAAGCAGAATGTGAATTCAAACTATTATTTTCGTGTTCAGAATGACGTTTTTGAGTATGAGACAAGCAGCTTATGATCTGTTACAATCATTTAGGATGGATATCAGATTCAAATTTTCAGAGGGTTTGAAATAGTTACTCTGTCCTCAAAATTCAAAGTGGTTCTTGTACACCAGTGGTGAGAAGGAAGGATATCTGAAGAAATAATTGTTTTGATGATGGGAAAATTTAACACTTTTTTTTTCTTTTCTTCTAAAAAATCCAAACATTATAGATACCAAGCAACAGACCATGAGTTTAGGTATGGACATGCAGCTAGAGTGGCTGTCACTAGAAGACTTTCAGAAACATCTTGATGGAGAAGATGAAGAGCACTCGACAAAAGACGTGATATCATCAGGTAAGTAACATGCAGAGACTGAACAGCTGCATATCTCCATTTCTTAAACATTAATTTCTGTTGGATGCTTTTTTTCTAGTTCAGCTGCGAGATGCTGTTAAAAATGGGAACTATACTATGGTAAAGATGGCACTTAATTCAAATGAAGAATATAATCTAGATCAGGAGGTATGTTTCCTAGACTACATTATTATAATCATACGATATTAATGTAATCTTCTGAAGTATATTATTTAAAGATACTGAATCGTAGATAATGTGTTTCATTATGTTCACAATTTCTAGAACACAAATTTGTGTTTGTATTTGCATAGAGAAGGCTTTACTTCAGTAAGACTGCTTCACAATTTATTATTTTAACAAATTTGTATATCAGTTGTATTAATAAAAATACTACTCATCTGAAAAATTATTCCAGTGTAATCAGCGTATTTTTATTTACAATACATTTTAGCATATCAGAAAAATTGATATATCAAAAATGACAAATATTATTCAAGTAAAGTTTTTTTCCTTTTCAACACAACACAAAATATCTTCTGAATTCAGGAATATAGAAAATATAGTTATTTTTCTACTTGTGTAATGCTCGTGAGTACGCTATACATAGTCAATTTACTTAACAGCAAAACACTGTAGTTAGAAGTTCTCTTCAGATTCAGCTCAGTTAAATTGCTGTTATCTTTGTGGTAACCATGTTGTACATCTGTTCTTCAATAATCAGTTACTTCTTTAGGAAGGTATTTTTATTGATAACTGACCATTATAAATCACTGTTGCAGGATTCAAGTGGAATGACTCTGGTGATGCTGGCTGCTGCAGGAGGTCACGACGACATTCTTCGACTTCTTATTCGGAAAGGAGCTAAAGTTAATTGCAGACAAAAGAATGGCACAACTGCATTGATTCATGCAGCTGAAAAGGTCTGTTTCCTGCCGCCTTTTTATGTTTATTCTTTTCTCTAAAATTATGGTTGTTAAACTTCGCTTTTGGGGAAGATCTAGCCCACAGGGCCACCTTGGAAACAGTGAAGGACTGGCCTGCAGTTCCACTGCCAGTGAAAACAGCTGGCAGAAGGTTGCAGGAGGCCGTTGGAGCCGAAAACGGAGCTACGGAGCCCAATTTTTGCTGGCAGAGCACTCGGGCTACCACAGGAGCCCCTGACACAAGTGACGTTGAGCTGGCCTAATGCGATCCCTCAATGAAATCGAGTTTGACACCCCTGGCTTAGATTATTGGATCAACTTTACTGTTGATTTCTTTTTCTGCTGCTTTTTCATAATAAGCCAAACTCATAGGTATTCTCAAGAATATTACCTTGCTTCAAGACATAATACTATTTAAAGAGTCATACAAATATGTAGTATGTTTCCCATAAGTTTCTTGTAAGCAGAAATTCTTGAAATGGCATAAATCTGCTTTGAAGGAAGTGAAAGTAATTTCTATGTGTGGTGTATACTGATCTATTAGTCTTGTAAGTGTTGCTGCTTGATGACACATTCCATGATAGTTTTACTATTATGTTGTATACTCTACAATATTTACTTTTCTAACAGAATTAAAAGAATTGGAAGGGACCTTGGAGGTCTTCTAGTCCAACCCCCTGCTCAAGCAGCAGACCTTACAGCATTTCAGACAAGTGGTTGTCCAATCTCTTCTTAAAAATCTCCAGTGATGGAGCACTCACAACTTCTGAAGACAAACCATTTCATTGATTAATTGTTCTAAGTCTTCATAAATTTGACCACTTATCAAGGAAATAGTACCATACTACCTTATTCTAAATCATGACATTAAGAAGTGTAAAATATTAGATAAATAATCTTACCTTTCGGTCCCTCTCCATTTTCAGACATTCTTTACAAGTCCAAGTAGACTTGAATAAGAAGCTTGAGATTAAATCTGGGATCTTCTACTGTGCGTGCGGTGTCAGAGAGTCATTAAGTGACAGTGTTTTTTTTCATCTTGAAATCATGAACCAAACATTTTATCAAAAATAGAAGTGGATCCTACTATCAGAGTAGAGAGATAAAGAGTTACTTGATCTTTTTCAGCCAACATTTACTTTAGCATAGTTGATCAGTATTTCTTTTATCAGTTAACAGTACAATTTTGTATTATTTGAAGTACATGCTGCACAAATCATGGCTTATTCCTAGAATTGCTGATTTAATATTTACACATTTATTTTTTAAGGAAAAACATCTTTTAAACAAATGAATGTTAGAAGCTAATTATTTGTAGTACAAGTAGTCCTTGATTAATGGCCAATAATTTAACAACAGTTCAAAGTTATAGTGACCTCAGAAAAAGAGATTTATGATCTGTTATGGCCATTGAACCATCCTTGCAGTCACATGATCACAATTTGTGAGGTTTGCCAATAAGCTCACATTTAAAATCTACAATAATGTGATCATATTTTTCAACCAGCCAGTTTCAGACAAGAAACATAAATTGAGGAAGCTGGATTCACTTAAGAACAATGTGATTCACATAATAGCTATGGTGATTTGCCACAATAAAAATAGTCATAAAATTGGGTCCAGTCATGCGACGACTTGCTTAGCAATCCAAATTCTGGGCCCAATTGTGATCCTAAGTTGATGCCTACCTGTACTTCTGGTGATAAGCAATCTGGATGAGTGGTCCCCAACCTTTGCAGCTTGGTGCTGCTTGGAGGGGGGGGGGGAGAAAAGAAATAGAATACACAAATGCTGGGCTGGCAGGCATATGCATGCATGCAGACTGATATGTACAATTGCCCATCCAGGCAATTGGAGACTGATATGTGCAGACTGATATGCCCAAGTGCCTATTGGTCCACTGCTTGTGCAAGTTGAACTGAGCACACAGTGGCCAGCCACTCATGTGGCCCAGTTCTAAATCGGCCACAGCCTGGTAGTGGGACCCCTGATCGAGATTTACTGCAAAGAAAGGGGTGCTCCTTTTACAAATAGGATTGCTGGTTACTTTGAGTTCTACTTTGAAAGAAAATGCTAATTTATGTCTAATAATATTTTTAATATGTAATGTCTAGTTTGGAACCCTAGACTTATGTTCTTTGAACAACATGAGAATTCTTCATTAGAGAGTTTAGTATAATAAATAAACAATATATAGCACCAAATTCGCTGAGTTTGCATTTTTATTTCTCTCTTTCCCATGGAAAAATAAAAGAAAGGAAGATCAGAATCCTTGTATCACCAAACATAGTATAAGTTTGTATTTAACCTTTGTATAGATCTTTGATTCATTATTTTCAGTTTACCTATGTTCCCTTAGGTTCAAAATATTCATGCGTGAATCATTTTGTTTTTGTAGAACAATCTAACTACTGCAGCGCTTCTCTTGGAAGCTGGTGCATATGTGAATGTGCAGCAAAAGAACGGTGAAACTGCATTAATGAAGGTATTTGTTGTTAACTTGAGTAAACTTGAAGAATTATAGTAAATCTGGATATATTTTCATCTGGACAAGTTATTTTCTTTAATAATTCTAATACATTAGTCACGAATTTAATTTAGTCATGAATTAAATAAGATTTACATGCTAATTCATAAGTACAAGAAATATTCATATTTGGGGATAAAACAAATACAATAATGAACTATAATGTTATGAAAGCATTATATATTGAAGAGAAATCAACATTTATTGCTAGATTACGGACTTGCACGTTACACTCAGTTAATGTCTGTTAACTTAAGCTCAGACCTGAATGAATTAATCCTGTATGATATCGTATGGGCAGATGAATGTGGGAGAAGATGATCCCTTAGTAAACCTGGTCTGGAAATGTGTAGGGCCTTTAAAGGAGACAACCAACATATTGTAGCACACCAGAAGTCAACTGCAACCAGTGCAGCTCCTAGAGCGAAGGGTTTGCCCTAGGATATCAGGATGTATCCATTTCTGCCTAGGCCACTGGTTTTTGTACTGCTATAGCTAATGAATTATTTCCAGGCCCAGCACTACACAGAACCCAGTAAATCTTATGAAATCCAGTGCTATTAGCATCTACTCCAAAATATGCATGTGCTTTAACTGCCTTTTCATAATATCTCTTGGTAAACTCTCACATGTAGGCTTGTAAGAGAGGAAATTATGATATTGTCCGTCTTATGATTGAAAATGGAGCTGATTGCAATATTTCATCAAAGCATCAGAGCAATGCTGTTCACTTTGCGAAACAGTGTAATAATTTATCGGTGTCCGAACTCCTCAGGAGTCATCTGACTATGTAAGTCCTTGAATTGGAGGTGGTTCGATTTCCTTAGTGAATTGGGAAATGTTGATGTCAGTTTTATTTTAATTGGAAGATTGTATTTCTTAAAGTTATTTTAATATGCTTAGTTAGATGATTTCTTTCATGCTTATTTTCCTGATTGTTAGCTTTTAGGAACGTATTGCCTTTATTAATAGTTTCAGTCTGTGAGGGATTTTTAGGTTTGAAGGATTTTTAACATTGTTTTATGCAAGCCAAAACTTGAATTACATTTCAAATCCAGAAAATTCTAAAGTTATTTTTTTATTTACTGTATTTTTTGGACTATAAGTCTCTCCAAAGTATAAGATACAACTAGCTTTTGAGCAGGAAAAAAACAATCTGCTTTTGTCTTCCTGCAATTTGCCTCCTTGTAGCAAACAACCTCGTCAGCTTTAGCACAGCCTGATTAACCCAAGCAGCTGATTGTTGGTTGGATCGGCCTCTCTACGATCAGCTGTTTTAGGCTGCAGGGAATTGCCACTGACAATTGCTGCCTCTGCATGCCCCATTTAGCGGGGGTCAGAACGGGCCAATAATGGGGTGCATGGAGGCCAAAAACGGGATGCGGAGGCCAAAAATGGGGTGTGTGGAGGCAGCAATAGGTGATGATGATCCCTGTAGCCTGAAACAGCTGATCGTCAGGAGGCCGATCCAACCAACCATAAGCTGCTTGTGCTAATCAGATGTACTGAAGCTGACTGGGCTGTTTGCTGCAAGGAGGCAAATTGATTGGAGGCAAAGGCTGATGTGTGAGAAGTGGTGGGTGAGCAGGGCTTCGGCAATATTTGCAGTATAAGAAGCACAGACATTTCCATCCACTTTTGGGAGAGGAATGTGTCTTATACTCTGAAAAATAAGGTGTATTTGCTTCAGGACTTTTTTCTTGTGAATGAATACATATTTAAATGTCTAAGAAGACATGTGAGCCAAAAAAGTAATAATAAATATGTAATAAACTATTTTAATTTAATTTTTAATAATTACTGTTAGGAAGTTTTATCCAGGCTTCGCTCTTATATGAAGAACTTTTTGTCATAAAGCCTGTTATTTAATTTTCTAAATCTTGATTTATTTAGTACATTTATGGTGATTAATATATTTACATATTACAATGAGTATTACAAAATTAAAACACAATTATGTCAACCAAACCATCCAGAATCCAACAAAAATATCACATGAACAATATCTAAAAAGAAAACTAACACCATCCATGCATTCTCTGTGGAATTCAGTTTGGGTCGTTTAAATCCAGAATCTTAGTGGGCAGAGTAAATAGCACTCTGCTTAATCATGACGTGCTGAAGATATATTCAGTTTCTGGAAAACAAAGAGGAAGAATGGGCTTTTACATGAAAAAAAAAAAACTAAGAGAGTGGAAGGAAAGAACTTTGCTTATCTGCTGAATAGAGAAGAAGCTACTGTGCAGAAAAGATTCTTTAAAAATGAATTAATGGGGGCTGTTTGAGTCGGAGACTTTTATTGACATTATATAAGTCATGTTTATTCCTTTTGTTCATTTATGCTTAACATGTTTATAAAGAGGTAAATGAAAGAAAAGAACTTAGCTTATAAAAAGTCTCAATTTTATCCCTTTAAGGGCAAAGGCTTTAGAGTTTTGGGAAATAAATGTAATTCAGTTCTGAATACTGAATCCAGAAGTAGATTGGATCTATAGTAGTGGCTGTACAGTGTGAAAGATGGGATGAGGAGGGCTCCTGCACACATTTTTTTCTGGCCGCCTTTGTTCTTTCTGTTTATTGATATTCTGGGGTTCTCTGTGGATAAAAGGAGGTCATCAACTGGCAAATTATTACTCATTGAAAGTAAACTATGACCCCTTTTCTAGTACAACAATTACAAGTTCTAATTTTGCTTGATTTTAGGCTAACCCGTGTGGCAGAGGAGACCATCAGGGAATACTTTGAAGCCCGTCTTAGTTTGATGGAACCAGTATTTGATATTGCATGTCATCTGCTTTGTGAGGGACCAGATTATTCTTCAGAATTCACCTATAAGGCCCCACAGAATGTGCCTGAAGGTTGTATTTGGAGACAAGTTTGATTTGATCAAGCAGTGAAATGAATTCCAGATATTTAAGGGTGTGATATCTACCTTATGGCTATCAGCCAGTTGGGATATTTAAATGAAACATGTGGAACTAAAATAATATGTTAAAGATAATAGATAGATTTTTTAAATAAATTAAATATTAATATTGGCAGGTTATATTGCTTAGATATTCTTTTTGAGAAAGAGAGGGAGACAATATAGTATAGAGTATAGTGGTGTTAAGTTCATCTGAATCTCCCAAGTGCATAGAAATTGTGTTATTAGAGGAAAAAAACAGGTAAGATTTTTTTTCAGAATTATAATCCTAAAAGTTAGATTTTCCAAACTTAAAATATCTGATTTGTTTAACAATACATTAGAATTGTAAATTAATGAGTTCTTTATTTAATACTCCATACAAAATGTAAAAAAAAAATAGTCTTCAAGAGTCCCAAATCAATTCGTATTTCTTAAAGCATTTACTTTCCAGACTATCTTTCTGAATCAGACTTGGAGATTTGTTATGAAAGAAGGGATATGATTTGCAGTTACATGGCTTAAGAACTTTGAAATACAATCTGTAGACCTACTTTCTAATATTCAAGGTATAATTCAAGCTGCCATCTATTTGTGTATTAGAAATTATAACTAGTTAATCACTTTTTCATAGAGAGATGGCAGTTCTTTATGTTTGGATGCTCTCAAAATGAGTGTTCATTGTTTTTCCACAGGATCTGGGATTCTTTTATTCATTTTCCATGCAAACTTTTTGGGGAATGATGTCATTGCTCGACTTTGTGGACCATGCAGTGTGCAAGCTGTGGTTTTGAATGACAAATTCCAGCTGCCTGTGTTTTTGGTAATTTTCTCCATCTCTGGTTACTTTATATCATCTTTAGAGGTGTATGGTTTTTTTTTAATTTCTAAGAGTTAACAATTCAGCCTTTTAACAGAGGAATCAAGACTCATATTAAACTTAATCTTGTATTATGGGGGATACCTTCAGGTTTTTGAAAATTTGGAAAATCTGTATTTGAGCTCATATATTGCACACAAATATTCTCAGTTTCAATCCTTGGTATCTCCTATTTGTTGTGAAAGATTTGCCTGTCTACTGCTTGTATATATAGATCTATAAATAATTTAAACATGGTTTATTTCATGTGAATCTTAAAATGGTTATATGTACATTTGTGAGGCCACTAAAGGCAACAGTTTACATTTTTAGCTGTGAACTTTTAAAATTCCAAGAAGAATGTGTCAATCCTGCTATTTATATAGTATATCTTTCTTTGCTTAGGACCTAAAACAATTTCAGAATGGGATATAGAGGATCATCAAAGTTAAATAATTGTGCTGCTTATTGGTCAAAATATATAGTTGTATCTGCATTTTTGGTAAATATTATTGATTAGTGCACTAAGAGAATACTCAGTAGCTCTTTTTCTCCCCATCCAGCAAATACCAAACAAGCATATTTGTGCACATATCTGCATCACATAGATTCAATTTTTTTTTTATACAGCAATTATTTATTGTGCTTGTTCCGGCATTCCTTGCTACTTTTTTTCTCACATAATAGGCAGTATCTGTTGTTTAACTTTGTTACATAAGCCTATAAGTAACTTTGTTACTTAAAGCTGTAAACTGTAGCCCTTTGCTTTCCAACATCAGGCTTTGTCATTGCTTCCCTTCTCATTATCATTTAGTTTAATATTCAGCTAGTAACAATTTTCAACATGTATGAAAGTTTGCATGTTCTTTAATTGGCTAGAACAGATTTACTACCCCCCCCCTTTTTTTTTACTGAGTAGCTTAACTATTTTCTGTGAGAAAGGGATGGAATTTGGTATGCAATACTAAGTAAATATTTCTTTCTGATTTTAAAAAAAGTCTCTAAAATACTTATGGAGACTTTTGGTCTACCTTTAATAGATCTTGCAGAGAAGCTAGTTAGTGTGACAGTAGGTGGTAGTTTTATTTAGCAATGTATAGTTAAATATGATATATAATACTTGTGTGCGGGATAGACAAGATACACTTTAGAGCAGGAATGGGCAAACTGTTGCCCTGGGGCAAATTTTGGACTGCCTTTGGCCTAATTTTAGAATCTCTGTGCAAGAGAGTTCTGTCTGTCCCTACCCTGCAACTAGGAGACAGAGAGGAGGAGGGAGTTCAGAAAGCAAATGGCTATTCCCACTGCCATTTCCTTTTAGCTCTGGGTCCGCTTATTGCTTGCTTCAGTCCCACCTACATTATGGCCTGCAATGGGGAGGGGGAGAGATTGCCCACTCCTTCTTTCGAAGCTCGGCAAGTGATCTGTTTGTGAAAGATAGCCAGGAATAGTCAAAAGTCTATTCTGCCTTCAGACAGTACTTGAAGGTGCTCCTGGTACATTATTTGGCTCCAAGTAGAGAGTAGAGAGTGCCCTTTGCCTTCATCTCATCCTTTCCCCTCCCTCCCAGCCCAACAGAGCCTGCCATCCTGCCCCGACAGAGCAGCTTACTCAGCGGATCTTACAGGTGAGTGGCTAGGCTACCTGTTAGGGCATTCATGCCAATCTTATCCAGCCATATGCTCTCCCTGCCTTTTGGCTTATTTTACTGGGAGTTACACGTCCATTTGCTGTACTAGTCTCTGCCCATGCCAAACCTCATGCCTACTTTTGGGCACTTCCAACCATCTTAAGTTGGTTTCCAGTGATTAAAAATACTAAGACAAGGCTTGCTGGATTTATGTCCAAAGTTCATATAGATTAGTGCTTTAAAAACAACTTATTTAATTTCAAGATTTCTGCATTTCCTGTTCTTTTTATTTTATTTTTATACCTGCCTCCTAGAAGCTGGATGTGTTTTTATTGGTGCTGTGGCTTTTATGGTTGGCATTAGATTTTTTGCCATGCAAGTCGGTAACAGGCTTAATTGGTGAACAAGAGTTAACATGCATTAAAAGATATTTGGGGGGGGGGGGAGCTTTTATATTTTGCCTGGCTTGTGAGAGATGTTACATCTGTGAAATGGGTTCATTTCTTTTTCCTCTTTATTTTAGGATAGTCACTTTATTTATTCCTTCAGTCCTATTCAAGGCCTTAACAAGCTCTTCATACGTTTAGCAGAAGCCCCAACAGCAAAGGTGAGAACTGCAAATGAAGGGCATTATTCAAATGAATATATAAAGTTCCCCAAAGGCAATTTTGAGCTTACTAAAATGTTATGAAATGCCTAATGTAATCCATATTCTGACTATTTATAAAACACTAGTAAACATTTGAGAACATTTTACATGGCTTTTCTACAATGTCTTCATATGAAAATGTGTAAAAGCAAGCTTCTAAAATACATTGAATGTATGGAATGCTCTATATTATGAGATACTGTTATAGTATGTGAATTTATTTAGAACCTGCTATGAGGTCTCTTATGTATTTTATACATTGAGATGGAAAGATTTTGTCAGTGATTTTTTGTTCCTTACAGGTTAAGCTGCTGATAGCTGCCTATAGAGTGCAATTACAGTGACTTAATGAATGATACAATTTTATTGGACTTTTCCTCATTTGAGTCTCATCGAGAAGTTTGGAATTCCTGGTGCATTCAGTGTTCTGTTTAATCTTACTTCATTTTGTTTGAATGCTATTTAAATGTGAAATTTTCCATTAAGTAGCAAATACACTGCTTTAAAAAATTGTGAGAGATTTTATTTTGTAGATATATATAGCTGTATTTGTGTCAATGACTGTAATTCATCTTGTAAGGCTCAGCGTAACATTTCCACAATGTGGAATGATAGTTTTTAAGAGCAAGTATCTTGGTTGTGTATAAATGCTCACATTTTGCCCTGATTTTGATGTTTATATTTAAGGTGTGTGTTTTTTTTTAAACCCAGATATAAATTTCTATTACTGTTACAAAAAAAGAACTTAATAAAGAACTTCTGTGACTATTTTATCTGAGCAGAAGTTTAATATAAGAGAAATTTAGGATGGATCATTTAGAAAGTATGAACTAAATTTCTATGAAGAAATTTATGAACTAAATTTCTATGAAGTGTTTTATTATTTAGGTTTAATAGGTATAGGAGAAAATAGTTTTTCAGATACATTTGGGCTATTTTTTTAAGGCGGATTATATTTATAGATTTATGCTGAACTCCGGCCATGTAATGCTCCCCAAATGATTAAACTATTGCCCTGATCTAATCTATACTGGTTCTGAGATAACAATGTAAGATTGCATAAATCCTATTTGGATGTAAAAATTAAACTTTTGTTAGTTAAACTTCAGCTGACATCTTCTGCTATTTATTTTTAGTGTCACTGCATTTAAAATAGCTAATAGAGTAATGGAAAATAATAGTATACTTTAAACTGCTAAATGGCAGCGCAGGTGTTATGGTTGACATAGGGCACATCAACTTCTCTACAGGCTGTTCCCTGTAGAATTTTTCTACGGCTGTTGGCCAGGGCAGTTAGGTCTCTAATTATCACCACAGTAATTGAGATAACAGGGCCAGGCCAAGTGTCTTTTTCTTACATTTACTTTATTAGATTCCATAATAATATATTTTACTCCTGTAACAATGCCTCCAAGGAGTGGCCAAGTGCAATCAAAGGCTACAAAAATGAAACTGCAGCGTAGAAGACTTGCGACACTGTGCGCGAGAGCTACTCCATCTAGAACTTCAAAGACAGAACAACAGCGTGAGTACCAACTACAGGATAAGAGAGAGAGAGATTACATCTAGACCTTCAGAGATAGTACAACAGTGTGAGGCTCAACTACTATAGATATAATTCATTCCTTTTCCTGTCTAATACAGGATTGGGATGAATACTCGGGCAAAGCAGGTTATCAGCTATACAATATAAAATATACATGTTCTGAAATAGTTGTAATTCATTATAGTGTATTTGAAACTTTTTAATCAATTTCTAGAAATTATGAGATTTGCTTTTAAAACTGAAGTTTCTTAAGCTTTCCCATAATTTTTTATGTTGTTCCCACTTGGCCATTACTGCCTTTGAAGGGAAGGCAGAATGAAATACTTGATACCTTGAAAATAGATGGGACTGATTCAATGTTACAAAAATAAACTGTGAAGATTGTCTTCAAATCTGTTGTCTCCACCACAGATCAGACACATAAAATAGTACTTGTGTCTTTCACCAAGTACATACAGAGGGTTATTCTACTCTGGAAATGCAAGGAAACATAGCGTACAGCCACTTCTCAAAGCAATATTCTGTACACTCAGAATATCATTTTCTTCCAGTGGTGGGCAATCAAAAACCTTGTAATAGCTTAGGAATGTTTCTCTCAGTTGAGACATCTCTACTTACTTTTTGAACTAACACTTTATTTTTAAAATTAAAAAACTGAAAAAATTGAAAAACTGGTAAATTTATTTTATTAAATGTTAAGTATTTACAGCCTGCCCCAAGGAGAAAAGAAAAAAAACACACAATGGCAAAGTAAAGCAAAAAGGCCCAACCAAAGCAAGAGCAAACATTCCTATGATATGGGCCATTCAATTTACCAGGGAAACAAATGGGTAAGGTGCCACTTCCTTGCAAAATGCAGGATGTCTTGGGGTCATTATCTCTGGAAAGTCTGTAATGGAGGAAGCTACCAGTATGAAGGCCTGTGATGTGCGCATGCATCTGCTGAGAAGTGTGGCATACAGATACTGGATTCTCAGCAGGCCTTCAGTAGATATTCAGGCTACGTTGACATTCAATTCTAGCAAGGCACTGGCTGATTTATTCCAGCACTGTGTTGAATAGGGCTATAAAACAATACTTTAAATAGGGCCCAAAAGACTTTATAACCAATGCAGTGACTTCAAAAGTGGTGCTACGGTATACTTGCAGTGTTTCCCCCAGCAATCTATAGATCCCAATTACTGTATCTAATTCAGCTAGGTCACTGATGGTGAATCTAGGATGCATGTGACATGGCATGCTTTGGGTGAAATGCCAGTACTCACCAACACCCTGTTCTCAAAAGCATGCTCTGTTCGTGCATTATTTTCAGAGGCTGTGGAATGGAATGGGATGTATTTGCGCATGGCCTCTGGAGCTTCCAACAGTCACATAAGAGCTGTGCTCTTGTTGCATGGCATCCAAAAGGCATGCAAGAATAAAGTGTGCTTTCGTATGGCAGAACAGCATGCTCCAAAGCCACTTGAACAAAAGCCTTTTGTGGCCAAATTAGCCTCAGGTAGGCCCCATGGGCCTGTCAACAAAAGAATACCACTTGATCGCACCATTTCCCCAAGGCTTGTGCACTTTAGAAAATGGCAAGGATTGAAATTGAGTTTTAGGCCTCCACTTCAAGCCCAGTCTTGCCATTGCCATTGTTTAGGGTGGTTCAATAGGGGGAAAAGCAGATAAAATTTGAGAATGTTCGGCATCATTGAGCTGAGTGATAATTGGGGCACATTAATATCTACGTAGTCTTACCTGGTGCATCAGTTAAAATTGTGTGACGTACCTATCCTGTCACAATGTTCACTTGGTGCTTAAGTGATCCTAGATCTCCATATCACAAAACTCTTTCAGAACAGTGCCATTCAGAATTCCATGGTCATTTATTGGATTGCAACATTGACTGACAAATTACAATTCCATCCTGTAGTATTTGAGCTTGTTTGACCTTATCCAAACCCTCATGGCTCCAAAAACAAGTTCAAGATATTTCATGCAGACATTGGTAACAGGTGAGAGCATTGAGTTCTAGGTTTCCAACTGTTCGTGGATAAAAGCTTTTCTCACCATACCACTAGTGACCTACATAGAACCTCTGTAATTCAGCACCACAACCTTTGCTGGTGGTCCAGAAAAAAAATATGTTTAATGGTACTGAATGCTGAGTGTCCCACCTACCCACTTTCCATTCCACATGTCCTGATGTTCATTCAGAAGACAGACTAGAGTTGTTTTAGTCCCACAACCGGGCCTAACTGAGACCAGTTGAAATAATCAGTTTTCTACAATTGGTTCCCTAAAAGGAAAGTTGGAGATGGTTGAAGTTATCCATTAGAATCAAAGACCAAGAAAAGACACACCACACTGCTTTTTTCAAAGAAAACAGTTTTTTTTCTTCCCTCTGAATCCAACCAGCTAGTCACCCAAAGGAACCAAGAAAGTATAAATCAAGCCCACAGACGGGACTGCTTGAAGTACACTGCTCAAAAAAATAAAGGGAACACTTAACACAGTGTAACTCCAAGTCAGTCACACTTCTGTGAAATCAAACTGTCCACTTAGGTAGCAACACTGATTGACAATAAATTTCACATGCTGTTCTGCAAATGGAATAGACAACAGGTGGAAAGCAGAAGCAGCTAGCAAGACATCCCCAATAAAGGAGGGGTCCTGCAGGTGGTGACCACAGATCACTTCTCAGTTCCTATGCTTTCTGACTGATGGTTTGGTCACTTTTGACTGCTGGCAGGGCTTTCACTCTAGTGGTAGCATGAGATGGAGTCTACAATCCACACAAGTGGCACAGGTAGTGCAGCTCATCCAGGACAGCACATCAATGTGAGCTGTAGCAAGAAGGTTTGCTGTGTCTGTCAGTGTAGTGTCCAGAGCATGGAGGTGCTACCAGGAGACAGGCCAGTACATGAGGAGATGTGGAGGGCAACAACCCAGCATCATGACCACTACCTCCGCCTTTGTGCAAGGAGGGACAGGAGGAACACTGTCAGAGCCCTGCAAAATGACCTCCAGCGGGCCACAAATGTGCATGTGGCTGCTCAAACGGTCAGAAACAGACTCCATGAGGGAGGTATGAGTCCCGATGTCCACAGGTGGGGGTTGTGCTTACAGCCCAACACCATGCAGGACATTTGGCATTTGCCAAAGAACACCAAGATTGGCAAATTCGCCTCTGGCGCCCTGTGCTCTTCCCAGATGAAAGCAGGTTCACACTGAGCACATGTGACAGGGTCTGGAGATGCCGTGGAGAACATTCTGCTGCCTGCAACATCCTCCAGCATGACCGGTTTGGCAGTGGGTCAGTAATGCTGTGGGGTGGCATTTCTTTAGGGGGCCACACAGCCCTCCATGTGCTCGCCAGAGGTAGCCTGACTGCCATTAGATACCGAGATGAGATCCTCAGATCCCTTGTGAGATCATATGCTGGTGTGGTTGGCCCTGGGTTCCTCCTAATGCACGACAATGCTGGACCTCATCTGGCTGGAGTGTGTCAGCAATTCCTGCAAGTCGAAGGCATTGATGCTATGGACTGGCCTGCCCATTCCCCAGGCCTGAATCCAATTGAGCACATCTGGGACATCATGTCTCACTCCATCCACCAACACCACGTTGCATCACAGACTGTCCAGGAGTTGGGGGATGCTTTAGTCCAGGTGTGGGAGGAGATCCCTCAGGAGAACATTCGCCACCTCATCAGGAGCAGGCCCAGGCGTTGTAGGGAGGTCATACAGGCACGTGGAGGCCACACACACTACTGAGCCTCATTTTGACTTGTTTTAAGGACATTACATCAAAGTTGGATCAGTCTGTAGTGTTTTTTTCCACATTAATTTTTAGTGTAACTCCATGTGTTGCTAAATTTGATTTTCATTGATAATTTTTGTGTGATTTTGTTGTCAGCACATTCAACTATGTAATGAACAAAGTATTTAATAAGAATATTTCATTCATTCAGATCTAGGATGTCTTATTTTTGTGTTTCCTTTATTTTTTTGAGCAGTGTACAAAGAACAGTATCCACTAATTTGGTTTCTGAATATGAATTGTACATTATTGTTATTGTTGTATGACTGCAGTTGTTTTTCTACATACAGTAACCAAGAAAAAAACAATTAACAACCCAGCACTGGCCAGGGCAAGCTACTGAATTTAAACAGTGCAAATCCCATACTAGCATTGATTAGATTATCTAGATAGGCAATGAAACACCTGTAAGCAAACA
Source organism: Laticauda colubrina (assembly GCA_015471245.1). Lineage (NCBI taxonomy): Eukaryota > Metazoa > Chordata > Lepidosauria > Squamata > Elapidae > Laticauda > Laticauda colubrina. The sequence goes on from BLBF01000006.1 coordinate 21,295,479, forward strand.
ATCAAACTCAGCACCGAGGACTTTATTATGTATATAGAGATATCCTTGCACTAGCACAGATCTATTCCTTTAAGGCTGACACTTTGCTGGATACTACAATTTTGGGAGCTAGGGATACACAAGGCAGTAACTTGTGATTAAAAGGGAAGAGGCGTTGGTACTTACCTGACACACCCTTTCTGTGGGCTGTGAAGAGAATCCATTGTTTGGGATGATGCTTCTGTCGCTCGTCTGATAGGCTGGGCTTTAATTGAGAGGATGCTCCTCCTCCTCCATGGGACTCCTCCCTAGTGTCCCCAGTTTTGGCAAAGTCGAAGTGATGAAATATTTCTTCTTCACCCTTTCTAATACTTGGTTGGAATAGCATGCCACCAGATGAATAAAGGTGGGGATGGATGCTCTTCACAGCTCACAGAGAAAGGGCGTGTCAGGTAAGTACCAACACCCCTTCTCCAGATGAGCTGTTCAGAGTATCCATTGTTTGGGACATACCAAAGCTTGGCGTGTTGTATGGGCGGGCTTCCGTCTGGTTCGGATTCCCCTTTTTCTTGGTCCCTATGGCACCTTTGTAACACTCTCCTGTCAAAGGCAGCCTCCATAGAGGCGAAGACATCATTCTAATAGTTTCTGAATAAAAGGCGACGATGAGGCCCATGTTGTTGCCTTGTAAATTTCCTCTATTGGCGCTTGTCAACATCACAGTGCTCCAGGTCGAATGAGCAGTGATGCCCTGGGTACCGGAAGAGACAGTGTCTCATAGGACTTGGGAATTGTGCTCTCAGCCACTTACTGGTCATTGAGGAAGAGGTCTTGCACCCAATGGTGGGTGGTTAAAAAGAAACGAAGAGAGCCTTTGTTTCCTAACACACATCATGTGGTTGAAATATATGCAGAAAGCTCACCTTACATCTAGATTGTGGCATAGTCATGCTAGATTTTATGTCGGTTTCAGACAAATGTATGGAGTATCAGTTCCTATGGACTGTGGAAACCCAAATTTATCTATGGATGAAAAATGGATCTAGACTAAGGACCACTCTCTGTGAAAAATACAGAGCTCCTGTCTAACTGACAAGGCTTACTACCTTGCTTCTTCAACAATACGGCCCCCACAAATAGGAAGGCTCAGCATGTTTTATTGGCATAAAATCAAATTAAGCCCCTCCCCCCAAGTTAAGGCCTATATTAAACATGAAAAATGGGGGGGAATGGCAGGGGGGCTTGTCGTTAGGAAGGTTTTCTTTTTGCATACCCGGATATGGTGCTGCCTGCGTTGACTTTGGTGTTGGTGGGGCACTTCGTATCAGGAAACCTTCCTCCACCATTGCTTTCCCTTCTCCCTTGCTGCCGTGGCGTTTGGCAACTCCGCGGCGTTTGGCACAGCCACGCACAGCCAGCCAGGGCTCCTCCCTGTAACTGGAGCCCAGCAAAGACACTCAGCTTCAGGCACTCCTGTCACCGCCTTCCCTGTGCCTTCAGAGGCAAAGCCAATTCTTTTAAAAATGACACCATACTATGGGTACCACAAAGCCTCCCCTGCCCGAGAGGGCAGCCCAACCCCACATGGGGAGGTGAACCTTCCGGGGCCGCAGCGCAGGATCGGCCCACCCCGAGAGAAGCACCCAGCCACCATCCCTACCTGGCGCCGGGCAGAGTGCGAAGAGCTTCGCCTGGGGCACCCAGCGCAGTTGACAGGCAGGGTCTCCTTCCCGGCAGCAGAGCTCTCACCAAGGCAGCGAGCGCCTGGGCTGGACCTTCCGCTTATCCTGCCAGGGCCATGCCAGAGCCATGTGGGCTGGGCAGAGCCAGGAAAGCAAGCCGCAGATACGCGCCCGCCTGCCAAGCGAAAGAGACAGGCCAACCCAAGCTTGGCTTCCTTCCCAGGTCCCTCCAGCCTGAACCTGAAGGGGCCACCGGGAGATGCCGCCCAAGGCAGTGATAGCGCCCACCCATCCATGGACAGGGAGGCAAGGCGATGGCCTGTGCCGTGTCCTCCTCTGAACTGAGCCCTGCTGAGTCAGCACCTCTGCCTGATGCCCATTCCGCTGCAGCATTTGGAGCTGCCGGTGCATTTGGAGATGAGTGGGGACGGGCTGGGCGAGGGGTATAAAGGATGGGCAGCTTTGGGCTCTCTCCACTGGCTAGGGAAGCAGCGCTGCCATCACCTTGCCTCCCTGTCCACGGACGGGTGGGCACTATCACTGTCTTGGGCAGCCTCTGCTGGTGGCCCCTTCAAGTTCATGCTGGAGGGACTTGGGAAGGAAGCCAAGCTCAGGTTGGCCCGGCTCTTTTGCTTGGCAGGCGGGCGCATACCCGGGGCTTGCTTTCCTGGCTCTGCCCACCCGCATGGCTCTGGCATGGCCCTGGTGGGATGAGCGGAGGGTCCAGCTCAGGTGCTCGCTGCCTTGGTGAGAGCTCTGCTGCTGGGAAGGAGGGCCCATCTGTCAGCTGCGCTGGGCGCCCCCAGGCAAAGTTCTTCACGCTCTGCCCGTGGCCAGGCAGAGGTGGCAGCTGGGTGCTTCTCCTGAGGTGGGCTGATCCTGCACTGCAGCCCTGGGAGATTTGCCTCACCACATGGGGTTGGGCTGCCCTCTCGGACAGGGGAGTCTTTGTTGTAATAGGGTGTCATTTTTAAAATAATTGGCTTTACCTTTGAAGGCAAAGGGAAGGCGGCGATAGGAGCGGCTGAAGCCGAGTGTCTCCACCGGGTTCCGGTTGCAAGGAGGAGCCCTGGCTGTCCGCATGTGGCTGCGCCAAACACCACAGTGTTGCTCTAAATGCCATGGCAGCAAGGGAGAAGGGAAAGCAATGGTAGCAGAAGGTCTCCCGATACGAAGTGCCCCACCAATGCCAAGTGAAGTGCCCCTCAAGGTCAATATCCAAGCTGTCGCTGCCCGCCCACCCGAGGATGCAAGGGGTGGGGAATAAAGTCACCCCTGAAAAGAGGGCCTAGCCATTTTTTCGGGGGTCAAAAAGAAATAAGGCCTGGCCTTATTTTGTGAGAAAAACGGTAGATCCAAGATGTAACTGGCCGATGTAATGGCAACCAAGAGAACCACCTTGTACATTAGGAATGGAGACTCATGGTCTACATGGGCTCAAAGGGAGTTTTCTTGAGTGCGGTAAGGATCTTGTTGAGGTCCCATGAGTGATATCAATGCACTACAGGAGTCCCTATGATTGTAGCCCTGCGCAAGAAACTTTCATGTGCATGGGTGATGAGAAATGGACTGCAAGTCTCTCCTGGTGATGACCAATGCTAAGGCCTCCCCTTTGCCTGTTTATATGAACAAGATAATAATGAAATGTCATTTAAATAACTCTGCCATCTAACAGGTGTTCCCCTGAGATGGACAGCCAGAGCCATCAGACCTTCATAAGAACCTTGGGCAGATGACAACCCAAAGGACAGTGCAATGTATTCAACACGTTGAGTGTTAAAACAAAAACTTAAGAGTTTTGCTATGTGATGATCTAATTGGAATGTGGGGATGGGCCTCCATTAAGTCAATGGAGGGTAGAAAGTCACCCCATCTGAAGCTCAGAAGTATGGAGTTCAGTATACTCATCTTCAGCCTCCTATGAAATAGGGACTGATTAAGTAATTTTAAAACTAAAATTGCCCCTGCTGATCCAGTGCCACAAGTCAGTTGCCTGGATCTCCAATAAATGAACAATAGCTGTCTCCATCATGCTCCCTTTAACAGGATCCCCAGAGAGAGGGTAAGTAATGCAAAGGTTCCGGGGAGAGGATGGAAATTCTATAGCCAGGCCTAATCTTCTGATATCTCTAACCCAGGAAACGAGGTAGGGGCATCCCGTCTGTCCGTGAAAGGCTGAAGCTTTCACCAATAGGGTCACAGTCCCTATGTTGGCAGGCAGGCGCCTATGTTGTGAGGCCTATGTTGTGCCTCGGAGACCTATATATCATGTTCCTCAAGATATTCTTTTGGTCTGTCCTCCCCTTCAGTATCTCCAGATCGGAAACAATCCAACTGTTAGTGATTCATGCGTCCAGATGGTCCCTGGAGTCTGGAGAGAAAAAGTCCCTGGTAGAGGAAATGAAGGAACCCTCCAAAAAGCTGGGAAGGACTATTTTGGGATCTATGAAGAGAGGAACTTATTTTCTGCTTCTAGTCTCTATCAGAGATAGGTCAGGGGCACCACCAACCAAATGATGTCCCTATATTGGGGAGGAAGAAGCTTCCATTAGTTGTGTGATATCTGCATGCCAATGTCTGAGCCATAGCAGCAGGCGAGGAGTAACCTGAGATGCCCTGGCTTGAGCAGATAATTTAATAAGAGTTTTGTGGTGTCCTTGTGTGCCCTGATATTGGAATTTGAGATAATCTCCCTCAGATAGTGGAGCTACCTGAGAGATGATTCAGTAAAAAAAAAAGGGATGTGTCCGACTTCGTTCTTATGGCCCCCACATCAGATCGACATGCCCTACATGGAGACTTGACCCCGTATATCCTTTAACTTGAGAGCCTCTTCTGCTTCCGTTGGAATTGCAGAGGATGATAATTGCCACTATTGTTTTATCTACTATCATGGTTATGAGAAATGTAGCAGAATCAGAAAACCAAATTTAAAATTTTCTATCATATCCTGTAAGAGGGGTATACACCACTGAAGAACCCCCTTGTTTCTGGACGAGGTCCAAGAATCGCTGTGGGACAGTTATGACTTCCTCTTACATTATTGGTTGGGAAAAGATTAAATCGTCTGACCCTCCTTACAGTAACGATTGTTGGGCCAAGGGAAATGGAATATCAAAGCAGACAGTAGGTTTTTGGTTTTTGTTTTTTTTTTAAACAACAGAGACTTGAAAAAACTCCGAGGGCGAAACAGATCTGAAGATTGGTGGTCTGGCTTAATGCCTTCAATGTCTGACATGCTCCCTTTTTTTAGGGGATCCGCCTCTGACAGATTTTGGTCACTGTTGTGAGTAGACCCTTCCTCAACCTGTTCCATCTGGAATGCAAGAGCATGCAATTGGGTGTGGTTTCTCAAACAGCCATAAGATGGAGCCAGAAACCTGGATTGTTTGTTTTTGCCTGAGTCTCAGAAGAGAGTGTGAGTGTATCTTCATTTCCTTCTGTTGGAAAGTATCGCCATTGCTCCATTTTTCCAAATTGACTGATATTTCTGGATTTAATGTAAGTCTGAGACTTAACTGTTTTTGACACTGGACTTTGTAACTGGAATATCCCTGGATTAAAAAACTGACTGATTAACCTGTGAATGACTTTTGGACTGCTTATTTAGGACTTTGCCTTTCTGGAAGTAAAAACCTACATTTACTGTGCAGTGTATCTGTGTACTGTGTGTGTATTATTCCAACACTACTCTCCATATGTCTCCCTGTATGCACTCATTCTCCTAACGGTGAATTACATCAACAATGCCTAGCCATCAATTTCTACTGTACCCCGGTGGCAATGCCTCTTCAACTCACCATGTCCCTCCAGGCCTTCAATTTTTCAGGGATATCCTCTGGGAGGAGGAATTCTGGTGTGGTCCCACAACTGTCTGTCAGGCAAGTAGCATTGCTGAAGGCCTGGGTTGAACTGGTCCCTCTGAGGCTCTCCTGGATGGCGATTAGAGATCCAGGGATGGAGGCAAGGTAAAATATCGAACACTTCACAAATTTGCATGTCATCCTTGCGCAGGGGCCATGCTAATCTTCTCATTCCATAATCATAATCATTCCAATTTTAGTATATGTGCTGCTGAAGCCAGCACTCTGAAACTGGGACAAGCCTGGCTGGGGAAGAGGACTGGGACTTCTGTTTACCATCATGCATTTTTTTTAAAAAAATATGCGTATCTAATGCATTTTGGCATCTCTTGGCATTCTTTGCCTTAGAGGTCTCTCTAGGGCGTTTTGACCTACTTTGAGTTGATTTATTATCCTCTGGGGTATTTTTGGTTGCCCTTGAAGATTCTGACCTAAAACCCACAAGGTGAGATATCTATATCTATGTATCTGTATGTGTATCTAATATTAATGGACTGTTGACTGGTCCAGAGAGAGGCCTGATGTAAACAGAGGCAGGGAATCCTCTTGATATTTGCTTCCCCCACTTTATGTTTGATAAATTCAATTTGTTATTATTCATAATAATATTGATATCATTAATATTATATTGATAATATTGTTATATCTGTACACAGCCACTAACATAAATTGCTGTGCTGTTACCAAGCTCATAATTAATGACTGAATATGGAATCAAATTGTGAAGCCAAATAGAGAACACCTTTCAGGACCTGCATTGCAATTGGGTGATCCTGCAGTCACTGGCCCTAAACAGCTTTCTGCCCAGGCAGACACAGGCCTTGGTGCTCACTGTTACTGTGCTGCGATATTCTGTGAAGGCTGCCAACTTAAAAAGGAAGCCTGATAGTCAACCTCAGAAAGAGGTTACCAGAAATGTTCCCTGGACCCTCACAGAGATATCCTTGTGAGGGGAAGCGGCCTCTCAACAGATAATGCCATGGAATTCTTATAAACAAAATGTTGCCGGTGTTGTTTTAGTCGTCAAGATGTAGCATCAACCATCACCCCTTATTGTGAGCCGATGCGAATCTAATTAGAATTTGAGAATTTGAGCAGAACTCCGAGTCCTCTGGCTCCACCCGATCAATAGCCCTTGCTTCTTCTATATACCTTGCGAGACTGTATCTGAAACTACAGAATCTCCTGTGGATACCTGAGGGTAAGGATGCTCTGTCCTGCTTAGTGACCGGAGTTATAGGGAATTCCAATCAGAAGGAGTGCTGTTGTTGGCCAGAGCAGTATGCTGCACCCCCGCAGAGATACATTGGCTTGTTGCTAATTCCATTCACGGTCTCATCTTTGCAGGGATCTTTTCTGGTAAGTCATCATCTTGACAGAATCTGGCTGCTGTTGGAAGCAATGTGGCCACAGAGGCACTTCTTGTCATTTGTACTGATCTAGAAGGTGACCTGATCTTGTGCAGCTGCACTGCATCTGGGTTACACAGACAGATCCAGGGGTAGTTGCAGAGGGGGATTGGAGCCGAAGTAGACCTGGAGATGAGGTTTGAGAATTTTCTTCATCCTCCCACATGAACTTCATGGGCTTTTCTAGTACCTTATGGCACTTGTTAACATCTTGGAGGTACCCTTAGAATGCTTCAATTTGTTTTGAGGATTTGACATGGCTCATCATCCTGGGGGCGAGAGATCATTATCCGAAGCTATGGTGATCATTATCCGAAGATCATTATCTGAAGCTCCCCTGGCTCGAGTTATATGCTGTAGGGAGCCTTAAAGGATTTGTTTAGAGTTTAAAAAGCAAACCTTTTTGTTGTCTCCTTTTGAAGCCTTTGCTATTCTGGCCAAGGGAAAGGAAATTAAGCTGCCTATATCCACGAAGACTGAGCAAAACACTGGGGATGCTAGGGAGGAGTCCCGTGGAGGAGAAGTGTCCTCTCAATTAAAGCCCAGCCTATCAGACGAGCGACAGAAGCATCATCCCAAATAATGGATGCTCTGAACGGCTCATCTGGAGAAACAGTAATTACATTCTTCCAAGGCTACTTCTATAATGGGATTTGTAAAATGTATGCTATAATATACCGTATATACTCACATACAAGCCGACTCTAAAACTCAATTTTTTTAAATCAAATTAGGGGGTCGGCTTATACGCGCATAAATCTGATCTCATACATACGAACTGACATGACGCCACTTCTCAGATCACACAATATCATCAATATTACCATTCAGTCATACATACAGCGATAACAATTGAGACTGCACTAAATAAAGTTAATTCTGACAAACTACAACTCAATTTCAATATTAATTTTAACTGTACCTCAAAATGCAACATAATTACATCTAATTAAGCACTTTTTTTTTACTCTGGGTGCCTCCATTTTGCTTTTTCTATCGCCTGAACATAACACGCTGTGATTGGTTAGTCATTTACGTGACCGCTTTCCTGTTTGCGATCGTCACATGCAACATCAGATTCTTTACATACCAGGTAATTAACTTAATATTGTTTCCTACACAAATGCTTTGATAATGAACCCTCATCAGTGCATTCATATTGATACTTTTTTGTTATTAGCCCAAACAACACCATGGTATTTGGCAGTCGGCTTATATGTGAGTTTTTGCAAAATTCCTCATTTTGGGGCAGTTTTTTAAGGGTCGGCTTATACGCGAGATCGGTTTATATGCGAGTATATATGGTAGATATCGCTATTTTAATGCTAACACATAAAATAAGGGAAAATAAAAATGAAGCTGCAAGCATAAACTAATTTTGGAATCATTTAATGACTCAAAGTTTACATAGTTTTCATGAATACTCAATTCAAGCATTGTTCTTATGAAGATAGTTTCTCCCTTCTGTTTCACAGGAATAATATATTTGATCAAGTAGCTTGGGACTCTCAAGTTTCAAGACGGATTCTTCAAGCAAAAGCTGAATGAAGTTTTGAAACTGTACTCCAACCTTTAAAAACAAATAGTCCAAATAAAATATAACTGAATAACTTTTAATGTGATTACATCTTCAGTACATTTTGTTCTGATGAATGTGTACTTCGATTTAGTATCGTAGTTGAAGTGGCTTGAGAAATGTTTTGTGTGCAGTGCCTAGACCAGGGGTGCCAAACTGCTGGCCCGCAGGCTGAATGCTTCATGCACAGGCCATGCCCACCCTGGCTCCACGAAGGGGAAAAATGTCACAAAATGTCACATGACAGCTACATGATGCAGTGAGTTTGACACTCGTGGCCTAGATATTTGTTTAGTCCCATGTTACAACTTCCAGAAGCATAAAGTGATCAGAAATAAACATGAAACTGTAATTGGAACATGTACTTTAGGGCTAGTCTCTTTTCATGTGGTTAAAGATGATGTACCAAAATGTAATATCTCCTATCTTGGAGGCCTGAATCAATTTTTCTCAGAGAGCTTTCTGCAGTTTTTAATTTTTTAAGTAGGATTTTATACTCCCTTTTTTGCTCCGGAAGATTTCAGCAATTGCAGTCAGCCTTTACTCTTAGTTGATATAAAATATTCAATTATGGAGCACTCTGCTGTTTCTAAGACCCAAAATTTCAAGTTAAAAGATTATAAAGGGACATGCTAAAAGAAGCAGGGGAGGACTGTTATATAAATAACTTACAGTCAATGGGGGAGAGAGAAAAATATATGCATGGACTAAAAGCAGTAGAACAATAAAACTGCTGTTTTAGCACCTGGGATTTTCATCAGACCAGGTTTTCCTCCAGTGTTATTCCTTTCTCAACCTGGTTTGGCTACATTTTCCACTTTCCCTATTCAGCATGGCTGTTTTCAATTTAAAGACATTGGAATTTGGAGTACCAAATTTTTCCTTAAATGCCATACTTGTCCCTTTAAACATTGTTACATGGAAAATCACTCTTAATGAAAAAAAAAAAAAGACTGGTATTTTTATACTGTAGAACTCTCATTCCAAACTGAATAGATAGTTACTTTATAGTTACTTTATAATTTTATAATGGTGTCCTCGTTTTATTCCTGGCCGCTTTAATGATTGCTGTTTTTAGAGGATTCCTCCTTTTTGTCAATACAACCCAGAAATCATAGTTGCTTGCTGAACTCTGCATGGTGCAACTGTCCTGAAAAACATTCAACATGTCATTATTACATTTTAACCATGATAACCTTCATAGATCTGATGGCATTTGGTCTTGTGGGTGTTTGACTTGGGGGACAGAGGATGGGACAACAACAACACAATAATTCAATTCTTTTTTATTTGGCTTAGTCCTGATGGTGTTATTGAAGGATTACTCTCCACTGTTAAAACTCAGACATGGACACCAAAATTAATATTACATTAAGACTTTCATCTGCTCTCTCATGCTGTTCAACTGCTGAGAAGTTAAGCTAAAACTTTCCAGGGAACATCAACAGTATAAAGAGATTCCTAAATCTTCTGCACTATGTTACCTAACATCAAAAAAGTGACTGAATATTCCCAGAGTGATAATGAGGAAAAAGTTAAAATAAAATCTAAGCCAAATGGAGGTGATGTTATTAAATAGGAAACTATATTAAGATGAAGTTTAGCTTGCACTGAAAGAGGCTTCACTGCTACGAAGAAATATACTGACACCCTAAGTATGCTCCTACATTCTCAGTATTTCTAGTAAATTAAAAAATAATTTAAAACACTGAAAAGTCTTGCCCCAAATTCTCCCTTATTTGTTTAATTTTTATTCTGTCCATCTCCCCTACAAGATAACTCTGGGCTTCCTTTCATGTGTATATGCAGGATATGGTTTAAAAAGTCAAGATGGAAGCAACAATGGTGCAACTAAAACTATTCCTTATGGATCACATGAGTAACGCATGTAAAAAAAAAAGAGTGCCATCTGGACTTCTCTGATGCCCCCTGGACACCCCTGTTCCCTTCAAATATGTTTTCCAATCGGATCCCAATATATTATGGATCTTGTTCCATCATTCAGTTGGTCATCCTTACCAGTGAGGAGTATATAGCAGCTTCTTACAGAAAAAACAATTGCTTCTGGACATAAATTAAGAAGCTTCTACATAATTAAGCTAATAATTAGCTAATTATAATCAGCTAATTAAGAGATGTAAAGAGAAAACAAAGATACCTGAAATATTACAAAGAATTCATCCTTCCTGGGTGATTTTGCATCTTCAGCCATACTTCAGAATCTTTACAGCTTCCTAGAAAGAGATATTTAATTATACCCGGTTAAATAAAGCATTCTCATTGTACATTGTTGACTACACACGCTTTACTGTAATCTTCAGTTATTTCTCAAAGTTCATCTAAGAATTATCAGTTGCAAATGAAATTAATCCTTCTGGGAGATGGGGTATACAGATTTATGTAGAACTTTAAAATCCATTTCCATCCCAAATAAAAATATGTATTTTTTTTCTTCTAAATACTACGACTTCCAACAGTGCAAATCAACTTACCACTTCCTTATAATATGGGAATGCTCTGCATATTCTTCAACTCATTAATTTCCCCACCATCACCCTTCCCACTTATACATGAATCGCTGACAAGGTTCTCTAACATACTTAGAAAAATTGATATACTTCACATGTTCTGCTCAAAAAATAGGATTGCATTAAAATATTCAAAAATAGGATTATAAAAGTTGGAAGACAGATAAAAAGTAACATTTTGAATTGTAATAGTGCTCTTCTTCTAATAAATAACTAGGAAAAAAATCAGTTAAAACATTGCATTGAATTTGGCTTAGTATGCTTGAAGCGGAGTAGGAGTGACCAGGGCACTGGAATTTCTAAAACAATTGTGTAACACTGCCAAGAAAACCACCTGGTTGCAGTTGTCAAGAACTGAGTTCAATTAAAGGATCTCTTTAAAAAGCTCTGTGTATTCTGTTCTAAGCCATATATATAGACTATAGAATTTAATAAACTAATTCTCCTTTTCTAGAAGATTTCACTGCAAAGAGAAGTTTGAAAACGTATGGTAAGGAATAGTAATCATTGGGTTGGAAAGCAGGACGCTGCCCATATACAACACTAGCAAAAACAGAATTCAGTAAAATAACTGAATATATATATTATATTAATAACTGAATATATTAATAACTGAATATATATATATAACTGAATATATATATTCACACAATCATATATTAAGCACTGAATCCAGCTTTTCTAACCACAGAACCAATGTTTTATGAAGACATATAGCCCCAGTTCAAGTAATGAAAACTTCCTTCACTTCTTTTACAGCCACAATTTTTGGATTTTAATTTTGAGTCCAGAGTACAATTAGGAATTTTACTTGCAAATAAGAATCACAATTAAAGCAATGATATTAGATAAAAGAATTGAACAGATTGTGTAATTTACATAGAAAACTAAATTTGTTTTGATGAAACATTACTATTTTAGATTAACTAATGTTTAAAATTTTAATTTCACAATATTGGCAAAATTATAAACTAAGATCCATTATTCATTAAACAATTTTTAGGATTTTACCTGAAACACTGGGTACAGTCTATGTCAGTACTTTAAAATACCAATTTAAACACAAAGTAATCAAGGCTGTTTAAAGAAAGAGCTCCACTTTAAAAGCAGCAGGAATACTACATAGAAATAAAATCTGAGGTGTTTAATCTGTGCCAGTGTGACAGGAGGCTCTTTGGTTCCAGCAAATATTAGTCCAAGGTTAAAATAGTAAGGATTCAGTGCAGTTACCATTACAGTGGTAACTACAAATCTGAGTCTGTTCATTCAGAGTAACACATGAGCTGCTGCATTAAAACGTACTCCCTCCCTCTGCCCCACTGTACTCCAAAATGTCTTTAACATTATAGCCATGAATTGTATGCATGTGTTTGTGAGCGCATAACTCCCAAATATAACAGAAGGATCAGTTTTCCATTGTGATCTGGTGCTGGGATCAAATACCACCAATACCACTGATACGGTGTGAAAAACGCTGTAACTAACTTAGATACTATTTATCTAAGTGTTAGATTTGTTCAGTTGTCCAGCAAATCAAAATAAGGCAAACATGTCCCTGCTCCACAAGAGAGTCTTGCAATCAGATACTGCTTTATCTTGATTTCAATTTAAAAATAATGCAGCCCATTATAATTCGAAGGAACTGGAGGTTGGAAGTAATGTTATTTTTAATTTTGCTTACATTGGAGTTCCAACAATCCTACCTAATAAGCTACACAGGAAACTCAATTAAAAGAGGAAAACCAAGAGAATAACCAAAGTTAACAAAGTTTCTTCAATGGAATCTGAATGGTGCTTAACTGCTAATCCAAATACAATATTAAATTAAGGCAACTGCATTTTTAAATAAATTCAGCTATTTTATATATTCAATTTTAAACTGCATTTATAATTTATCATTTGTTCTTATTAAAATGTCATAAATACCACTGATGATCTGATACTGCATGATGGTTAGAAAACCCAGCTGTGAAATGCTTAGTTCACATCTTTCCTGAATCATAAATTATAAACTGAGACCAACTATAACAATCCCAGTTCCCTACACGTGATGTTAATACATAAATTTCATAATGTAATCTACAGAAAGCATATTATCATGTTCAACTTTTATTTTAAAAAAGTTTGCAATATCATTCCATTTGACAGTGATCTCCAATATTCTAAATAGACTCTCTTCTTTCCTAATTTCAAGATTCATATTCGGAAAGCTATCTGGAATCCTTTCGCATTCTTATATCAATCCATTAAAATTGTTACCTTTTACTTGTAGCATTTCAAGCAACCGTATCCCCATTATGTCCTTTCCCGTCCACACTTTTCAACTTTATTTAAGGAGGATGGCGTATTTGACTTAAGTCAAAAGACTTGCTGAAAGAGAGATATAGTCTGTTGCATGGTTTTTCCCTTTTGGACCAAATCATGTGTTTTATGAAGAAAGGGAACAAAACTGATTGGATACAATTATTTGTCATATTTCCACAAATTTTGAATACATGTAGATGACAATTTTTTAAATTTTATTGCAGCAGGTATTTTCACTTTCTGTCAAGAGTACTCTGCAAAACATTCAAATTCTTTCCTTTTAAAAAATAATAAACAAGTATGCATAATATTACCTATTTATTAAAGATATTTCCATTCCAGTTCTACATATATTCCCATCGCAGTACTCCCCCTTTCAGGATCAGCAACAAGATACAAAGATGCAAAATAGTATTAAGAAGCACAAAAAATTTAAATGAGACGGAAGAGGAAATGAAACATATCTAAAATTAGCTTCCACCAATATCACTGATTTTTTGCAAACCAAATAGTGTACTTCCACATGTCTGTACACTAGGTCTTATATATTTGCTCTTGATTTTCCCACAAGGTTTCTATATTCATTTTAAATTTCCCACATTTTTTTCTCCTCTACTGAACCTTTCATGCTTCCTTTAAATATTTGTTTTCCAATTCAGTCCTCATTCAAATCTCTTTATATACCCAAACCATTGAGCGTATTTCTCATATAATGGTTCATTTTTGTATTCTGTAAATACATACATACCAGTTCCACACATGGTCATTCATTCTTGTGTCTTCAATGGCCTAATTACCTGCTTCGTATTTCTTTTCTGGACCCTACCCATCCATTCATATCCCTTAGCAGAACAATTTTTTTCTTGGATTGATTTCAGCACAGAGTAAGTTTGTTTTTCCAAACTATCACCAGTTCATGGATTCCTATTTGCATATTTACATATATATTCACAGTGTAATTCATATACATTGTTACTTTCTGACCTCCAGTTTAGCCTTTTCATTTATATTTAAACTGCATTTTACCTTTTATAAGTTTTACATCTTCTTTTTTCTTTCAGTTGCATAGATTTGCTTTTTTAAATTCATTTCCATGTTTTCTGATTATAAAACATCCCAAAGCAATTTACAGTAAACATAACTTTGAAAATAAAAAAGACAAAAACATAATAAAACAGAATTATCTCTGTATTGGTACACCTTGGTACCTTGTCAATACACAATGCAGGCATCCATCTAGAGAAAGTCTAGTTGCGTATTGTTACCAGAAAGCAAAAAGCAAGCTAAGAAAGCAAGCAAGAAAACAGTGCGCTATCTCGGAAGAAGCAACTTGACTCCAAATATGAATAGTGAATCATGAGGAACAGTTAAGGCAAACCTATAGATTAGGCAATGAGAAAAGTTAACAGAATGCCTAAATCTGAAGTACTTTCATGTGGATTCCTTCACTGAACAAGGGATGCATAAACGGCCCGTTATAATCTTAAAATTCTATGAAATGAGAAATCTGCTCAGTTCAGTCTAATATGCATTTATTGTACAAATGTATGGCAAAAACATGTGCAATTCTCATGTTATTCTTTCTGATATGCTTTCGATGAAAATAGAACTATTCTATATATGTAAAGACAAAGTTTAAGGATAAGTTATAGTACAACCTTCCATATGCTAGAAACTTGCTGAATGGTATGTTTGTGAAATATATATTATTTTTACACTGCTGATTCCTTTGTTGTGTACTAGTCATACAACCATTATAATGCCATGGCTTTATTTGTGGTCCTCTATCCTCTACTTTGATAAAATACTTAGAGTGCTTACCACAGCGGTTATGACCTGGTCACCAATGTACCAAAAAGAAACTCATGGGATTTTTCTTGCCGTGGTATTGAGGTATTTTCTACTAATTAAGTTATTTCATTTCTGTTTCACAAAGAAAGCAGTGAACTGCAACCATTCATATGAAATACATATTTTTTTTGGGGGGGGGGGATCTGAAAAATGGGGATATATCACTTTTTAATAATTTCCTAAAAATTAAGATAAAAGAAGTAAATCTGGAAAATGGGTATGTACAGGTAGTCTTCATCTTACAATCATTCATTTAATGATTTTTCAAGGGTTATGACATTGAAAACAGTAACTTATGAACAGTCTTAACACTTACGACTGCTGACCATCCCCATGGTCATAGGTTTAAACCTGCATGTTTGACAACTGGCACGTATTTACAACAATTGCACTGTCCCAGGGTCATGTGATCACCATCTGTAACCTTCCCAGCCAGTTTCCAAAAAGCAGAAACTGGCGAAGTCAGATTCACTTAACAACTATAGGATTCACTTATCATCTGCTGTTATTTGTTAAACAACTGTGGCAAAAAAAAGTCATAAAATGAGGCACAACTCACTTAACTATCTTGCTACCTGTAGCACTTTCTTATAATTTTCTTCAAAACTAAGATAAATTTTAAATATTAAAAACAAGTGAGGGAGAGTTAGCACTAAAGGAGGTGTTTGCAAAGTTTTATCTTAAGAAACATTGAATAGAATAGAATTCTTTATTGTCCAAGTGTGATTGGACATACAAGGAATTTGTTTTTGGTACATATACTCTCAGTGCTGAAATATTCTGAGAAAACAAAGTTATTATTCCCTAAATAGATTGCCCTATTTTAAAATTTCAGAAATGATTTTTTTCCTGTACCAATATATTCAATATTGTCAGTTTCAAATTTCACCTGAGTATTTTAAAATGTACATAAAATTATCTAATACTGTATAACAGCGTAGCAAAAAACATTTCTACTGTTGTGGGTTCTATAAAGAAGAAAGAAGTACTTTATAAACTGCAAAAATATACATACATACTTTTTTCACATGGAAAGGAACATTTGTATACTCCCGCTTTAATTAATTGCAAAAAAAATAGTATGAGGCTCAAAGAAAAAGGACCTTAAGTTCTGCACTGTTTTTTAAAACTAAATTATCAATTATGAGCAAAAGCACTCATTCAAATTTGCATAATATGTAATCAACTTATAACAGATGTTCAAGTACCAAATACAGAAGCAGCTTTTGGTATGTTTAACCAAAAACAAGTATGGCCCATGAGTCAGTATTATCTCCCTTCTCTTGCTTTACAACACAGTAACTGCAGATAATTTCAACTCATGGTAACAGAACATATGCTCAGCCAGTATTTTACAACTAGAAGCTGGCTTTTAGTTTGGAAGTTATCCTAATTAACTGAGTCAAAGGAAACACATGAATTCATCTTAACATAATTGTATTCTGTAACTAAAGAAGAATATTGTGCAATTTCAAATATTCAAAACATCAGTAAAAATATATGAGTAGCTAGTCAAAACTATTTCAGAAATAAGAGACCATGAATTAACGTTTTACAAAACAGCATTTCAGAAGCAACATTTTACAACATGAAAAAATGCTTGTGCATTAGTTGGTAAATATATTTATATTTGTATGTGTGTATGTCTCCTCTTACACTAAAATCCTTTGTTCCACAAAACAGCAACTGCAAAGTATCCATCAGACAAGGAAAAACATCTGGCACAATGTTATATCTGAATTATAAATTATCTGAGATACCTGGATTAGGAGTGCCATTATAACAAGCACTGTATACAGAGTCTCAGGAAGGCTGTATTTACAGATAACAGATTCAATTTAATCACTGCTGGACTAAATAAATGTTCTTTTACCCTCAAGAACATTTATATTTCAATAGTTTATTTTTTTCTCTCTGATTTCTTTGAATTAGGTACCATGTATGTAGATTGGAGCAGTCTATCAATATGACTTATCATTAAATGTTAATGTAAATACATTTGTAAATTAGAAAATAATTTATTATTTTCAGCATATATATATATAACATTGTTTTCAGATTCTCACCTGTCTATATATCATAAAGTTGTATTAAAAAAATTGAACCATTTTACCAAATGCTTTGCTTAAAACGTGTATGAATACCAAAGCAGAGATCAGAAGAGCCTATCTACAACTGAATAAAGCAGGTATATCCAGCAATAAAAATATGACTTAAGAAACCTGAGTTATATTGTTAATCCTAGAAAAACAAGAATATTTGTGAGTCCAACCTATGTTCAGAAAGTACAGGTAGTCCTCAACTTACAACCACTATTGAACCCAAAATTTCTGTTGCTAAGTGACACAGTTGTTAAGTGAGTTTTGCCCCATTTTATGATCTTTCTTGCCACATTTTGTTAAGTGACTGACTGCAGTTAAGTTGATAACACAGTTAAATGAATCTGGTTTCCCCATTGACTTTGCCTGTCAAAAAGTCGCAAAAGGTGATCACATGACTTGTTCAGAGCAACTGTCATGAGTCATCATCTGAATTTTGATCACGTGACCATGAGGGGGGGCATGTGTGAAAAAAGGTCATAAGTCACTATTTTCAGTGCTGTTGTGACTCCAAACAAACACTAAATGAACTGTTATAAGTCGAGGACTACCTGCAAAGACATTTAAAACCCATTCTGGATGCTTCCAAAAATGCCTAATGGGAAATAAAATTCTGCCTCTAAACATTTCACTAATTCTATCTCCTACCAGAATCGCCTGCTCACCATTTTGCTCACTGTTCCTTAATGACATTCAAAATGAACTTCTTTGCGAAATGAAGATGAAGACATCAGAAGACAGCATTACACAAATAGTAATCTACCAATTCTTGTCTCAATTCAGTAGAAAATAATAAACTTTCTGATATATCACGTTTATAGTTATTGGATTTTTAAATGAAATAAAAGTGCTATTTATTCATAATACGTATTGAATGTTGACAAATTACATGCTGAAAATAAACTGCGTACTTTGGAAGAAACTTCTTCAAATGGTGCCACTGGAATCACTTTATCAGTAAAACACCTGATTTAGAAAATTAATTTAAACAAACATAATTTTTGTATTTCAATGAACATTTGAAAGACCTGGGTATATTCTGACATTCCTTCATATATTATATTTTACTTACAATTCTTGATATTATTCTATTTTATTTATAATATTTTATAATTCTATAGTTATAGAACTATAACAGAGGAATGAATCAAATGACACAGAGGGTTAAGGGAACTTAATATTCATACTTTCCTAAAATTGCTCATATATAATACAGGTACAGTACAGTTTTCCAACTGAGATGAAAATTAATTTAGAAATAAATCATATGGGTTATTATTGAAATAATCAAATTGCAACAGTGCAAAGAAATCATGTCTGTCTTACAAAAATGGGTAAATCCAAAATTGGATTTACCAAAAAAGGGTAAATCCAACAGACTTTTAATGACTTACAGACAGGATAATTGTAGGGAAACAAAATGCAAACTTTATATCTTCCTATCAACATTTAAACAACTTTCCAAGCAGTAGAAATATTTGAAGTCTTTTTATGTCCATGGAATCTTACCTTTAATTTCAGCAGAAACTGGGATAAGCCTAATTCCACTTCCAAAACAGAGACAGCAGGTTTAAAAGTCTTTCTGGAGCTTTAACTTCTTAAGCCACGCCATACATGTGCAAGAATGTCAGGGGAAGGAGAGGCTGTTTGCCATTGCAGAAAGTTATAGATTAGTTTTTTTCATACTGTACTCCTATACTCTATAGTCCTCTGTTAAAAGAATATCTAATAAGAATAAATTTATGGTTTAATTCATAAGTATTTGAACATAGGATAATAGTATAAAATAGTATATTTTGAGCTTTCCACTTAATATGCAAAGAAAGGAATGTGAGAGCATCTAAAGATTTGAACACCAGTTTGAATACAAAGGATACATTGAAATATCTAATAACCTAGTATGACAAATATAAATTATTGCACTGAGCAATTATTCCCTGCGAAGCATTTTTGGCTAAACATTAAACATCCTTTGCAGTGGATATGGTAAAACATTATTTTGCTAAAATAGCAAATATAATAAGATTGCCTTAAACTCTATAATCCACTCACAGTAAAATTTTCTTTTTTTATTTCATTATCTTCAGAACTATGCATGCTTAAATGTGCATAATTCCTTGTGAGATATCCCTTGAATTATTCACAATATGAATACATTTAATAGCTTCCTGGTCAATATATTTGATTCTCTATTTTTAAAATATATCAACATGCTGAAATTCTTCTTTCAAAAAAACTGTGTATAATGTTAAAAGAAACTCTTCAGAACTCTTTATGATTTTGAAATACCAGTCTACAATATATCAGCCTCATTTAAAACCCCTTAATAGATCTGGTTAAAAACAACATACAAAACAGGTACTGTATCATATCATTACAAGCCAACATTTAATGACTTCTGTTGGAGAAATATAAGCCACAGCTTTAGCTGTAATATTAAATAGTAACTCCTTTAGCTAATACCATCCTTCAATTCATTGGTATTTCTAGATGGTCCTAGATAACTTGTTTATATCACAGTATTTCAGCAGAGTTAAGGACAGGAATTTGGCTTGGCCATTTAAAAATTTGAAACTTACTCTACTTTAGCCATTCTATCATAGATTTGTGTGTTTCAGCCTGGCTGTTTCAGGACCTACATTTGTTCAATGTGGGTCTGACAATCTCCTGTGGAATCTGTTGTATAATCCAAAATCCATTTTCCTTTTATTATTGCAAGGTGGGTTCTGAGGTTCAAAAACCCCTGAACCATATTTACATCACCATGCTTTATAGTAAACATAATATTCTGTTGTTGGAACACAATCTTGTCTCCATCTCATTCAAGGCAATTTTTCCACTTTATTCTCATCTGCTCAAGGAATGCATTCCAATAGCCTGCTGAATGATGCAGATTAAGATTTTGATAAATATGAGATGCATGACAAATGAGTTTCCTGACAAGCAATGTTTTCATTAACACCCTCCCAGACACTTCACTCTCATTCAGTCATTATCTTGTATTGGACTTCTGACCAATGACATGAGTGGCCAGTAAACATTTGCCATTACCAAGTGATATTTGGTGGGTGACCATACTTGGGAATTAAAACAGTATTTGGACATACCCTCCAACTACATACTATCAGATCGATGATGGATTGGTGGGAGACCAGAGGCTTCGATGAAGGTTCTGTTAGTACTTTATGGAGGAAAAAAAACCTTCTGAGATGAGCAGAGATTCCCTTCGATCGTAGCATGATTTAGCTTTACAATACTGTATCATGAACAGCATCAGACCACGAATATGGGTATTTTTTATGGAGACAGGCCCTCAGTATCAGCCCTGACTCAAGTTAGTCCCTTGAAAGTCTCTTACAATTTCATAAATTTTCCAATAAAGAAATTAACACTGATTCAATTCATTTAATTAAGGCTTCTGTAGTATATTTTTCAGGAGTTTGATCAGAATCTTTTTACCTTTTAACAGGAATCGGATGAAGCTCAGATCACGCTGAATATCACAGTACTTCAGGAATACAGATCACTCTAAATTTCTCTCACCAACTGTAACTTAAACAGACATCCTGCTGCTTCATCAGATGCTGACATCTTACAACTTTTTATTTAGATCATAAACATTTGTTTTAAAATTTAAAACAAAAATGACTGAACAAACTGAAATAAGACTTCATTTAACTTCAGATCTATTTCAGTACATCAAAAAATCTGTAGGCCATATTCTTTATATTCAGCATGGTATAAATATAACAGTACAGCTCCTATGAGTTCACAGAAGCAGTATCTCCAATGTTACTTTTGAAAATTTCAAAGTTTTTCAGAAAGCTACCTTATGCAGAATCAGAGAACTGGCCATTTAACTTAATTATTATATGATCTGCTCTGCAACAGCTCTCCTGAATTTCCACAGGAACTCATTCCTGCTTCAAGGTAGTGATCCTGAAAATTAACCTTGTTATCTTTTACATGGAAAACATAAATCCAATTTGGTATAGTGACTAAGATGCTAGCATAGAAATCAGAAGACACTGAGTTCTAGTCTTGCCTTAGGCATGAAAACTGGCTAGGTGTCTCACACGGCAGTTGTTATGGAGAAAAGTGGAAATGGAAAGAGTATTGTTTCCCACCTTAAATTACTTATACTGTAAAAAAGATGGGATAAAAATCTAATAAGAAACAAATAAATTTGCCCTTAAGTTTTGCTCTTCTGAATCACCAATTTTGTTTGAAACTAGACTTTTTCACCTACTTAAATTTCAAAATCTTGCAAAAAGCAATTGAAATTGCTCAACAAGTTTTTAAAATGTACAGTTTACTGTTTCTGCATAACAAAGGTTTAAAAAAAATAAAAAATAAGTTAAAATCTGTTCAATATTATCACAGTGCTGACTACCTCTAGAAACTATTTTCTGAAGCGCCTGTAGGCCAGACAAGGAATAATGGATGGAAACTGAACAATGTGAGAATCTTTTTTGTTCAGTATCAAAAATAATTGTCAGATATAGTGAAATCTAACTGCAATAAGTAAAATTACATATACTTTCCAAAGCCTAAATTTAAATATTCAAAAAAAGATTTCCATTACCCACTTTAACCAGTTCCTTGTTACAAGTTCAACTATAGCTAATTTAAAAGATACTCATCTCCTCCTGTGTATAAATAGAAATGGAAAACAATTTTTGCTTTTAACATCCGAGATCACCATTGTTATTAACTGTCTACCCTCCCCCCAAAAATGCAGATAAATTAAAATATCTTCAACGAAGATGAAAACAAGATGCTATAATTTGTTTTGTTGGCAAAAAGTGTATTGAAACCAATTTTAGTGAGTTTTACTTAATAAAAGATTTCCTATGCATTTCTTTTTCTCAAATTATACCTCACTTCTGAAGAATTTCTTCACATTAGAAATAATTTGATGTTGATATATAAACATTTTAAATGATTAAATGATTTTATCCAGTTCATAGTTCTTTTTCCTATGACTAATATGAAAATTATTACACAAAATGTCATTCTACAGTTTTTTTTTTCTTTTTGTAGAATTAGATTGATAAAATTGTTGTTCCCCAGGAATTTTTACTATATGTTGTCCATCCCCAAGAGAAACAGAGTAATAATAATTCAGTAAAAGTATTTTAAATTCCTGTTAGAACACATGAGAAAATAGTGAAAATTCTGACACCGGTGATAATGGTAATAATGCCATCATGATCAGGTTTAATTTATTAGCCAACATTGAAAAAAATTCATTTGCAAATCAAAGCTTGTAGTCAAGAGATTGATTAAAAATAACCTAGTTGTAGTCGTGCCTTAGGCTTGAAAGCCAGCTAGGCGACTTTGGGCCAGTCACTCTTTCAGCTCACAATGTCAGAATTGGGTGACAAATCAATCAGTCAATTTCTGTTGCAATTAATAGATCAATACTCACTTGATGGAGGGGGGGAAGAACAGACCTTATAATTGGGAAAAACACTAGAAGAAAAAACTATATTTAGATTATTTATTAGAGATGTCATATCTCTTAGAAATCAAGCTCCAAACTACAGGTAGTCCTTGACGTACAACCACAATTGAGACCAACATTTCTGTTGCTAAGCAAGATAGTTAAATGAGTTTGACCATTTTATAACTTTTCTTGCCACAGTTGTTAAGTGAATCACTGCGGTTGTTAAGTTAGTAACATAATAGTTTAAGTGAATCTGGCTTCTCCATTGACTTTGCTTGTCAGAAGGTTAAGAAGTGATCATGTGACTCTGGAACACTCCAACCGTCATAAATACGAGTCAGTTGCCAAGTGTCTGAATTTTGATCACTTGACCAAGGAGATGCTGAAAAGATCATAAATATGAAAAATGATATCACTTTTTTCAAGGACCATTATAAATTTGAATATTCACTAAATGATCTGCTGAAAGTCGAGGACTACCTGTAGTCCAATGTAATCCATGTATACATGATTTGACTTTTCACAAATGCTGGATCTGTACACTAGTTATTTGATTTAAAAAATCATTTAAATTTGAGCAACCTTTCTGACAAAAAAATCTTCAAGTTATTTTTATGAATGAGAACACCAATATTTTAAACTTCAGATAGTAGAAAAATACTCTTCACAGCTTTTTAAAGTATCAGTTCACACAGTACTCTTTGAAACTGTTGCGATTACATTGATAAAATCAATTATCCAAGCCAAAAAAATAAGACTTGAGCCAGACATTCAAATATTAATTTGGTTTAAATGTTTCAAATTTTTACTGCATTATACTGTATCTATCTATGTTTAGGAATAATTTTGGACATGCTTTCCCTGAAACATTTATTAATGAACACAAGTTTTTGTTTTTATGTTACATTTTATCAATTTTCTAATAGGTGGATATGGATGTTTTGTACCAACATATGCATTTTAATATCATAGATATGCATATGCTTATTTTTCTCTATTATATTTAATCTATACTGTTGCCAGAATCACACTGAAAAATAAGAACACTGAAGATTTGTGTTTTTATTTTCTTACTCCGTCTATGTGTGTATAAACCATTGTTTTTTGTTTTATTTTTACCCCAATCATTAAACCAGAATCAGAAATTACATGCAATCAAATCCTGATATTTAAACACTTTAATTGCTGATTGGAGTTATATGAGAATTTTTAATCTAACAGATGTGAACAATGCCAACCTTAGGAAGATCAGTTTATTATATAAGAACAGAACTAGATAATGAGTACTGGTTTTATAAACTTGTAAAATATAAATACATCTAAAAATGATAAACACATCTAAAAATAAGCATAACAAATACTGACAATTTGCTTGACCAAGAAGTAAAGTAAATGAGAAATAAATCATGTTTCATTCCATAGAACCCATTCCAAAAGCAAAAGTGATTATGTGGTACCATAGCATAAGAAGGAACTTTCACTGAAGTTAAAGCACAACAGTCAAATGTCATGATGTGAATGTGTCCATTCCATTAGAGTATAGCCTAAATTTATTCCTGGAATTAAAAAAAAATATTACTTTGCACTACCCATTTCTTCTATACAATGGTCAAAGAAATGGAAAACAGAATAAAAGTACAAGAGTTAAACCTGACCTTGGGGATCTTCTAGTCCCCCTGCTCAAGCAGAATTTCAAATAGTTGTCCAGTCTCTTCTTAAAAATCTCCATTGTTGGGAGTACCCACAACTGCTGGAGGCATGTCATTCCACTAATTGGAACTGTCAGAAAATTTCTCCTTAGTTCTAGATTGCTTCTCTCCACCCATTGCTTCTTGTCTTGCTTTCAAGTGCTTTGGTTGACCCCCTCTTCCTTGTAGCAGCCCCTTCTTTGCATATCACAAAATTAATATGCAATGTAGTTATAATTTATTTCATTTTAAAGATAATAGATGCATAGAAACAACAACTGTAAAAATTGGCGCTTCTCAAAAATATTAATACTGCAAACCCTTAAAGCAACTAAATCTTTTCCTGGGATTGGGTAATTTCAATGCATTCTTGGAAAACATGTTTCCTTAAAGGTGCCGGGTGCAAAATTCAATAAAACTAGCAGAAATTATCCATTAAACAGTAGTTTCATTTATCTTTTAAATAATCTAAGCTCTTGTATGTAACCCATTCTGTCATTGGGATTTTTACGAGCTTAGGTTATAGTTCTGCAGTAAAACCGCATTACTGCTATTCATGGTGTAAACGTCAAAACGTCCCAAGGAAGATTTTTAAAAATCCCTTGCAAACATGCAAGAAAGTGGGGAAGCGGTCCGGAAGGTGTAAATAGTGACCAAGTAGTGTCATGTTAAATGCTTAATAAGGACAACTGGCAAACTGGAGCTGTCATATGAAGTAGTTTGATCATATGACATCACATCATTAACCAAGGACTATTTTATGTTTCAATGCTTTTACATTCTGCTTCGATCAAAATATTTGAACTTATTGTTTATTTAGATTCTGTGACTTAAATATAGTTGAGTGCATGATCTCTTTATTATTTAAGAGTGACATAATGGAAGTACTGAAAATTAGAGCCATATATTTAAAAGATATATTGATACTATCATTCTTAAAATGTAAATCTAGGAAGTGTTTCTTTTAAACAAATAGCACAGGTATAAATTCCAAGAATTGATAATCTAGTTGTAGTTTCTGCAGAATAAAAACAAGAAAAACTGAAATATTCTGTATCAATATAAGAATATTCATTCCACCTTTACATGGATAAAAATATGACCATGTGAGTCTTCTTTACAAAACCAAGGATACAAATACTGCAATTACACATTTGCATTGTAATATCTGACACAAGTAGATAAGCTGTAGTATTTGTGTAATGACATCATAATACTTGTAATCATTTGCTCCACACACTCTTATATCCTAGGCAAATCTTTTAGCTTCATATAAATGAGATCAGAGAAAGCTTCCATCTTGTTTCTTAATAATAATCTTATAAAATTTGCATTGGCAATATGCGTATTGCCTCCAACAATCTGGGTCCTCATTTTACTGACCTCAGAAAGATGGAAGGCTGAGTCATCCCTGAGCCAATCAAAATCAAACTTTTGGCAGTGAGCAGCCTTTAATAT
Source organism: Laticauda colubrina (assembly GCA_015471245.1). Taxonomy (NCBI): domain Eukaryota; kingdom Metazoa; phylum Chordata; class Lepidosauria; order Squamata; family Elapidae; genus Laticauda; species Laticauda colubrina. Next base: position 21,321,365 of record BLBF01000006.1, read on the forward strand.
TGCATTCTAACTACTGAGTCATCGTGGCTCCATGCTATGGTTATGCAATAACAGTTGTTTCTCATGTATCTCTAATATACTTGATTTGCCTATACAACAGTCAAAATAAATATCCAATAAGAAATGCTTTCATGATAGTATAATTATATATAATATATAATTATGCACCTCGTAAGGGACCCTTTCCAGGGTTACAGAAGATGGTCAACAGTTTTGAAGGCAGAAGAGGCTTTATGCCCCAACAGCCGATAAAACAGCAGAACCATCTTCTAGGGAGAAGGGAAACTCTTGATTTCAAATCTCCACTGCCTTGTGGCTATATCTATTATTGGAAAAGGCTTCAAGAGTCAACCTTGAGGCAAAATCCGGAGCTGGAGTCCCGTAAGCAATTCGTGATTGTATACAATCACATTCTGATAACTCCTGTGATGCAATTGGAACTAATCATATCAGCTCTGAAATTCTATTAGACTATTTCAGTAACGTGGAGAGGGGGGATCTGCTGCTTGGATAACAGTTTATCCTCCATATTAAATTACCTAGGCCTCATGCTCTGGAGAGGACACTCCAGCTTCTCTTTTCAGAGCACGATACCATAGTCTCTTGAGAATGAAGGATGCCAATTCAATTATACTAGTATATATTAAAATCTTGGTTTTTTTATCCATTTAATATGCATTATATAACCGAAGTTCTGGGATAGTTTCCTATTTATATTTTTATTTCCAGTTGGCATAGGCTATTTAAAAGGGGAACTTTTTATCTAGGAAGAATAGAAAAGATTTATGTATTTAAATGAAGTGCAGACTGGAAATATTTTCCTACCAAAATTATTAAGCACTACTAGTTGCTAATGTTTTCAGAATTTGTTAAACAAAGCATTTTCTTTAGTATTGAAAGACAGGAATCTAGCAAATACATGTTTTAAAAAAGAAAATGTGTTTGGGGAAAAAAGAACACTTTGAATATATTTTATAAATCCACTACAGAGGAAGCAAAAATGCAAATAGCAGTAATGATCCATTAAATGATGTGAAATTTGTTTCCTTCAAAATTATTTCCATTCATAATCTAGTTAAGATCATAGGTGGGAATTCACTACTTGTAGGTTTTCAAGACTCAAAATGTTTATTTGAAACTTGAACACAGGATTACATTATGATAACAATCCCATTGCAAAGAGATTTATACATGTTGTTGAAAAATAACATATTTGATTAAAAAACACAAATCTATATTGACTTACTAATAATTTCATATTTTCTAAAGCTGCATTCACCTCAACTTTTTCTATGTATTGCAAGCCTTATTTTAATTTTCATTACAATTACAATGGATAAAGCAGATCCCCCCACCCAAAAAAAGATAGGCATTATCAAAGAAAAATAATTAGGGATACTTACAATTAAATTTAAAGATAGTATTCATAGCAGTGTTTCAAAATCATTTACACTGTTATTTTATTGTAAGCATGTAACTCACAAATTTCACAGCATGGTCATATTATATTTTGTGGCAGTCACAAACAACTGAACGAATGAAGTGCTTTATTTCTACGCTATCCTAAGCCTATGACTAAATACCAAAAAAAGTCTATACAGTTTACAAAAAAAGGTTAATAACTATATTAACAGTAAAACCATTCTAAAGTAACAGTTTAAATTATATAGAATTATAACACCAGATAGTCATTCATTCAATTTCACAAGAGTACAAAAATGAATGTTTCAATATCTGCGACGCTTGTTAGGTCCTTCAAAGCTGCCCCCAGGATTTCCTCTACCAAAGCCACTGGGTCCACTATTGATGGCACCTACACCACCCAGAGCTGGTTGAGGAGTTTCAGAACCTGGTCTATTAACCATAGGTGAACCCATTTGTGGTGGGCCTCCTTGAGAAAATCTTTCAGAATGCTACATTAAGTCCATTTAGAACAAACCCCCAATTTGAATTACAATAAATAGGCGAAATATGACGTTTTCAGGAAGTTCAGCAGATAGTCCAGCAGAATCAGGATGACACATAGAAGGAAGAAAGGAGCAATTAATTTAGTCATTACCTTTAAAAGTTGAATGTAAGCTTAAAAGTAAGTCAAACAATATTGTGACAACCAGCTCATTCAGTTAAAATAATAAGTAGGCAAAGTGTATCCATTCTAAGAGGTCTAATTCTAATGAATGAGTATTTTATATTCTGAATCTTCTGTACAAAATCTAAGTATACATAAATATTAAGTATGTTAAATATGTATAAACTATATCAAAAGTAGAAATAAAGAAATGAAATTAAAAGTACATTTTAGAAGGTACCTAAATTTTTTAAGAGAGGCTAAATGCAACAGGAATCTTGGTCCAAAATTGCTAAAAGTGTATCATAGATATAGACAGATGATAGACAGATTTCATGTAATTCACATCAACATTTAAAGCCAAATTTATATTTAACATCTTTAAAATATAAGTTGTAACTGAATCGATTAAGGGTGTCCTAATTCAAAATTGTAGAAAAAATTATCATATTCTCTTTTGAAACTAAAGAAATGAAGTTATTTTGTAATCTTGAAAAATGCTAATTCATTATAGTGTTATGTATTGTTTTAAAGTTATATAAATTAATATGAATATTAAATACCTCACTAAGAGAAAATTTTAATTAAGATCCCTTAAATGACTTAATAGCCTACCTGGCCAACTCCAACTTTATGATCCAATTGGATTAAAAGTATGAATGGAAATGTCTTTGGTTTACACAAGGAGTTATATTTTCTGGAATTTTTATTTCTCCTGCATTGCACACTCTTTCTAAAAGTCCAAAGCCAGCAGCAGCAGATTTTTCAGAGAACAAATTCTGATTCTTGAAATGAATGTAATGCAGAAACTAGTCATTGATATGAATACTGCTATATTGTTAATGCTAAAAATTATTTATAAAAACCAGCAGTAATTATCTCATTTTCTGGGTCAATTGCTGTGTAGATTGATTAACTGGAATAAAAAAATAAATCCTTTTCCTAGAGCCCATTACACTCCCTGCAAATCTGCTCTGATCAATTGCAGTATTAACAGAGTAGATGAGAGGATACTGAAGAAGAAACCATACAAGAAAAGTTCTCTGATGTGAGGTTGGGTATTGTTATTATCCAATTTATTACAAAAACAGCAGATACATTTTTAAGGATAATTAAGCAAAGTTAAATATTTAGCTATGTCTACTTTTTCCTGCAATAATATAAGAACTCTATAGATAAATATTGAATTATATATGTAATAATATAAGAAATAATCCAAATATACTTGGCTGAAGTGATTTTGAAAAACAAATTTAGCTCTTCTGAAAATGGTATAAATCATGTAATTTTAAAAATGGTTTCCAGTTCTTTTACTGACAAAGATTAGTGCGCCTTCTTAACCATTATTTTCTCTTTATTAGTTGCATCATAACACTGTTCATTATTTTCCTCCCTTAAAAGGTAGAGAAATGGACTCATCATGTGGTTCAGTAATATGGACAAAGCATGCTGAACCTAGAAACTAGGTATTCCAGATCACTTCATGAAAAACAATTTCCTCAGCAAATGACATACAATAATTGATTATTCTTTTAAAGAACAGCATGATGTTCTTATGGAAAATACACATATACATACTCCCATATTACATATGCAATACATACATATGAAACCTGCAGATATAACTAGATTTTTTTTTAGTTCTTGTTTTATTACAATAGATTTAGTGTTGAAAACACTGAATGAATTTTACTTCCCCAATTCCACTTCTTGGGAACTCCAAGAAATGCTATAGCAAGAAATGCTATAATAGTAGAACCTAGAAGTTAAATATATTAAATACTGTACAAATATTAGCTAATATCCTTTACTTTCCCTTAACCGAATCAGATCTAGCTTTCTGGAGAAACTATTAAAAATAGTCAGGTTTTACAAAAAGCTTTGTGGTTATAAACTCACTCTGATAAAAATCTGTAATTAATTAAATTTGCTTTAAAAATATTTTAAAGATAGCTTCACACCATGAATCATTTCAATACACTAACAATAAAACATGCTTATAGGTAATCCATGTCTGCAGTATAAAATAAAAACTAAATCTTAAATGTCTTTTTCATAGAAGCTTTGAGACATAATCATTCTTGGGAGGAGGGGGAATTGAGTTGAATTGCATGTGCTCATGCTCCTTTAAATATGGTAACTTGCAATAGCCCGAAGAACTTATAAAACTTTTTTGTCCATTATTTTTATTTATATTAAAAGAAGTACACAACATGTTATATAATATGAGTAACAGGAGCAATATTAATGCCATATTTAGCAACTAATTTAATTTTTGTCCCAAAGGTACTTTTTTTTCAAGACGCAACTGGACTTTGTTGTTTTTCTTTGAAAACATTTCGCTTCTCATCCAAGAAGCTTCTTCAGCTCTGAAATCCAGTTGCCTCTTGAAAAAATACCTTTGGGACAACTAAGACCTGGATGACTGAGAATCTCCATATACACGTAATTGTTAAATTATTTTTAATAACAATCATGGTTACAGTGTGAAGTTATCCTTGTTTTAGATAGATTTGCTATGTTGTAGGAAAAAAGTAAATGTTTATGATACATTACCACAGTTCCATTATCTGGCATCATTGGGGTTCCAATGTTTGTAGCTCCTTCTGGCCCCAACGAAGGACCTGGCCCCATTGCAGGGCCAGGCATTGTCCCTCTGTTGTTCATATTCATACTCATCATTGGAGGTGGAGGAGGACCTTGGTTTCCAGCAGGTGCTGGGCTAAAGGCATCTATGTAAAACAGTCTACACTTAGAGCTGTCCTAACTGCATTTTAAAGAATTACAAATTATAATAGTAGAAACATTTGGAAAAAAAAAAGCTGTTATTCTTTGAGACTGTACATTTACTTTAAGTTTTTGGCATTAAGCAATTATTATTGAACAGTACCATCCCAAATAAAGTGTAACATTCTCAATTTCAAGTATTTTTCAATAAGCTAATTCCTATTAATTCTTGAAGATAATGGTATTAACTTTCAAAATGGCACCAGTTCTTTTGTATGCAACAATTTCTCCCCCCGAACATTCTTTGCTTATCATATTATACAAGACTAATTAATCAATAATTTTATTTTTATGACAATGAACATAGAAAATCTAAGTATTAATAAGTGGAAAATGCAAGAAACTATTTATTTGGAGAAAATCATAAGTTGTGTTAAAGATTATTTTGTATAGCTTTCAATAACAGGAGAATAACACTTTTTAAATTATACAAGGTAAAGATAAAGGCTCTTTTGAGTCTACCTATGCTTGATTATTGTAAGGTCCACAATCATATTATTTTCTTGACAACAATATTAAAGTGATTTGCCAGTGTCTTTTCTGGGGTTTTTTCCCAATCTCCCTATCTAATCTAAAGTCTTGTGATTTATTGCTGGCCTCCTATCCAAATGCTAGGCATTACTAAATGCACTGAATTAGAGGCTTCTTTATAAAATGCATATTGACAAAGAAAAAATGTCTAGCAACATTGTGATCAGATTATATATGTACTGACTTTAGTGAAAAATAATTCTCATGAAAAAAATCACTAATAGCACACATACAGAAGCAGAAGTTTTTAATTTTCTTCATTTTAATTCTAGGTGGACAATAATGGTGGCAAGCTTTGTAATGCCCAATATCTACAATCAGAGAGCTTTCTCTCAATACCATCTTCCTGTGATTCTTAATACAGATAAGTTCATCGCAGCATAAGAGCCAATCTGCATAGCTCCCTTTTTATTTTACTCATGGTTTAAATACTGCTAAAATATAATTAATATTTTAAGATATTTTTCAACAGTTAAATTTTCCTTTATTTTTGTTACAGTAGACCCAAATGAAAGCACACAGGATTGGGCAAAAGAGGGGAGGATTAACCATTTAAAGAGACAAAGTCTGTCTGAAAGTATTTTCTGAACTTTAGACCAATTTAAAACAGATGGAACCTGAAAACTGGAACTTGCTTTTGGATAATACATTTGCCACAGAGGTTTATACCCAAAGCAATAGCTCCCCAGAAAATGAAAATCCAGATTGTACATGGTTTTAAAATTTATGAAAACATTTCCTCGTATCAGTTATCTATAAAGGCATCAAAAACCAGTTTTAGCTCAAAATCTGAAATCAAAATGAAATGGTGCTGGATAATAAACTTAATCCAAATGTTATTAGAGATGCCTGTATATCACACTTCTTGAGTAAGCTACCCAAATGAAACTAAGACTAATCTTAGTCAAGTACACATAAATATTATTATACCAGATGGCCCAAAATGCCACAATGAGAAATACCAAAATAATCAGCATTAGACATACAAATTAGCTGTTAAAGAAATTCTCGTATGAGATGAGTGTTTTACTCACAACTTTATTGTAAAAATATTCACTAGTGTGATTTTGAAGACTAAGTAGTAACTTTGCATGATGCTTGGCTACTATTACACAAATATACATGGTTATAATGCAATAAAATAAAGTTCTGAAAAACAAAGAGCTGATATTTTACAAGCTTAAATGCTTCATTATAGTTTGCTCCCATCATTCCAATAAACAAAAACACAAGTCTCCAATTAAAAATAACATATTCAACACCCTGTTATAAATTCTCAAGAAGTAAATAATAAATTCTCAAGAAATAAATTAAATCAAACTTTTACTTGTACTACAAAGTATTTTAATTTTACATTTTCTAAGATACAACTTTAGAAAGATTTACAAGAAACACATGCTTCTCAGTTGATACTGGTAGTTTTTCCTATTACTTTTAATTTTGTAAAATCAAAAATTATGTTTGAAAGAAAAAAAAAATGAGTCCAGTGTATAACAAATTAAAATTTTGGCCAAGATTATCTGCCAAGGTCCATAGAAGTAACATGTACAGTCTCAAAGAATTTTTCAAGAACAAAAGCCTTTTGCTTCAGATCCCTACCTCCCATGTTTAATGCTCCACGAGGACCCATATCACCCATTCTCATTTCCTGTTCTCTCTGAAAGTAAACATAATTTGCATTGTCAACCTACCACTTATTATTTTAACATTCTCATTTCTAGGCCAACCATTTTACGAAATAACACTTGTAATTTCATGAAATAAAAAAATACTATTACGTCCATTAATAGAAATTTATGTTTTATTCTTTTTCAAAATTCTGATCTTTAATGGAGAAGACACAAAACAATACCGAGATAACCACCCAGAGATCGGCCTCAAGTATACTAACTGGCTCTAGGAAGAGTCAAAACAGATGGCAGTATTTACAACTGGTTGTATTTGTGCCATATTTAATACTTTTCTGAGATGTAATTATGAAAATATGCTATGAAATATTCTGTAGCATTATAATACTGGTATTAATTACACTTGTCTTAGAATTTAGAAATGTAAATTATTCTTTATGTAATATAAAATACATGTATTAATTTTAAATTATGCTTTAACAGCAACAAATGCCTGGCAATATATAGTCATCAAACTGTAGCCTATGCTGTAGGACAGCATACAGAGACAGTAAAAATTCAGCAAAACTGGAAAGTCAAGCTTTTTTCTTTTTAAATAATTTATTTGTAGACGAGTGGAGTAATTGTAAGCAATTGAATTACTGGATTTGTTTTTAAAATTACCATATGGGCATGAAATAAGTATTTCCAATTGGGCTCAATTAGATTCTATAAATAGATAAAAAGTGCAATTATTAAGGTATCCCTTAAAATAAAAAATAAACATTAGCAAGTATTTATCTAACTCTACTTGTTAAAACTTAGTAAGATGCATAGTATTGTCAAAATTCATAATTTTAATTTTTATCAAAGAGAAAAGAACAACATTGCCATCCTCTGTTAAGTAAAAATGCTGACAGGATATGTATTATTGGTGATGGAACACATGTGAAGTTTCAGATAATTCCACTGATTGATAACCTGAAGAAATTAGAACAGGATTAATTAAAAACTACAGCCTGTAAAGCTATAAGCATTAACTTATTTGGCATTATTTTCTTCCCAGAATAAGCTAAAATCATCTATATAATGTATATATTAATGTATACAATGTATTAAAAAAAAAAGTAAGAGGCAAGACATTCTACAATTGAGTAACTACAAAAAAGTAAGAGTCAAGATATTCTACAAATTTCCTAATGTAAAATAAATATCTATAATTCACATACTACGAAAATATTAAAATTATCATATAATTAAGACAGTCAATAAAAGTACTATTATTTACAATTAAATTTAAAAGTATTCATGAGATCCATGGCAAATGTTGTACTAAAACACACTGCATAAACTCCACTATAACAAGAATTATTAAATATCAAGAGATGAACTATTTCTTTTAAAAAAATATTTAAATAGCGCATGTTTGAGAAATAATAGAGGGCTGATTCACATAACTAAAAGTCCCACAGGGTCTTGCTGGACTTTGCTCATAAAAATATCATAATCAGAAATTAGCAAAACAAGTATTCATAATACAATTGTCATGCTGTCAAATATATCGATATTATAGATTTTCTAACCCATTTCAATTAATACTTTGTCAAATATATATTAATAATAATACTTAAAAGTATTTTTTTCTGTTAAAAAGGAAAACCATAGTAACTTCTCAGGACAATAGAACTACATATGAGAATCAGAGCACAAATATGAACTAGAAATATATGAGTAAAGAAATTATATGACCGACAAGAGAAGGTGCTTTGAATTTTAATTTAGCTATGATTTTCTATTTTATCAAATGCAATAAAGAATATTGTTAAATAGAATTTCTATGACAAAATTACCCAGAGAAATGTAGAAATACTACAGTCACCAACGAAGCCCAACAAGCAAATGCTTAAACTCATATGAATATTCTAATTTTAAACTCATGTAAAGATTCCAATATAGAAATCTATCTAAATATCATCTTTTCCAAAGTTTACAGAGATATTTTTACTAGAAGGTGGTGATAGTGGTATACAGCATATAAAATTGATTAAAATTCATGTTCTGAGCTGAACAATTAGCAATCCAATCAGGCATCATATAAAATCATGTGATGGCAAAAATTTAAAACTGACACGAAATTTTGCAATCTTCAAAATAATGTTAAAAATTATATCAATAGCAAATAAAGGAATAATTTACTAAGCATTTAAATGCTTCAGGTATTGTCTCAGTAATTCTACATTGATCCCGTATTGTAAAGCTTATTATCTTCAAAAATTACAGTTGAGAAGCCATGGTTAGCTGGCAACCATTAAGATTTGAATTTTATTCTACTTATACTGTTAGAAATAGCATTAAGATTCAAATTTTCAGAAACTATCATTTATGTAAAAAATTTACCAGACTTCACTAAATTGTCTGGTTTATTAATCTCAGATCTAAACACAAGAAGAAAAATTCAAATGGGGACTGCACAGCAAATAAGTTCACTTACATTCGAGGATATACAAATAAGTGAGGCAGATAAAAAGTTGTTTTCTAAAATACACAAATCAATCTTGTTTCACTGCATAATAGATATGTTATAGTTTGAATCTCTTTGATATAGTTCCAGTGATTTATGCCTTTCTTAAACAAATACTGAAATAATTTTTGCCACTAAAATTTATTTTTTAATATACAGCTGATGTGGTATCTTATTTCAAATTCCTTTTAAAAGATTAATAATTTTGAGATGACAAAAAACTTGCAAAATAATGAAGCACGGTATATATTTCTTTATTTCTTTCCCAAAATGTATTAAGTATGCACGCATACTTCGACTTAACAATAAATGAAATGTTTATTTCATAGACAATTTAAGGATTTACTAGCAAATTCATTATTATTACCTTTGCTTACCTGTACAAATTAAATCTTCAGAAGGCAGCAGTATCCATCATACATTCAATCACCGGATTTGCCCTTATTTTGAAAAATACTAAGCAATTAAATAAACCATTTTGTTCTTTTTCTTACATCGCTTTAGCAGAATCTTTAAAAATTAAATATATCACTTAAGTCGAGGATATATATATAAATTCTAGGTTAATAACATTTCAACAGCATCTTTTAATTTTATAAACAAAGTATTGTTACAGAAAAACAATTAAGAGCTTCCTTTGTACACACTGCATTTTTATTTGTTATTTGGATGCCATTTCTGTTTAAATGTTTGCAATATATTCAAAAAATAGACACTGATATTATAACTCATAACTCAGCAATTCATCTTTGCATTTATGACCTTCACAGATCTATAAAACAAAGGTAAACTGAAATCAAACTGTAAGCACTTCACTTAGCAACAACCATCTTGATTGATGACCCAATTGTCATTGCTAAATGAGGTCTATCCATATATGCTTGCATGAGAGATGTAATATCCTGAATGCTGAACAATATGAAAACATATGATACAATATCTAAGAATATCTAAGAAAACATGAATAACAAAACCCTATGCAGTGATTCCCAAAGTGGGCGGGACTGCTCCCTGGGGGGCAGTGGGATGACTTAGGGAGGCGCTAAGAGGCAAGGAGGGTAGCAGGGGGGCACCAAGAGGTAAGGGGGTAGCAGAGGAGTGCTGGAGGTGGGACCCTCGCAGGGCACAATTCAGTTTCCCCCCCATCCCATTTGCCTGGCTTGGTGGTGGCCGAGAGGAAGGCGAGCCAGGGCTGACCTGTTGTTGCATTGGTCCTGCCTGGATTAGATTGGTACATATTTGTATATTATATAAAATAAACAGTATTGCTTTTTCATTCTTTTTATATTGTATAACCATTAAATATATTATCAAACCTAATAAGCATTCAGTCAATAATGCTCAGATTATACACCAGACAAATGAAAAAGTTAAAAGAAAGAACGATACTGGTAAAACTATAAACTTATATAACTGGCAATGTGTATTTGGATCAGGATCATCATCATCCTAGGGTTATTCCTATAGGGGCAGAGTCCAGTTTTTGGACTGCCAACTATTTGGATGGCAGCAGAATATAAATACAATAAATAAAATACATTCTAATTATTACAATCCCATTGAGGGGGAAATCTACCTATGAATGAGATTTTCTTTTAAATTTAAGCATGAAATATGGAAGGAATAATTCAAGTTACTGAGATACGTATTTTTGAAAAAATAAGTTGCATCTATACAAGGTTTCAAAATGTAATAATAAAAAATTCCCTGAATATTGCAATTGCATTCAAAATACAAAGCAGATAAAAATAAATAAATACAAACTGTTCTCACAATACCAAGTCTTATGTGACCAATCTGACACTTCAAAACATGTAACATGCAGCCCATACCCTCCAAAGTATGTTACTACTTGTATGTTGTATGTATGTAACAAAGTATGTTACACATTAAGCATATACTGGTATTCCCCAGTTAGTTAATTCATGAGCCCAGGAGAAGAAAATTATTACCCTTAAGTGGGTACTGACATGGTGTGCATGTCTATACCTTCTCAAAACAATAAATAGATCTAATATTACTGAAAACTATTTTGTGCTCAGGCTTTCATTTTATTCACTGAAATTAATCTACAATGCTGCAAAGGGAGTGAAAGTGATATGATGGCTACAGAGGGATCACAGGAATTTTTTTTCTTTTATTATGCTCTTAGGCAACTTAGTACATTTACTTTTATCTTTATTTCCAACAAAAATGTAGAAAAATAAGGCATCATTTGCTGGCAAATCACGGTCAGTGTTCTGAAAGTTGTAAAATTCACAGCACTGCATATGGTCTGCAAGTTATTAGGTAATGTTTTCATAGAAATATAATAATCACATATTATATATAGCTCCTGTGTAAAACCTAAATTAATCTTAGGTCTACATCCACCAATATCTTACAGTGAACTAAAAGCATGACTAAGAAATAAACTTACATCATAAAATATGAGACCTTGTAAGAAAAAAATTGTTTCCTAATGTGTTACATTTTCCAGAAATAAAGTTGTAAATTATCACTAAGAATTTTGCACATAACACAATTAAAGATAATGTAAGTTAAGTTCTGTGTTATGGTTTGTGCCATCTATTAATTTTTTTTTTTCAAAAAAATCTTTAAACAGCAATAATATTTAATCCCAAAATGCTGGTCCTGAAAAAGAATGTAATAATCTAGCATTGCTAAATAAAATAAAAATCTGTCTATCCATAAAGTGCTTCATAGTGTGAAAGTCATAAAAATGGATATGGAAGCCAGTTACTATTAAGTTTCATAATGGAATGAATTCATAATTTCATAATACAGTACTTCAAGTTTCTTTTGCCATTTAAACTGCAATGGCAGTTAAACTGGATTAATAGCAGGCTTTTCAGATTTTGCTAAATTAAAATTCCCATAAACCCAAACCAGGACAAGCCAATGGTAAGGAATAATAAGTTACAGTTCAGCAACTCAAAGTATACATTGCCTTTCCTAGTTTACATTAAGTAAAACCTGTTTAATTATCTATCTACTGAGCTCACTTTCTGCACTGCACTTTTGATATTTCTTAATTCCCTTGGCAAGAACGGTGCTACAATGGTCAATTCCTCTGAAAGCTGTCAAATGTAAATTACATGTAGTAATCTTATGACTGGTCACTTAATTCTGGAATTAGTTATGGTTGTAAAAGTTGAGGACTTCCTGTAAAAGCACTCAAGAATCCAGGAAAACTATTGACCTAAAAGCATATATACCTGGGCAAGTCATCAAGATGATAAATCTGTATATTTATGAGCACTTTGCCACATATATGCCACAATTTACAAAAGCTAGCATGGGTTTCTTGCAATTAGTGCAAGACTAGCCTTATATGATTCTTTTCATAGAACTATTAATTTAAATCAGAGGAACACTTTGTGCATAGTTTATCAAGATTTTGGCAAAGTGATTGACAACATCTCACAATATTCTCAATAAAGCTTTGAAATAAGGGCTAAACGATAGTATTGTTAGGTTGAACAGCAATACACTAATGAGTATACTTAGTTAAAGATTTGAGCAGATTAATAGCAGACTTTTCAGAAGATTCAGAGAGATTCAGGCTTGATCAATAAACTGAAAGGAATACGTGGTTGGTGAAATTTTAAATATCTGAATGGTTCTAAAAACAGAAGAGCAATGGACTTATTCTCTATTGCCCCATAACCAAACAAATGGGTTAAAAGTACAAAGGAGATGGTTAATCTTAGAACTCAGGAAGAACTTATTTTATCAAATTTATTCAGGTGCACATCTCATAAGCGATTCCTCCAAACTTCCTAACTATACAGGCTGTTCACCAAGAGAACACACTGCAATACAATGACTTTCACTAAAAGTCTTCAAGGGACTGGATTGTTATTGTCAGAGATGCCCTAGTTCCATGGTGGTGAACTTATGGCATGCAGAACCCTTTCTGTGGGTGCATGCGCCATCTTCCCAGCTCAGCTCCACCACGCATGCGCGCACGCACCTCCCAAGCACCTGGTCTTTGGACCTCTAGTGCACATGCGCTGGGGCATCCGCATGCAGGATGTGAATGCATGTGCAGGATGTGGGCAAGTTGCATTTTGGGTATGTGCGCACTCAGTGCCATAAAGGTTCACAATCACTGCCCTAGTTGGTCTGAACTGATGAGGGAACTGAACCAAAGGACCTCTACGATCCCTTCCAGTTCTGATCCCATGAATCACTGGTTTGCTTTGCCATAAACAACTACTAAGGAGCAATGGAGAAAAGTGACAACTTATTTTATTGATTTTAAAATGAACAAACCATTTCAGTCAAGGGCATACTTGTTGCTGTTGTTCTGTCCAATATCTGTGAGCATCCTGAATACAAATTATTGTCAACCCTGAGAAGAGCAGGCAAGACAGGGATCCTGGAATGCCCCTTATTACACTAGGGTAACATAGTCTTGAAAGGTTATGCAGAAAATGGATCTCTACTGATTTTTATACCAGGGAAAAATCCTTTCTTGGTATACGGTTAAAAATATAACTCACAATAATCTATTAGCAGATTTCAGATTCACCAAAATTACATCTCATTACATAACTAGTTGCATAATTAATTTCTAATTCCATTAAATTCATAGGACAAATTTTGAAAGCTCCACTTTTTACTTTAATGGAAGAGCAAACACAATTCGTAGCTTTTATTATTCACAAAGAGACCCAGTTTGGTGTAATGGTTAAGTCCAAGTCTAAGCCTTGGATGGATGGGACGGACGGACAGATACACAAATCTAACCCTACCAATTTGGTTAAGAATCCTTTGGGCAAAAACCTAAGCCAGGAATATCAATACATTGCATTCATCCTCTCAGGCAAAAATATTTAGTAAAAATTATCTGTCATAGAGAATACAAATTAATGTTAATCCAAAAATGGTATCAACTCTACGTGTAATCTGCTAGAGTGATTGTAACATAACTAAATTGACATTTTCATATGTGGTGGCCATGTGAGCTGATTACTAAATTTTCAATCCTAAAAAAAGTTGGCAATCAACAATCAAGACTTTTTTTAACTTGCTTTATGTTTAATGTTTTTAAATGACCTATAAAAAACTTTTTTTTTGCTGTTGGCTGCCAGGCTCTCAAGGGTAAACACAGTATAAAATGTCACACAATATACCAAAGCAAGTTTAACAATACTGTAGACATAAAATAACTTCAGTGTTAATATTTATAACTTTAGTCTTTATGTTAGGAAGAATCCTATGTTACTAACAATCACTCTTTGTATCACTGTAAAAGGATCAATTTGGAAGTGGTCTGCCAAAATGATCAAGTTAATGCTAACCAAATTTAAAAAAGACACAAATAACTTTACTGTGAATGTGTACACTTTAGCCCTTATGACAGAAAGGCAACAAATGTTACATTTGGTGACATGGTTACAAGACATTGCTTTAAAACTATCATAAAGTACAAACAAGATGGTTTTTCAATTCATTTACTGAACTACAGAGATTGAAACGATCCCAAACTTAAAATAATCTGTGTAAGATCTGAATTACCTCTAATAAAAAGAAACCATAACTGTTATCTTATAAAAACCATCCCACTTCTTACTGATGACTTAATATTTGAAGTTTTTTTAAAATTTGAATTAAAACATAAAACAATTTCTCCAAGTCATTTTTCTGTGCTTTATCTCAATGAGAAACTATCTGATTAATAATGAAAAATGACTTTTCTCTATAGTTTGTTTTAAAATAAATAAAATCATATTCTTAATACCACTTCTGCAATTCTATTTAACAAAAGTATTACATTACTCAAGCCCAGCAGAGAAATATCATTTGTATAAAATACAATTAGCAGCATATTTTGATCTTTTCAGAAGCAGAAATTTCCAGAACAGAGTATTAACAGGCATCAAGGGCAATGAAGGGAAGACATTTTTGCAAAAGACAAATTTTTAAACTAAAAATATTGAGATGCTACAAAATATTATCATTTTTTTCAAATGTTAGAATAATTCTGTACGATAAATAAGAATTATCTACTAATGATATCTGCTACTAATATGCTCAATGGACTAAAAAGTATAAATCCAATGAAGAGGTATATTATTAACTGCAAGCATGCATAAATATGTACATATACATTTTAAAAAGATTCTGTTTTTAGTAACTGCTGAAGATATTGCTGTATTCATGCCATTACAAACCCTATCACAATTATAGATTAAAATAAGCTAAATGCATTTTAATACCAGTAGATCAAAATGCATAATAACCACTCACCTTGACCCAACAGAAGTTTAGACTTCATCAGAAGTAAAAGATGCAATACAAGGTACAACCTGACAAAGTATCCGATGATATACACTGATAAATCTAACTGAAATCACTCATAGTTTCCTTCTCCATTAAGACTTTCCCTCCACCACAATTTCTTTTTATCCAGTATTGCTGAACATCATCCTCTTTATTCCCTCATCAAGCATACAGACAGTAATTTGATAATACACTGTACATTTTACTTTAATCCAAATAACCAAAACATGAATACTCTTCAATTTGACTGGGGCACTCACTTGGTGCTTTTTTTTTTTAACTTAACCAGGCTGGCCTGCTCCCTGTTACATTATTAAATTGTGACTACCACCACTGTCCTAATTTAAATTAACTATTTTATCCAATTTATTTCTTCTTACATATGTATATGCTTTTTTGAGTTAGTTAAATATTGTACAACTGTATAAACACACTTATTTTTCCAAATATAAAGAGCATGATACAATGGATTACTCCCCCTCACTTCAGTAGGCAGAATCTGAATTTTAGCACCCAGAATAAGAAAAAGCCACCATCCAGTTCCAATCCTGCCTAGAACTGCTGTATAGTATTCATCTGAGATCCAGCTTCTTCAACAGACAACTCAAAAGATTTTTCTAATATTTGGATTCAAATATTTGATCTCAGTCCCTGACTTAAAGACACTAATTCTTCTCTATACTAATTTCTATGGAGGTTCTTAGTCATCCAGATCATAGTTGTCCCAAAGGTGCTTTTTCAAGGGGCAACTGAACTTTGTTTTTTCTTTGAAGATGTTTCATTTCTTATCCAAGAAGCTTCTTCAGTTCTGACTAGATTGTGAGAACGGAAGGATTTATATTTCTTGCAGACGGCTGGTCAGTTGCATTCTTTTAGAGAACCACTGAGGCCACTTTGAGGTTTATCTGGGTCCTCAGGGTCACCCAAGTAGTTCAAATGGGTGTACAGCCTTCTTGGCTGCAGGATGTTTTTCTGCCTGTGTCCACTCACTGTTGAATACAGGTACATGTTGTTGGGGATAAGTCTGTATCCCTTCAATAGTGAAAGGACACAGAAAGAAAACATCCTGCAGCCAAGGCTCCATAATTTCCCAATTGAAACTATGGTTGGGTTTGCCCAGTTGTTGTGAGATTAAGGAGTTTTCATTATGTCTTGTGACTGCTAGTTGGTATTCATTCAGTTGGTGCTCTTCTAGTCTTCTACCTATCTGTTTTACAAATTGGCTGTTAGTCTTTACATTATATGTTGTAGATGAATCATATTTTACTTCTTCGATTTCTTTGTTTTTTTTAATTTAGTTAAAGATGTTTTGGAAGGCTTTAGTCAGTTTGTGTGCAACAGTGATGTTGTGTGATTATAATAATCTGTTGATATTTTGGTATGTTTTTGGTGTTAACTTTTCATAGCTTGGTTTGGTTTTGCTATTGTGGATTGACTAGTCAGATGCTTCCTGATAGTGGCATGGGTACCCATTTGAAGATGTTGCACAGGTGTTTTGTTCCCTCTTTTTGTTGTTCTGTTGTGTACTTGACTGAATAATGTTCTTACACCACAACCTTATGGGAGGCTGGATTGTTGCTTTGGTAATGGAACACTTCATTAGTGTTGTTTTTCAATATGCTTGTGCTTCTAATTTGCCATCATTTCTTCTACTAATGAGGATATTCAAGATACATAGCATGTTTTCTTCATCTCTTGTGAATTTTATTTTATTGTTTTATGTATCTTTTCTATTTGTTCCTTTTATTATGATGGTGTCACCTGCACACTGGATACATATTTTGGGAGTTCTGTAAAAAAATTTTAACAAATTTTATTCAGCTTTTCACATTAAAAACAAAAATCCTTTTGGTGGACAACATATTTCCGGGTCATCACCTTTACATACAAATATGACAGCAATTATGCATTCATATATGCATACTTAATTCTATTACTACCTTTTCCATTCCAAATTTTTAGTAAGGACAGAAACAAACATATTAATTCTAGCCTCTTTCATTAATCTCAATCAAAACATCTTTTTGTTTCATTTCAATTATTTCAAATATAATTCTTTAATATTTTAAAAATAAAGGTAAACAATGTGTTTGCCTAACAATAATAATAAAGGTTACCAATGTCTCTCCTTGCTTTTAATAGTCTATATTAACTTATTAATTTAGTTGGTTCTTTAGTCTGTCATATCCCCTTTCCATTACACATTTTTTATAAATTCTAGATTAATACAAATTTTAACACTCAAGAAAAAAAAAGTATAGGTTTCTCTCCTTTTACTGCTTTGAGTGTGACACCTCAATGATTAAAATATACCTTTATCCCTTCATCTTGATTCCCAATAAACCATTATTTTTAAGAAGTTACAATAATAATCATTATATCTTTTCATTTGGATTCCACAGCATATTTTCCCCTTTTAATTTTTAATAAGAGTTATCAGTATCTACATTACTCTATTTTCTAAATATTTTTAATTGCAGAAATATTTTTATTACTCCTTGTCACCCTGCAGAATTCCCTTTTTAATTCATCAACCATTATCTCTGAAAAAACAATTTCTTTTCAACGTTTTACTATTTCCGTATTTATTTCATGTACCTGTTTCTTACTGCTTCTCCTCCCCTTCTTTTCCCCATATCTTTTCTCATTCCAGTTTACATCCCTCTCTTTCTTAATATCTTCCTTTCCCCTTTTCTGCTGGGTTTTTCTGCCTTTCTCAATTTCACAGGTATTCCCTCTTTTGATTGCCTTCTTAAATCTCAACTTTTTAACCTTCCTTCTTTCCCCATGTCTTTGTCGTGTTCTTTGTGTTGTCTATTTAAAATGTCTTCTCCTTGAATCGACTCCTCTTCCTCTGAAATTTTTTTTGAAAATTTTATTGATTTTTAAAAACAAACAAAAACAAACAAAACATAGAACATAAACACATAAAACATCATTTTTGAAAGCAGCCTGATCCTGGGTTACATCTCTTTCTTAATTTTATTTTATTTATTTTGTCTCAATTCAAATCATTGTACTTATATTCTTTGTCTGTCCTGTTTCAGCTATCTATTACATTTTCTCATTAAACAAAATTTCTCCTGTCGTCACTAATTATGTCACTTAATACATAACTTCCATTCGGATTCTGCTTGGTACATTCTAAAAGTACACAGTACATTTTTAAAAAAAAAATAAAAAAAATATAAACTTATAATTAAAACAACAATCCAGACCAATTCATTTGTATCATTAATATTCATTTAACTCTTAAACATTTTACACATTACTTTTCAAATAGATATCATACTTCTATGGGAACACTTATAAACTTTCCATAGTTGCTTCCCCCCAACTTTACTTATATTTTATAAAACATTGAATAATTAAAATGTTCCCATTCCTTCCTAATTCAATTCTCTCATTTATTTCACTTCCTTTTTTTTATTCACAAAAGTTTCACTGAATTACACTGACTATTTTAACCCACTTTTTAATCATATGTTATTTCCAATTTTCTGACATTATTTCTAATACAAATATAACAATACAATCTTATGTACCTTTACAGAATCCCTTTTTCAGTTAAATTTTCACCCATTATCTCTGAATAAGTCCTGTTTCTTTACATCTTGCTCCAAACCTTTGTAACTTCTCTTCCCTTCCTTCTTCCCTTTCTTCTTTTCTCTCCCCTTTTTATCCCCTTGTCTCTCTACCTCCATTTCCCTCTTCTGTGTTCCCCTTTTCTGTTGCTTTCCAACATTATATCCACTTTTTACATTATTTTTCCCTTTTGGGGCTGTTTTTTAAATCTTAAATTCTCCATTCTCTTTCCCCCCTTTCTTCCCCAGATAGTTACTTGTTCATTAAAGATGGCTTCTTCTTTATCCCACTCTTCTAGTTGCGCAATCCTTTCTTGTTGTTTTTCATAGGTGCAGATCGCCATTTCTAAAAATTGAGTCCTTCTCTTCTTGTGTCTCTTCTTTATTTTTTAAATTCCATTTTCAGTTCATCCAGAAGTGATACCATTGTAGAGTTTTTTTAAACAACCACCCAAATTGTTTTCAGTCATTCAAATATAATTTCCAAAAATTCCAATGTTACCAAACAGTCTAAATACATGCAAGCTGTTTCTTTTAAAACTTTCTTATTTTTTCACTTTCTCTTCCTGGGGTTACTGTTTCGTTGCAGAGCTCTAGTTAAAATGTATCTTTTAGAAGTCTTATTTAAATTCAACTTTTGATTCTTTTAAGTTCCAGGCAGACTCCTCCTTCCAAATCCTGCCCTTATTCTTTTCCTCTCCTTTCCCTCTTATGATTAAAAAAAAAGAATTTTTTTAGTGTTCAGAAATCTTTGAACACTTGGCATTTCCCTTGGCATTTCGTTATATTTCCAGTTTAGTTATCTATTGGTGCCAAAGCGGATTTTTCCGATTTCTCATTCAGCTCTCTTCGCTGTCAATGTAGGGAAGGAGATTGAAAAAAAAAAAAAAACCTTTCTCTTTTCACTTTCATTCGCTGCTTCCAACTCTTCTTTGGGAGTGATGTATCTTTTATAAAATTTGATTGTTGCTTATTGTCCCGGTCTGCCAAAACTTTCACTTCTTAACTTCCTCCTGCACTTTCTTTTCCGACTGAGTGCTTCTTTGAGATGGCCATTTCTGACTAGCTGAGTAGAGATGTGGCTCCCCTCAACCCTGCTGGGGCTCCCCTGTCTTCGCCACCTCTACGGGGTGGCTTAGCTCTGAAGCCAACTGGCTCGGGGCGCTCCAGCAGCGAGCCCAGGCAGAAACAGCGCACAATCGCGGATTCCTGCCTGTCGCCGAAGCCCTGCAAAGTCTGAAGCTCTTTCTTGTTTTTCAATTGCCATTTTAATTTTTTCGAACAGAGCAAAGTGATTCGCCTCTTTCCTGTAGTAATTCTCTCATATTTTTAAGTTCCATTTTTAATTCCTGAAGAGATATCATCATTACACACTCTTATATTTTATGATTGTTAAAGTTCTGCTTTCACTTTCTAAGATTCTTACTTTGTTTCAATATTTCTTTAATATTATATCCATACAAGTGCATTCAGAAACAGGATGCTTTCCCTTTTATTTGAGCTCAAGTTTTTGTCAAAAGGTGGCACTCTCCATTATACAAAGTCTTCACCTTTTCCTCCTATTTTTTTATTTAAGGTTTTTCAAACCTCAATATTCCAGCACAGTCCAGTCTCCAATTTGTAAATTTTATTATTATTATTTTTTAACAATCTTAAGTCCAGCTTTATTTTATACCTGTTTATTGCCAAAATATTTTAGTCCAATTTAGTTAAATCTTTAGTTCCAGCTTCTTCCTTTTCTGGTTCGAAGCCCCACTTAACTGTCAAAACTATTTTCTTATTTGTTTTTCTATCCCTTTGTAATTTTGCTGCTCACTTTTCTTTTCTTAAAAATTCCATGTTACCTGAATCCCGAGGTACTTTTGTTTAGTTGTATTGCCCAGTTGTCCCAGTTCAGATGTTATACACTTTCTTCCCTCCTGCACAAATTTTAATCCAACTGAGTCCTCCTCTTCAGGGTGGCCATTTTAAACCACTGCTGTAGTCATCTTCAGGGGGAAAAAGACCAAGCCCAGGGGGGGGGGGAGATGCGGCTCCTCTCAACCTAGCTTGCGGCTTTACCTTACTCTACCACCACTCCAAGACATTGTAATGATCGGGGCTCTCCAAGGAAAGAGCATGGACCATAGCCGCAGAGTCACAATCTATGGTCCATCAGCGAGGAGGCTCCGCCTTCTTCAGAGTTCTATAATTTTTACATGTTACATCATAGTCTCTGCTATGAGTCCCGAGAGTGGTGATTTTATGGGTGTTTCTCTGATGCAATGTATATTTATTTGTCCATCAAGTAAAAGTAGGTGGTAAGGCAGAAGTTGATGAGACACAGATTGATGGGGTCATTCTAACATTCATGGTAAGTCAGAAGAGAATCTGTCAATCTCTCTCGTATGTTTTGGAATCAGTCTTAACATCTATAATCAATTCCTCACAGAAAAAAAAAATACAATATTTTACCAGAAGCAAATGAACCATACAAGAACTGGTTTAATAATTCCTAGAATACTTGAAAACAAATCATATGACTCCAACAAGAGTTCAAGGGCCCATGATAACTTTACAGTTTCAATTTCATGACCAAGAAATCATCTTCAACTTTTTCTGCGACTTCAATTCAAAAGTACCACAAAATATCATATGTTTTCTCCGGTTCAATCTTCTCTGAAGTAATTCCAAATCACACGTTTCTCCTCACCCAAAGTTGAAAAGTTGTATGGGTCTCCAATCAAATTCAGATCACAACAGGTGATTTTCAGTGTCAAGACGTATAGTGCAAAACTTATACAGTCAGAAAGCAACACAGATAAAGCATGTTTCCTAGATCTGATAGCAGCCCAGTTATGGCTACTACACTTCCCTTCTGTTTCCTTAATGCTAATATTTTTCTTCACAGACATGACATATCTATTTGAAGGAGTTCCAGGTTCAGCTCTCTCCAGGAATAAGCATTTAAGAATACAATGTCATGTTTTCTTAAGTAACAGATAAATGCAAAGTAGGTTATTCTTACAAGAACTAAAATACTGGGAGAAATGGAGCAGAATGTAGGAATCTTGGTCCTAGATAAGTGTATATGTACTAGACCCAGGGGTGTCAAACTTGCATCATCAGGTTATCATCATGTGACGAATCAGGACTATTTTTCTCTTCGCTAAACCCAGCACGGGCAGGGACAGGACCAGCACGTGATGCATCTGGCCTGCAGGCTGCGAGTTTGACACCCCTGTACTAGACTGAGCAAGCTGAAGTTAATTCTGAAATAAGAAGCCAAATATCAGCAACTAAAGATGTGGAAAATCAGCAAAACAACGGAAACAGCAAAACAAGCTACCCCACTTAGACTATGTTTTCTGAAGAAAAAAAATTAAAAAATTATTGTTAAAATGATCCAAACAGAAATGAGCAATAATGTCCAAGAAAAAAAAATCAAATAGCAATTATTGGTTAGGAAGAAAAAAGATGGGAGAAAGAGGGGCTACCAGAATGCTCTTTTTATCTTTTCTTTTTTGCTGCTTTAATATGTCTAAGTGTTTTTTCAAATCTTCAACATATGTATATGCATCTTTTTTTTGCTTATATGTATTACTTAATGAAAAAATATATTGAAAAACAAAAATATTAAATATTTACATTATATTCTTTTCAACAAAAAGTATTATAGAAAGGACCTAATTGCGTTTATACTATTGGAGGGGTAGTGTAATTAATTTCTTCTTTAAATATATTGCTACAGTTTAGTAAGAAACAATTATCTGTATTTTAATATTTTCAGAGGTTTAAACTCTTTTGAAGTTTGTCATATGGGAGTTGATTTCTTGATCAAAAATGTGGTCAAAAGACTTCAGAAATAGAACAGCAAAAATATGGCTCTGAATATTCCATGGTCATGGATAACTGTAATGAATCATGGCTTCAATTTATTTTTGTGCCTGTATGTGCACTAAGCACTTTTATCTGTGTATCTTCAAATATACATCTTTAATTTAGTATATTTTTCTTTTTTTCTGCTTTTCCACATTTTTATAATTTTTGTATTCTTTTCCTTAGTTTTTTTTGTATTTAATACCTATCTAACCATCCATCTACCATGACAGTTAACTGGCAGACTGCTGGTCATATTTGATTCAGCTACAGATCAACAATGGTAACATTTAACCTGGTGCCTGATGGGAAGTGGCTGGGAAAAAATAAAAGGAATGTGCAAGGTTGCTGTTGGAAGGCCTCTCCCCCATTCACACATCTTAATCTAACTTCACTATACCAAAATTAAAGAGAGTGATATAACATCAGTAAAAGTTTCTTTGCAACTACAGTTTCAGTATACCATTACTGTCACCACAATTTTATTGTTACTACCACATATCTGTTGCTTTCTATTTTGGGTTTTCATTATGGTGAGGGGAATATTTTGTTTACCAAACCCCAAATAATTCTGAAGAACTGTTGTTTGCCAAACCCAATATATTTCTATCAGCTATATATATAATTTTGGAATGCATAGAATATTAATAGAATAAAAACAAAAATAAAGTTGCTTTTCAGTATGTTTTCACAAACTGTTTACAATAAAATATTTGTCTTCAGATATTAGCTCTCAGTCATATAATATAGACACGTTGTGACCTTTGCTATGACAACAGCCAAAACAAATATATGGCAAGTAATGTAGAGTATGTTTCTGAATATGTATATGAATCACTGTAAAAAAAATGTATTGCTTATAATGTAATGATTCTATGTTAGTAGGAACTAATACATGCAAACTAAGCTAAGCTAAAAAAAAAGAAACAAGTTCATTGGTCTAGTAGGATAATTTTTATGAGGAATGAAGACACATTAATTATTGACAAATGATGTAGAGAGTTATTATATTGGTAGTATTTTCCCTGCTTAAGAGATACAAACTCCAGTAACTAATGCATGAAGTTAAGGAAGAATAACTTTAAAAAACTTTTTGCTATATGGAATAGCATGAACAATTAAAGAAGTAGGAAAAAAGTTTTATAGTTTGATCTTAGAAGTTTCAAATGACAAGGCAAATATTATCAGAACTCTAAACAAAGTTGCTGCAATTTGACACATGACCATACAAAATAGACAAGCTTTAGATTGAAAAATTATGAAACGAAAGATAGTTCATGGAACTGATTTAATTGACTGGGTAGTTGGAAGAATGATTTCTATAATCATTTATGGAATTCATTTAGCCAGCCCTTTTATAAAGCTGCCCATTTTGCATAAAAGTGAGCCTGTGTAGCTTACAAGCAAAATAATAATTAAGACAATATCACAATATAAAAAAAAAATCAGACCTAAGTAACAAAAATAAAAAATAAAAACAGAAACGGGAAAAAACCAAGATACTTGGAGGACAACCATCATTTAGCCTCATTCACTTTTAAGGCTCACTGTAGAATCCCCAGAGCTGATGGAGGAACCACATTTTTCAAGGCTTTTTCAGAAGGCTGACAGAGATGGAGCTAACCTTACCTTAGAAGGAATGCTGTTCTAGAGAGTAAGAGCTATAGCAGAAATGTCATGACTCTTGGGTCCCGTCAGATAGAAGTCCTTAAGAGAAAGGACCTAGATAATACTTTTTCCGCTGGATGCAATGGGAAGATGTAACTGGGAAGAGACAGTCCCCAAATAACCTGGTCCCATGCCATACAGGGCTTTAAAAGTCAAAAACAATACCGAATGGCACCCAGAAGCAAACTGGCAACCAATGCGGCTCACAGAGATGTAATGTGTGCCATCCTAGAGGCATATATATCCATGCAGCCATATTTTGCACCAGCTGAAGCTTCCAGATGCCCTTCAAGGGTAGCCCCATGTAGAACTCTGAAACCAAAGACCAGGGAACAATCACCAGAAATTAAGTTAACATGGCAAATCACACAGCAATATGAAATCAACTAAAGGACAGCTGAGGTGACTGACGGAATGCTGCAGAACATGGCTGATAAAAGATAAAAGGAAAAATTGTACAAGTCTGCCAGAAGACTTTTCCAGCTCTCCTCTCTTCTTCAAACCCCATTCTCTACAGTGCAGTTTTGTATCATATGTTTGTAAGCATCTGTAATTAATAAAGTTTTTGCAGGTGAAACAGATTCTGCATGCTACATTCCTTTTAAACATTTCATTACGGTATAAGAACCAAAATTCAAATTTATTTTTATCAGTGTTCCTCTCAGAGCATAAACAATTGATATGCTGATTACACAGATGGCCCTGACTGTAGTTCTAATAGACAACACAGATTATACAAAAAATAGCCCATAACTATTTGCACAGCTACTGTAGCTGCACAGCTATGTATGCATCTGAGCAATGTTCAATGTAATTCCTAAAGGTTAAGCAGTCACATAGCTAATATTGATTATACAGTGGTGTCTGGTACTTGTTAATTGGTTCCAAAAGGTGCAATGAGTATTAAAAACGATGAATACCAAACAAACTACATGACTTACCATATGGCCCTTTGTT
Source organism: Laticauda colubrina (assembly GCA_015471245.1). Classification (NCBI taxonomy): domain Eukaryota; kingdom Metazoa; phylum Chordata; class Lepidosauria; order Squamata; family Elapidae; genus Laticauda; species Laticauda colubrina. Next base: position 21,347,237 of record BLBF01000006.1, read on the forward strand.
TCAGCTGGGAAAGACTGTCTGTCTGTCCCTTTTCCTATGTCAGCAATCTTCCCAGCATGGCCAACTTCCTATCCGCCCTTGGAGACTGTCCCCTGCATCCTTTTGCAGCAACCTTTCTGGCGTGGGTGATATCCTGTCTGCTCTCTGTAGCCATCCCCCTCTTCCTATTGCAGTGCATCAAGTACCAAACAAACGACGAGTTCCAGGACAACATTTTCATATTAAAATGCATCGAGTACCAAATTCAGCAAGTTTTGAAACAGTCAAGTACAAAGATACCTAGCAGTCAAATATCAAAGGTGCCTAGAGTCACAATTTTAAGAAACCATTTATTTCACTTAGATTCATAATGTACAGTTAAGAGCTGACTTTGAATCTTTGTATGGCTGGTGCAAGATGAAAGGCTTTCCCTTAAACAAATTTCCTCAATGTTTCTCCAGTCATCTCAATTACAACCCGTACCCTAGTACTTGTTATCCAACACATAGATCTTCTATAAATTTATCTTCGGAATTTCTCTGCAAAAACACGCACAATACAAAGATCACCTTTTTGACCACCACACCTGGTTCTGATGAATCTCTTACATATCAGGTTTTCATTAAACATTTATTCAGACATTCCTGATAGGTGTTACTTCAAGTAGATGGCTGCTGGAATTACTGGTCATCTGGCATGTATTTTCTTTTCATACACTTGAAGAATGTCAGCCAGAAATATTTTAAGCAGGCAGATTCTTGAACAGGTGGTTCCATCCTGTTAATTATACATTTCTTTTCCTACTCTGAACTGCTGGGGTACAAGTAGTTCTCAACTTATAATCATTTGTCTAGTGACCATTCAAAGTTACAATGGCACTGAAAAAGTGACTTACAATCAGTCCTTGCACTTACAACCATTGCAGTATCTCCAATCATGTGATCAAAATTTAAGTACTTTGCAACCAGCATGTATTTATGAAGGTTGCAGGATCCTGGGGTCATGTGAGTACATTTGTGGCCTTCCCAACAGATTCTCCAAAGTCAACTGGAGAACTCAGATTTGCGTAACGACTCCATGAATCGCTTAAGAATTGCAGTGATTTCCTTAAAAATGTGGCAAAAAAGGTTGTAAAATAAGGCACAACTCACATAACAGCCATCTTGATAAGCAATGGAAATTCTGGTCCCAATTGTGGTCCTAGATCAAAGACTATATGTCCTACCACAGAATGCCCATCTTAGCCATTGGAAATTGGAATTTCATGAAAGGTTTTTTCCTCTATGGTAGAGAAAGGGCATTCAATCTACCATAATCAATAGAGAAAAATGGAGAAGATAAAAGTTTGGCTTTGTTCATTTTTTACTGTTATTTCATACAAATAGGAAATCCAGGTGTGTTTGTTTTGTAGAATGTCTTCATACGTAACTACACTAAAATTTAAATTTACCAAAAATTGATATAATGAACTCTGCATGTATGGAGTAAATTTCCAGAATGATGTATATCATTTAAACAATTGCATCATTGTACAAGTGAGACCATCTACATTAATTTAAGTCATATGTATAATACCATTGTTGTAATATCATATATTACTAATACACTGAAACAAATAATATGTAAATGATTATGTAAAAAAAAAATCAAAAACTGCCATGACAAATTCTCAAATTTAACAATCAGGAATAACAGAACTCCTTTCTCCACATCACATCAATTAGTATAAAGAGCTCTACTTACAGCATCCATGAAATTCGGCTTGAAACTTTCTTGCTGTCTCCTCAGTTCATCCTGTTCTCTCTGACGCAGCATCTCTTCTTCACGTCTCCTATGCTCTTCTTCATGCCTAGCCATTACATATAAAATATGATTTCCTAAAGTTCTTGCTGCATATTTTCATGCAAAAATACTTTCTTCTTACAATGCCACACATCATGTTCAGCCTTAGTAGTTATTTTTCAGTTGTTTTTTTCACTATAGTCTGACATGTCCTACATCAGGAATAGACTTAAGTGATCTTTAGTACATATCTTAAAAGATCCTATATAGTGTCTCCATTTCCTTGATGAGTTTCACAATAAGTGCAATAAAAAACTTATTTTAGTATTCTAGAATACTGTAAGTAGAATTATCACTATTTATTAATTTATCAATATTTATATTTATTTAATTTTAAGTCCATCTAACAGATTTGTGACTTTATATTAAAATGAACATAAAAAAGGTGTGTGTATAATTACCACTGCAATAATAAAAATTTATGAAAATAAAATGAAAAAATAAAAAATAAAAGGAAAACAAGGTGAAGAAAAGAAAAGATATAAAAGAAAAATTATAATAAAGCAATATATAAACAAATTACTTCCTCCTTTATGACAAGCAAAAAGAAACAATTTTAGTAACTATCACCTTCTCTTAAAATACAAGTTATCTCTTCTTCCAATATACCATCTCTTATGTAGAAACATATCCTTAAAGTCTCATCATTTAAAACCTGCCTTTCTTACCCAAAAATTTAATAAGTTTTCATTGGTGCCACAGCATCAATTCATTTAGTAAATTGAAAATGGAGATATTATCCTCTGAAGTTTTTCATAGAAGAATTCAGAGGCAATGTTAAAACTGTGAAGTTTAAAAAATTACATGTTGAGCTGCAAAATCCAGTATTTAAAAATCTATGGAATACCTTAATTGTATCTGCTTTCTTTTCTGTAGCTCTTGGTTTCGAAGTTCTTCTAAACGTCTCAGTTCTTCCTGCCGCCTCATAAGATCTGGAAAAAATTAAAACAACTATCGCAATTATTGCTGTCACAAATACAGATAGTCCTCAACAACAATTCATTTAGTGACTGAACGAAGTTAAATGGCACTGAAAAAAGTGACTTATGACTGATTTTCAGTTACAACCTTTGGAGCATCTCCATGATCATGTGATCAAAATTCAGATGCTTAGCAAATGGGTTCATATTTATGAACATTGCTGTGTTTCAAGGTCATGTAATCACTTTTGCGACCTTCTGACAATAAAATAAATGGGGAAACCAGATTCACTACACAATGTTATTAATTTATCAATTGCAGCAATTCACTTAAAAGCTGAGCAAAATTCTTTTAACAAATGTCTCAATTAACAACAATTTGGGCTCAATTGTGGCTGTAAGTGGAGAATTACCCATAGTGGTATACATGTCCTTACCAAAAGAAGCATAAATATCAGAAAACAGCATAAATAACTTGAACTCTTCAAACAGGTATAAGTAAGAACAATTTAAAGAACTAGAAACAATAGATTTTTAATTACAGAACATACAAATCTTAAGTTGAAGCCTTTTTCTAAGTTTTTGGATATATTTTCTGGGACCCAGAATGTTACACCAAGATGCAGAAACTATTAAAAGCTAAACCAAATTCTACCTTTAAGTGACCGCAATGTACCTGAACTTTCTCAGTCAAGAGACAAAATTGTGAAGACAGGTGCGTAAAGACTGTAATTGTTATCTCTAACATAGTAAATAGTCAATTTAAAACTGATAGACAATTTTTTTTAAAAAAATAATAACCTCAAGGAGCAAGCAATTCTGATCAAAATCAACACTGCAGTGGAGAAATCTGAGTTGCTACTCCTGACAACTCAAATCATTTTATTTTTTTGCACAGCAACTGCTTCATTAATTATACATCATACATTATTTCAAATGTTAATATACAACTTTAAGTAATGTGACAGAATTAGAGTAATTTCAAAAAATTGTTGCATCATCAACTAACAAGCAGTTTAATTAGTCAACTGTAGGAAATTCTGATTATCCTTATTTGTTCAGTAAGTCAATTTTGTTTGCATCATACAAAAATCATAATATATTAAGAGCTCTGTATTTAATACAGTTCCAGTGCTCTATCTTACTGGGTCAAATAACCGAATGAAGTAGGCTTTGCAGAAAGCTCACTTATAAATTCCTCTACATAGAAAAACAAGTTATGTTCAGGAAATTAGCAAAACCTCACACAACGAATGTGTTTGAGAAAGAGCTTATCTGATTTAGGTCACCATCAAGGGCCAGATATTTGTATTTCAAATATACAGTCCATGGGTCACAAGTCCTTCGATACATAAATTATTTTGAATTGTATTGAAATGCATTGATACAAATAATCAGACTATTTCCAATATTCTTCAGATCACACGATTACAGCAATAATTCATGAAGAATACCTTGTCTCATCAACATTAGCTGATGCTCATGTCGAGCTGCTTCCATTTCTGCTTCTAGCTTCTCCTTAGCTTCTCTAATATTTCTATCAACTTGTTCCCGCTGTTGTTTTTCCATTTCATCAAGAGCTTTCCATCGTGAAGCATATTCAAACTCAAATGTTCCAGGTTGGGCAAAACGTGGGGGCTGTTCTCTTTCCCTAAGAGAAGACACATTTCACCTTAATGCTGTCATTTCATAAATGTAAAAGCAAATTTGTCTGCAAATTTCCAATTCATTTCAAGGCTTTTTTATGGATTCTTAAATAATGGTTGCCTACAGCTAATTTAGTGACAAAAAGTCTAAAGCTTGTCTACTTAAGCACAAACAAACAAACAAACCTAAGACTGAGGTAATGTGTAAATTTTAAAGCAAAAAGTGGGAAGTATGCAAAATCTTTATTTTACTAGCAGCATAAACATTTTTTCTTCTGATCTCTTCAAATAAGCCTGGAAATATAAAGGATGATCAACCATTCCTGCTATCTGCTACATCAAAGAAATAATCCCCAATGGGCTCAACTGATACTATTTGTATGAAATACTGGCATGGCAGAGAAGGTTGCAGAAAAAGGGCGTTGGTACTTACCTGACATACCCGTTCTCTTTGAGCTGTGAAGAGCATCCAGTTGTAGGAGATGCTTCAGTCTCTGTATGTCTAGGCTGGGCTTAATCTGTGGAACGCTCCTCCTCCTCCACGGGACTCCTCCCCAGCTTTCCCCAGTTTTGGCGAAGACGAAATAAACACCCTCATCCTCAGTGCCCTAACAAATTCGTTGGCCGAAACAGGACGCCACCAGACAGAACAAAAGGGTGGGGCTGGATGCTCTTCACAGCTCAAAGAGAACGGGCATGTCAGATAAGTACCAACGCCCTTTCTCCTATGAGCTGTTCAGAACATCCAGTAGTGGGACATACCAAAGCTTGGCCTGTCCAACGGGAGGGACTCCGTCTGGCCTGGAATCGCCTCCTGGTCCCTGTGGACCCGTTGCAGAACTATTCTGCCAAAGGAGGCCTCAGCGGATGCAAACACATCTATTTTATAATGCCTAATGAAAGACGATGGAGAGGCCCAGGTTGCGGCTCGACAAATTTCAGTAATTGATGCCTGAGTGGCCCATGTGGCTGATGTTGCGGCGTTCCTTGTTGAATGAGCTGTTATGCCCCTGGGCACCTGCAGGGATTGAGTCTGTTATGTTGTCGCTATTGCAGCCCGTAGCCAACAGTCTATCGTAAAAGATGAGACCTTGCCTCCCAGAGTGCTGGACTGAAAGGACAGGAATAAGGCCTCCGTTTTTCTGAAAGCCGCTGTACAATTGATATATATTCGCAATGCTCGCCTCACATCAAGCCTATGCCATTGCAGTTCCATCCCTTGTGATGGTCTGGGGCAAAAATTAGGAAATATCAGCTCTTGTGCCCTATGAAAAGCCGAGTTGATTTTGGGTATAAACGTAGGGTCGGGGCGAACGAACACCCGATCAGCATGGAAAACACAAAGATCTTGTCTGATAGACAAGGCTGCAATCTCCAAAATACGACGGGCAGAAGTGATCGCTACAATGAAAACAACTTTATACGTCAGAAATTGTAGACTTGACGATCTCAAGGGTTCGAAAGGACCTTTAGTGAGTGCAACAAGGACCTTGTTAAGGTCCCAGGTGGGATAACGGTGTACCGCTGGAGGGCGTAAATTTGTGGCTCCTCGAAGGACTGTATACGAGGATGATGGGAAAGGGAAGTTAGGCCTTCGCAAGTGAGAACTGACGCCAAGGCTGCCACCTGTCTTTTCAACGTATTAGGTGATAATCCCTTGTCAAGTCCCTCTTGTAAGAACTCTAGAATTTGAGCCACAGACACAGAGGTGGGATCAATTTGAGACTCGGTACACCATTTGCAGAAACTGGACCATGTGGCATTATAAATGCGAGTTGCTGAGGGGTGTCTAGCAGCTAGGATAGTGGCGATAACTCTGTTGGAAAACTTTTCGCACTTCAGACAGCTCTGTTCAACCTCCAGATGGTCAGGTGCCACCATTGAGGGTCTGGATGTTGAAGGAGCCCCTGAGTTAATGAGACCCTGGCTGGCGGGATTCTCCATGGAGATGATACTGAGAGACTGCGGAGGTCTGCAAACCACGGCCATCTGGGCCAGTAAGGAGCTACTAGAAGTAGTTCCGCCCTCTCGACTAGCAATTTCTGGATGACCTTGGGAACCAGTGGAAGTGGAGGGAATGCATACAGAAGTCCCGGGGGCCAAGGACAGCAGAGCGAGTTGAAGTTCTCTGCTCCTTGCGATGGGTACCTGGAAAAAAATCTCGGGAGCTGAGTGTTGAGGGGGAAAGCGAACAGGTCCACCACCAGCTGTCCAAATGTCCTGACTGCTTCTTGAAACAAGGAGGGATGGAGGCGCCACTCCGATTGATCAATGGTGGCCCTACTCAGCCAGTCTGCCTGTGTATACGACAGGCCTCAAATGCGCTCTGCTCTGATGGAAAGTAGGTTGGTCTCCGCCCAACAACACAACCACTCCGCTTCCCGCATGAGATGTTTCGATTGTGTGCTGCCCTATTTGTTTTTGTGAGCTTTGGCTGTTATGTTGTCGGTCAGTATTAATATGTGCTGATTGCGTACCTGGGGAAGGAAGCTGCAGAGAGCCAGGTGTACTATTCGAAGCTCCAGCCAGTTTATGCTGCAAGACTGTTCTATGGCGGACCAGTGGCTTGGGTTTTAAGCAATTGAATGTGAGCTCCCCATCCAAACAGGCTGGCATCAGTGGTGATGGTAAGTCTTTGTGGCTCCTTGAAGAGACAGCCTCTGTTGATGACTGGTCTGGTCCACCAGAGGAGAGATATGAGAACCTTCAGTGGTACCCTGACCTTGCGTTTGGAGTTGCTTAGGCCGGAGCGCTGGTACGGAAGCAGGAACCACTGGAGAGATCTAGTGTGGAGCCGGGCAGAAGGGATGATAGAGACACGAGATCATCTTGCCTAACAATTTTGATAGTTCAGCGAGGGACACCCTCTTAAGACCCCTGATCTCCTTAACTAATTGCTGAATGGAATTTAGTCTATCTGGTGACAGGTAAACTTTGCCTTCCACCGTATCTATGACAGCCCCTAGATGGGTTATCCGACTCCATGGTGTTAAATGACTCTTTTTCCAATTTATTGATAAGCTTCCCCCCAGTGCTTGGGGGAAGGAAGATGACAAGATCAAGATGTCATCAAGATAACATTAGAGTCGTACAGCGATGTCCCGAAGATGAGCAGCTAGCACTGCGAGAACCTTCGTGAAGGTCCTAGGGGCAGAAGCAAGTCCGAAGGGAAGGGCCACATATTTAAAATGATTATAACAGAATCTGAGAAACTTATAGTAGGAAGGCTGAATAGCAACATGCAGGTACGCCTCTGACAAGTCTATGGATGTGAGGACGTCCCCCTTTCTGATGCTGAGCAAGATAAGATTGCAGGGTATGCATTTTAAACTTGCAATATACTAAGAAACGGTTGAGACATTTCAGATCTAATATCGCTCTCCACCCCCCCAAACTTTTGGGAACAAAAAGATATGAATAGAAGCCTTGGCCCCGTTGAGTGGTAGTAGCTACTGGTTGGATGGCTCGTATATCCAGTAGGTGTTGGATAGCCGATTCCATGAGATCATGTTTAACCGGGTCTCTGGAGAGAGGGCATAACATGAAAAAATCGGGGTGGGGGTGTGTGTGGATTGAAACTCCAGCGCAAGGCCAAATCTGATCATGTCTCTGACCCAGGAATCAGAGGTTGAGGAGTCCCATAGGTCGGCAAATAATTTAAGGTGTCCGCCAATGGGGGTTGAGTCCCAGGAGTTATCTTGGACGCCAAAAGGACCTGTTTCCTGCTCCTTGAAAGGATCTTTTGGATTGACTACCCCTTCTGTTCTTATGCCTGAAGTCTGACCTATCTGGTTGCTGCCCTGGTCTGGTATCTGGGTGAAAAGGATCCCTGGTAAGAGGGTCGAAAGGATCTCCTCTGAAAGGACTGAGGGTTTCTAGGATCTAACCTCCGAAAAAGGGAAGGAAGAATTTTCTTTTTGTTACGGGTTTTGATTAGTAGCGGATCAAGGGAAGGGCCAAAAAGTCTGTCTCCCACAATTGGGGATGAAGCCAGCTTGGATTTGTGTTTGAAGACAGCTTGCCAATATTTTAACCATAGCAAGTGACGCGCTGTGACATGTGAAGTAATGGCCCTGGCTGAAAACTTGACTGCATAAGTTGCATTAGCTGAAAATTCAGCAGCAGAAATATGTTTAGCAATATCTTGCTGTGCTCTAAGGTTAGGATTAGGGACATGTTCTGTAAGAGACGGAGCCATCTGAGAGAGGAACGCGTGAAGGAGGCGGCCCTGGCTGCTCTGATGGTCCACACATCAGACTGATGGGTTTTACGCAGGGCTATCTCGGCCCATTTTTCCTCTGGTTTTAACGCCTCCAGCGCATCACTGGGAGGAGGATGCTAATCCCACTATAGGTTCATCTACCTTGGGAGTATTCAATAATTTTGAGAAATCATAGGCCAGATTAAAATATTTCCTGTCATATCCAGTGGGGGCTGTGTAAACCGCTGCCAAGGCCCACTGCTTCGGTACCAGGTCCAAAAACATGGGAAGAACTGGGATCAGCTCTGCTTCAACTACTGGTTGGCTGAAGATCAGATCCCCTGGTCCCTCTTCCGAAAGAGTTGATGTGGTGGAAGGGGTTGACTTGTTTAGGCGTACAATATTTTTTGCTGAAACAAAAGATATTTGAAAAGCTGTGGGCGGAATAAGCCTGTAAAAATAGGTTGGTCAGGAATAAGACCCTCATCCTCAGACATTCCCCTTTCTAAGGGGTCTGTTTCTGACAGGGACTCGCTATCATGTATTGATCCTGATTCAGTCTCTTCCATTTGACCAATTTGATCTACTTCTTCCTCCTCCTCCTCCGTCGGCCCTTGGAGGGGGTGTCTCCCCCTGTAAATGTACCTGGGTATGGTGCTGCTCCGACCCTGTTAATGACCTCAGCGATTGGGACTCATGATCAGTGATCACAGGATATTCCCTGGTCATAACTGCGTGTTGAAGCCACGCTGCGATTCCCTGGCGGATTGCCAGCTCCATCCAGGCTTTCATCCTCTCTGGAACCTCCTCAAAAAGACTATCGCCTTGACAGAGACCAGCGGCCGTCAAAGTGAATGTAGCTTCAGGAGCCCTTCGTGTGATTGGTGTTCCAGGTACTTGTTAGCCTTGTGGAGCCAAGTTGCGCCTGGATGAGAGGAAGGGATCTAGTGGAGGAGGAGGGTGGGAAGAGACAGACGGGCAGGAGGAGAAGTCCTGTGGGACATTGTGCGCCTCTCGAGTGTGCTTGTCTGTCTGCTTTTCTAAAGCTTTGTGGCATCTGATAGTGTCCCTTTCTGAGGCGCTAGAAGTCCCCTTAGCCTGCTTAGGTTTGTGTTGAGATTTGGTTTTTGCCTTCAAAGATAAGGTCTGAGAACTGCTACCATCTGCCATTTTGATTTAAATTGGAATTGCAGTATGCTTGTTATATATTACTGTGAAGGTGGTTGGCACGCCCAGGGGCCCAATCTGATTAGACTGGTTGCCCTGATAATGGATCTATTGCACCCCTTTTTTTATATATAGTACCTATCTAAAATGAGTCGTATCTCAGTAATAGTATTTTATTGAAAATAAAATATTATACTGAAGAGAAATTTATTATTAGTAGTAGTAGTACAAATGTGTGTGTGTGTATATGTGTATATGTGTGTGTGTGTGTGTGTGTGTGTGTGTGTGTGTATATATATATATATATATATATATATATATATATATATATATATATATATATATATATATATATATATATATGTGCTGTTCAGCTTCCTTCGGGTATTATCCCACGTCATTGTAGTTCTGTTAAAGTTGTAGCAACGTTTCAGCAGAATCTCATCTGCCATCATCAGGCTTCTGTATGGATGTGGGTCTTACAGCTCCTGGTTTTTAAATTTGAGGCTGGTTCATTCTGATTGGCTGGGAGCCTGGACCTATTTCATTGGACTTGGAGTTTGATTGATTGGTGTTCCTGGTTTCTCCTGTCTGTTTTGTGGCTTTGATTGGCTGGCAACAGTCTGTTCTTGTGTTGGAGGCTTTCAGTGCAGCTTGGCTGCGTGTGAAGGGACGGCTGCTCTTTATTAGCAAGCTGGGTTTCACCTGGGTGCCTGGTGGGGGGGTTAGGTTGGAGCTTTCAGAGAGAGTCTGTTTTTGCCCAGGTGTTTGTCTGGCTTGTGGCATGGAGATCTTTCTATTTGAGAGTGCAGGCTTCCAAATGATTGACAGTCTGCTGGAATCATCTCTTCTATTCATGCTGTCAGGTCTTTTTTCAATCTCTATGGCTTCTCTGATGATTCTGTGGTTGGGGTTTTCTGTAGTGGCCAGGGTTTTAGTGCCATTGAAGTTGATGTTGTGACCTGTGGTTTTCATGTGTTGGACTAGTGAGGAGGTGTGTTCCAGCTTTTTTACTGCATTTTTGTGTTCCTCTAGGCGGGTACTTATTCTTCTATTGGTCTGTCCAATGTATGTGGCCGGGCATGATGTACAGGGAATTTCGTATATGCCTTGGTTTTCCAGGTCAATTTTGTCTTTGGGGTTCCTCAGGATGGCTGCTATTTTTTTGTCTGTTTTGAAGGCAGTCTTGATGTGATGCCTGCGTAGTATCTTACTGATTTTATCTGTAGTACCTCTTATGTAGGGCAAGACAGCTGTTCCATAGATCTGTTGGTCTTCTAGGTCTCTGTTATGTCTTGGTGTGTTTTTGTGGATCAAGTTGGTGATTTTGTTTTTGTGGAAGCCATTGGCTGTCAATACTTCAGTCAGGGTGCATAGTTCAGTCTTTATATGTGTCTT
>BLBF01000006.1:21363389-21439767 GCA_015471245.1 Laticauda colubrina
AGACAAAAAAATAGCAGCCATCCTGAGGAACCCCAAAGACAAAATTGACCTGGAAAACCAAGGCATATACGAAATTCCCTGTACATCATGCCCGGCCACATACATTGGACAGACCAATAGAAGAATAAGTACCCGCCTAGAGGAACACAAAAATGCAGTAAAAAAGCTGGAACACACCTCCTCACTAGTCCAACACATGAAAACCACAGGTCACAACATCAACTTCAATGGCACTAAAACCCTGGCCACTATAGAAAACCCCAGCCACAGAATCATCAGAGAAGCCATAGAGATTGAAAAAAGACCTGACAGCATGAATAGAAGAGATGATTCCACCAGACTGTCAATCATTTGGAAGCCTGCACTCTCAAATAGAAAGATCTCCATGCCACAAGCCAGGCAAACACCTGGGCAAAAACAGACTCCCTCTGATAGCTCCAACCTAACCCCCCCACCAGGCACCCAGGTGAAACCCAGCTTGCTAATGAATAGCAGCTTGCTAATGAAGAGCAGCCGTCCCTTTACACGGAGCCAAGCTGCACTAAAAGCCTCCAACACAAGAACAGAGTGTTGCCAGCCAATCAAAGCCACAAAACAGACAGAGGAAGCCAGGAACACCAATCAATCAAACTCCAAGTCCAATGAACACAGGTCTAGGCTCCCAGCCAATCAGAATGGACCAGCCTCAAATTTAAAACCAGGAGCTGTAAGACCCATATCCATACAGAAGCCTGGGGATGGCAGATGAGATTCTGCTGAAACGTTGCTACAACTCTAACAGAACTACAATGACGTGGGATAATACCCGAAGGAAGCTAAACAGCACACACACACACACACACACACACACACACACACACACACATATATATATATATATATATATATATATATATATATATATATATATATGAATGATAATCAGTATAAGAATGTTAATTAAATGACACAAAATTACATCCAAAGTAAAACCAAACAGCCAAATTGAGAACGCCTAAAGGCCCAGACTAATAAATGTAGGGGCCTTCAACAGCGTTACTGCACAGGCGGACACAGGCCTCGGTGCTCGCAGTTGTGCCGCTGAGATAATTGGGCTGTGAGGGTTAAGCCAACAAATTAAAATATAAGAAATAGCCTCAAATGAAATCAAGCCAAGACGAGGGTATAATAGTTCCCAGAATATTGAAGGGAACCTGCTGCTCCGAGCAGAACTACCTCACACAGCTCGAGAATTAATGACAGGCATGCAGCCACGAGGTTTTGACAGCACAAAATGGCCTCCAGCCGTTAAACTTTTGGCGCGCTCCTCAGCAGCAACTTCCCGCCTTGTGAATAAATAGCCGCCGGTGGCTTTTTCTATTAAGCTAAGTGGCGGGAAAAGGTAGAAGTTATCAAGAGTTTGAATTCTCCACTTCAAATGGCATTTGGAGGGAGGGGAGAGCGATATGACTCGGTTTGTAGCAAAAAGTCACACTGCAGATTAAGGGAAAAAGACGCTGTGGCAATTGTTCAAAATGGCATGGGTAGAATACCGGCTGTGGGGAGGGGGGGCGGAGCAGCGCCAAAGAAACCTGCCGTTTTGGGGCGCAAACTGGCGCTTCCCTAATTCAGACCTGTCTGGCTACGATCTCTACAACACGAGCCAATTTGATAAATCAGAAAGGAATAAGGCTAAAAACAAGCTGATTAACTGTCAAACCTGCTGCAACGAAAGAATTTTCCTGTTTCGGCCAAGGAAGAATCACAAGCACTGCCTATCTCTCACAAGGCTGAGCAAAAACTGGGGAATGCTGGGGAGGAGTCCCGAGGAGGAGGAGCTTTCCACAAATTAAGCCCAGCCTAGACATCCAGAGACTGAAGCACCTCCCACGACTGGATGCTCTGAACAGCTCATAGGAGAATTTACTTTGCTGTGTGCTTTATTTTTGAGCAGCAGATTACATAGGAAAATGCTAATAACTTTCACATTCTGAAACTTCTTTATTTTGCTTCTGTCTTTTCCTTTCCCTATGAAATGGCAAGGTATTGCAGAAAATTAGTAACACAGAAAACAGATTATTAGTTTCATTGCTTTTATGATACAAGTATAATTTTTCAATCATGATAAGCCTTTTTCTGTTTGCTATATAATATACAACCAACTCATTTTAAGTAATTTTAAACTCTAATTTTATCATTGTACACTTTGCAAGATTTGTTTTAATGATTTTGATTATGATGCTATTTCTTCATTACTTCTTTCATTTCTAAAATTCTCTTTTAGAAGTGGGTACTTACTTATGATACTGTTGTGTTTTTTGCATCAATTTCTCAGGCAAACCATCTTCATCATCAAACTGTTCCATAGGTTCAACAAGAACAGGTCTAGGAGTTCTTAAAACAAGTAACATATACACTGTTAAATGAGGAACACATAAACTCTAGTTTCACGCTACCAATCCACTATTCAACTAGCACAAGTGAACAAAGATCTGCATAGGGGAGATACTGGTAGTCCTCGAGTTACAACCACAATTCAGCCCAACATTTCTGTTGTGAAACATTTGTTCAGTGAATTTTGTCCCATTTTTTTGCCACAGTTATTAAATAAATCATGGTAGCTGCTCAGTTAGTAACATGGTTGTTAAGTGAATCTGGCTTCTCCCTTGACTTTGCTCATCAGGTCACAAAAGGTGATCACAAGACCCAGGACACTGCAACCATCAAATATAAGCCAGTTGCCATGTGTCCAAATTTTGATCATGGGGATGCTGCAATGATTCTAAGTTAAAAAACTATCTTGAATTACTTTTTTCAGTGCTGTTGTAACTTTGAACGGTCATCAAATGAATTGTTGTAAGTTGATTTCTACCTGTAAAGAAGTAAAACAGCCAAGGAAGAATAAGATGAAAGGCCTTCATAACAAAAGTGTCATAATTAATCATTCTGATAAATTTGGGGAGTACAGAGGAATTTTTGAAAATTGTGGCTGACTTAATAAAGTCAATCATAGAAAAATTGGGTCATGCATCCTCAGGTATTCCAAAAAAAATATCTGAAGGTGGGAGCTGGTTAACCTATTTGAAACAAAAGACATCCGGAAGACGAGTCAGTTCTCCTGATTTCAAGAAAACAAAAAAAAATATAGAACTTAAAAGAATTTGAAATAAGTGGGAAAAGACTAAATAAAAATTTGAATCAAGAAAATTATAAATGAATTAAGGATCCAGCAAAGTGGGAATATTGAAACTTACAACAGGATTTTTGAAACTAACTTCATAAACTAAACAGATTTTGTAGGTATCAGGAGTTATTTCATCTGCTGAATTGTGGTTGTAAGTCGAGAACTCTATTATGAAATTGTAACAGATAATCAGAGTTGGAAGGGACCTAGTCTAACCCACCGCCCAAGCGGGAGACCCTACACCATTTCTGACAAATGGCAGTCCAATCTCTTCTTGAAAGTCTCAAGTGATGGCGCTCCCACAACTTCTGAGGGCAAGCTGTTCCATTGGTTGATTGTTCTCACTGTCATAAAGTTTCTCCTTATTTCCAGGTTGAATCTCTCCTTGTTCAGTTTCCATCCATTATTCCTTGTCTGGTCTATAAGTGCTTTAGAAAATAACTTGACTCCTTCCTCCCTGTGGCAGCCCCTCAAATATTGGAAGATTGCTATCATGTCTCCTCTTTACTGGACTAGCCAAGCCCAGTTCCTGTAATCGTTCTTCATGTTTTAGTCTCCAGTCCCTTAATCAGCCTGGCTGCTCTTCTCTGTACTTTTTCTAGAGTCTCAGCCTCATTTTTATAATGTGGTGAACAGAACTGGATATAGTACTCTAGGTGTGGTCTTACTAAGGGTTTATAGAATGGTGTTAGTACTGCTCTTGATCTTGATTGTATCCCTCTGTTAATGCAACTTAGGATTGTATTAGCTTTTTTTGGCTGCTGCTGCACACTGCTGGCTCATATTTAGCTGGTTGTTCACTAAGACTCCAAGATCCCTTTCAGAGTTACTGCTATTAATTAAGCCTGGTTTTACCCAGTCTATATGTGTACTTTTGGTTTTTCTTGCCTAATTATAGGACTTTACTTTTCTCTACATTGAATTTCATTTTGTTAGATACAGCCCAGTGTTCTACTCTGTCAAGATCCATCTGGATCTGAAGCCTATCTTCTTGGATGTTAGCTATTCTTGCCAGCTTAGTATCTATCATCTGCAAATTTGTTCCCCTTCTATTTCCCCTTCTATTCCCTCATCTAAGAGTATGCTTTGTCAGCCAGTTACAAGTCCATCTAGTGGTGGTGCTATCTATTCCACTTGTTTCTAACTTACCAAGAAGTAGGTTGTGGTCTTTGTCGTATGCCTTGCTGAAATCTAAGTATATTATGTCCACAGTATTTTGCTGATCTACTAATTTAGTCACTATGTTGAAGAATGAAATAAGATTCATTTGGCATGATCTGTTTTTAAGGTATCATGCTGACTGCTAGTCTGAATATATCAAATCTTTACACATCATGGAGAAAATGAACGTGTCCACTAAGAATCAACATCATGACAATACATAATTAGATATGCTAATGCTTTCAATGCCAAGCAGGTCATCTTCAATTGTGGTTGGTTGAGAAGAACTATCAACTCACCCTGTGACCACAACCCATAAACCAAACAATTTTATAAATTTGTCTCTTCTTCCATCTGGTTGATATATGTAGTTATTTGTACTTAATTAGCTTTTCTTAGCTTTCTGAGCGTTATCTCCCTTGCTGGTTGGCTTCAAGGACTTGGTCACCCTGCTAGGGACTGTTGGGCTTAAATATTTAGTTTTGAAATGGTAAGAGGAACCACTGAAGTGTTTTATAGTGAAACAGACTCAAAGTATTGAGGATGCTATAATTATTCCCTATAAACTTGTCAATATCTACAAGGGTGATCTCATGGATAACAAAATCTTACCATATTCTGGACCTTGATAATTTGTTCCTATGCCAGAAGATTTATTTCATCTATGTTGATTTCTAGGTGAAGGATCTGCCTTGAGGATTGCAGAGGTACATATTTTAAACACATAAGATCACAATAAATATAGTGAAGAGTAAACTTACGTTGTAAGCAAGAATGCGCCATCACCACATCTTTCTAGAGCTTTACGTGCTGGAGGCTTTGCAGCAAATTCCACAAAACCTTTGCCTGTTGCTCTACCACGATCATCTACAACAACAACCGCTCTTTCCACAGGCCCAAACTGAGAGAAAGCTTGTTCCAAAAGCTCATTGGAAACAACTGGTGAAAGATTCTTAATTGTTAAAGCAGCTCCATGGGTGGCAAATCGAATTCGGAGTGGCCTGCTCTTTAAAATTGTTCCATCAAGTTCTGCCTTTGCTATTTCAGCCAGAGTCCTGGATTCCTTTTCAAAAAAATCACAAAATACATATGCAAGTTATTATGTGTAGATTGAAATATAATTAAGATTTTTAACATTACATGTATTTTAGTTATTCAGAACGTGTAGAGGTGTTTCAATATCCATTACCACTTTTAGCAACAAGACAAATGATCATTTTTGCAGATTAAAACCTGCAGTGGCTGGTGGGAATCTTGCCAATAGTTGCATAGACAATCTCCAGATTCTCTACCAATTGCAGCAGCTTGATTACAAAGGCTAAAATAAGGAATTCAAAAACATTTTCCTTCTTTAGACCAAATGTCTCATTGCATTCATTTAAGTAGTCTAAAACAAGCAATTATGTTTGAACAGGCATTCTTCTTTTTCTCAGTGGTATTTAGCTTCACAAGCCTCAAATCTACTGAATATGGTTGAGAAATAAAGCCAAGCTAGAGTTTATTAGATCCCTGCCTATTAACTTTAAAATTTACTGGTAACAAACATTTACAGAAACTAATAAGGTTCTTTGAATCAACAGATATTCTTTCTCAACAGAAAACAGAGAATAAATATATTTTCCCCTGGCTTAATAAACACCTATAAAATTATAGTTAAGAATAAGCTATGATTCATAGCCGTCAAAATGATTTCTACAATAGGCTGGCCAAAGTGGTAAGCCATAGACATTTGTGTTTTATCTTGAACTATTCCTTGGATAATTAAACTGAAAGCTGGTATTCATCACACTAGCATTCCATAACACAAAATTCAAAACAATTCTCACTGAAAAAAAATCAGTGTGCCCTCAAAAAACAATTCTCACTGAAAAAAAATCAGTGTGCCCTCAAAAACTAGTCATCAACAAGGTTTTTCTTCAAATATATCTGCATAAAATGCATAAAATTGCATAAAAGCTGAGAAAATTATGAATTGAAATATACAAAACAATTGTGCATTGCAATAAATTTCAACAACACAAAACAAAAATTAGCATGACTATAACCCAATTGACCTGAAAGTCTATTTAAATAAGCCAGTTCCATTTTGAATTTAAATGGGTATAGGAAAACTATGGACCAATTTTCACCTATTCCCCACTGCTCCAACTGCATTATCAGAAAAACTTTATTCATTGCATAACTTGGAAGGTGGCCTGTTCCTCAGTTTTACTAAGTTTCACTAAAATAATCCCTTCCACCATTCAGATCCAGGTATTTCAGTACATTCAAAAGGGAAATTTATTAATCACATTTATATGGCTACCCATTTCACAAGTTTTAGATATTTAAAGTTAATAAAGGTATTTTATTAAGCTACTTAAGGTCAAACACTTCCATGAGGCTGTGTTAAGTAGTAACTAAAGGAACATTTCCAAAATAAACCATCCTAAACAGGAATTCTAAAGGAAGAGCAAAGTATTATAAAGATGTCTTCAGAAAAGTATTAATCTTTTTTAAAAATTCTAAGTAGATGTGTTCAAGTATTATGAGAACAAGCTCTATTGATCATGCTATGCTTTACTTTTAATATTTATCAGTAGAAGCTAAAGATGTTTTGGAAAGTACTATGACAGTCATTGCACATCATCTTTTTCCAAAAGAGAAAAAGAGATAATTTCAGATATCAAATTTTTTTCTGCATATTCTTATTACTGGATTGATCCACACCTCCCCAAAGATGAAGGGGAAAGCTCCTGGAGGTATTATGATGAAGGTAAAAACGATTTTATTATTTTGTAAGAAAATATACATGTAGTCCTCAATATACGGCCACAACTGAGACCAAAATTTCTGTTGCTAAGTGAGACATTTGAGTGTTGCCCCCCTTTACAGCTTTTCTTGCCACAGTCGTTAAGTGAACCACTGCAGTTGTGAACAATCACGGTTAAGTGAATCCGACTTCCCCATGGAAAAGGGAATCACATGACCCGGGGCATTGCAACCCCCATAAATATGAACTGCTTGCCACAAGCACCCGAATTTTGACTATGGGGATGCTGCAACTGTCTTAAGTGTGAAAAAACAGTCATAAGTCACTTTTTTTAGTGCCGTTGTAACTTCGAACCGTCACTAAATGAAGCGCTGTAAGTTGAGGACTACCTGTACAATAAGCATGCCCCTCTCTGCAATACATCGTCGAGACAAGCATAATTCGATTATTAAGACAGCCACGGCGACCAACACGTGGGGAAGAAACTGAAGGCAAGCGCAGCAACACGAAGGCCCCTTTTTCAGGAACGGTCACGCGGCAATACTGAATTTCAGCAACGTTTTAACTTTCATTTTACTCCCGGGAAGAGTCCTTTAACGGGAACTCCGTTTAAACCGGGCAAATCTTGCAAACGTTTTTGATAGCGGCGCACGTGTTGTAAAATACTTGCGAGTTTCAACACCTCAGCAACAGAAAGGAGCAAGAGGGGAAGAGAACAGAGGCCTGGCGCGCGCCGGGCATCTGAAGCGGGGAGGCCCGTGCCCGTGGCGAGGGGGGGGCTCCGCTAGCGGAAAAAAAATGTCCCCCACCGAGGGAGGACGTGCTTCCTGAGGGACGTGCAGTTATTTCATTTGGGGAGGGGGGAGATGAATCCCCTTCGTGCCCTCATGCAAGAATTGCGGGCGCAGCTTCTCACCAAGCGGATGAAGCCGAAGCCGCGGTCACGGTTGATGAAGACCTCGCTGGGCTCCCCGTAGCGCTCAAAAAGGCGTTTAAAATCCTCCTCGGTGATGTCGGTGGGAAGGTTCCCGACGAAGAGGCGGCACCTTTGCGTATAGCTCTTCTCGCCGGGCTTGAGGAAGCTCTTAATGTCGACCGTAAAGCCTCCGCCGATTCCCTCCTCTTCCTCCTTCACCATCGCCATCGCGGCGGCCAAAGCTTCGTTCTCGGACGGTTTCTCCAAACCCCTCAGCGCCTTCATCGGGCCGCCGCCCACCATACTCATCGGAGGTGCCGACGCCGGAGAACTGTTCTCGATCCTCACTTGCTTGAGGTTCCTGTTGGCGGACATAGCTCGAGTTTGCTAACCGTACGGATCCCAAGTAAGACGGGAAGGAAGGGAAAGAAAGCGCACGAAGAGCTTTCCGCTTAATCGCTGCTTCTTTCGATTGCTGTGGAGAAGAAGGGGATTGGGGGGAAAAGGAAGTCCAAAATGGCGGCAAGATCACGACCCACTGAAGATGAGTAACATCGCCCCGCCCCTCGCTTTCTTGGTGCGCATGTGCACAAGATTTGAAAGGCTACCGGGCATCATGTTCGAGTTGGAATCGGGGATGCGCCTGCGCAATGCGCTACCCCAGAGTGGCAGAAAGGCCTCGCCTGTTTGATTGTATGCTTAACCACGAATTGCTGGAAAAGTCACCATCACCTGAGTTCACAAAACACTAATTCATAAACTACGGTTCCTAAAGCACAGTAGATTAGTTTATACAAACATAATAGACCAGAATAAAGCAAAATATATTGATGGGAACTTAGAAAATATGAGATATTTCTATGATTGCACAAGGTAAATCTGTTCATCCTGACCATGTAAGAAACAATGGACTTTTTAAGAGTGTATTAGATTTAGCTTAGCTGGACTTCTACTTTCAAGATTTCGTTATTTTTAATTCCAGGAGACAATGTGCTCAGATGTTACTTCCAACTGTTTAATAAAAAAATAAAGTCCTGTGGGCTGTTTTAAAAATTAATAATTGTTAATTATTTCTAAGTGTGGTCTAAGTGATAACTAACTTGGTGCTTTTCTGCACCAAGTGCCCAAAGCGTGCCTGTGTGCACATCCCCAAAATACAATGCATGTGCTTGCCCCCCATGTGTGTGTGATTCCCCCCATGCCCCCCATGCATGCGTGTGCAAACCCCCGCAACCCCATGCATGTGCGTAAGCCCATCCATGCGTGCCACCACTGCACATGCATGCACAACTACATGTGTGCCCCACACACATATGCACTAGTCTCCTGCACGTGCCCCACCTCACATGTGCAGCAGAGCCCCGAAGAGCAGCTGGCCAGAGGGAGGCGTGTGCACGTATGCGCAGCAGAGCTGAGCTGGGGAGATGGCTGGTGTGCCCAGAGAGGGTTCTGCATGCCACCTCTGGCACGCATGCCATAGGTTCGCCATCACGGGTCTAAATAGTGCTTTTTCAAGAGGCAACTGGACTTCCTTGTTTTCTATGAAGACATTTTGCTTCTCATCTATGAAGTTTCTTCCTCTCTGACTGGATGGTCTAAGTATTTTATCAGCAGAAGCATCAGATGTGGGGAATTGTATTCCAGAGGAATGTGATGAATTATTAATTTATAATTTATTAGATGGTAGCTGTATGCTGTTCAGTCTGTCAGAAAGGGGGTCCCACTTTAGGCAATGCAGAACGTCCTCATTTTCGAAGTATTGCAATAATTGTCTATGGAGATTCTCAGTCATCCAGGTCATGGTTGTCCCAAAGATGCTTTTTCAAGATGCAGTTGGACATATTATTTTGGGAAATATCTGACCTAAATTTTCTTGCCTTTGTATTTCCCACATTACAAAAATATTGCATATGTTCCTGACAGTGGTGGGATTCAATTTTTTTTACTAGCAGTTCTGTGGCTTGGTAGGTGTGGCAGGGGGAAGGATACTGTAAAATCTCCAGTCAGAGGTGGTATTTGCTGGTTCTCCAAACTACTCAAAATTTCTGCTACCAGAGCTTGTTCTCCAGGTTGGGTCAGAACCTGCTGAATATCACCTCTGGTTCCTGAGAATTGATTTATTCAGATTGAATAATAATTTTTTAAAAAAGGAAAATAGAGCAGTTTCTGCCCTCTAGTGGTCTTGTCATATTAAATATGAAGCATAGTTTCTTTGCTTCAAGTTTAGGATTTGTAACAGATGAAAGGTTCATATTGCTGACTATGTCAGTTTTATCTGAAACTTCAGTCAGATTTTCATTTTGAGAGGATTAACACTTTTTGCCATTTATTCCTTTTTATATTCTATCATTGGTAGCAGCTATGGCCTGGATAACTGTGAGTCTGAAAACTTTAAAATATACTTCAAATTAAATCATGTGCTAAAGTGTTTTTTTTTTTAATTTTTATTGGTTTTTAAAACAAACATAAACAAAACATAAAAACATCAGGCCATCTTCCATATAAGTGCATACAGTGTGCCAATTGGTTTACAAATTGTTTTGTGCTTCCATTTCGTAGTCTTCAATTACAATTACATTGTATATGATCTCATATTTTCAATCCAATATTAAATACATTAATATCATTATTAATCAATCATTTGACTATACTTTTATTCATTCATTCTTTAGGAAATAATTATATTTTCCTTAATTTGTTTTATGACAATTCATATTATCATCCCAAATCTATTCTAAAATCATTTGGTAGATATAGTAAGAAAAGAATACATTTTTATATATTTAGTATTTTCTAAAAGTCTACATATTTCATTACTATATTTTATTGTCTAACCATTGATAGAATAGATCCCAAATTTTATAAAATTGTTTATCATCTTGTACTCTAATTTCAAATGTCAATCTACTCATTTCAGCACATTAAAATATTTTCTTAATGATTTCCTCCTGTGATGGTATTTTCTCATTTTTCCAGTTTTTAGCAAATACAATCCTAGCCACTATTAATACATTTCAGGTATTTCAAATCAGGTATTTCCAGTCTTTACTATATATTTCATGTAAAATTCCCAATAAAAATATCTCTGGTTTCAAATCTATATGAAAAAAGAATATAATTACAAATCAATGTAAATGTTCATTTATAAGAAACAAATGAACAAAGTATAGTAAATTCTTGTTATTTGCAACAGTTCTTTTAAATTGTTGCAAATACTGAACCACTGCAGAACTAGGTTTCTGTCAGCCTCTGGTCATATTTTCATCAACTGATCAATACATAATTTTATTTTATGTGTCTTTCTGTTTAAAATATACTCTATATAATATGTGTGTGTATTTCTTATAAATAAAGTCCTAAATTAATTCAACAAACATTGAGCAATTACAGTTTTATTTTAGAAAATCCTTACTTTTCATGGTCATTTTAACCAAGGAGACTACTAAGAGAAGGCCGATGTATGCAGAATGGTGACTCAAAATTTTCATTGCAAAACACATGCCTATGAATCAATTCATTTTTCTTACTACCATTTCTGTGGGTGTGGCTTGGTAGGCGTAGCAGGGGGAAGGATACTGTAAAATCTCCAGTCAGAGGTGGTATTTTCCGGTTTTCCAACTACTCAAAATTTCCGCTATCAATTCTCCAGAATTGGTCAGTACCTGCTGAATATCACCTCTGCTATGAATAACGGAAACATATTGATTTGGGGATTACAAATAAATTATAACAAATAGGAAAATTCACAAATATGAATCCTATAACAATGATTGCCTTACAGATAGTCTTTGCTTAACAACTGGTTGCTTAATTCTTAATTACAACATGGTTTCCTAAGAGTCATAGAGCTGGAAGGATTTCTAGTCTAATCCCCTGCTCAGAGGAGGAGACCTTATACCATTCTGGTCAAATGGTTGTCCAAAATATCCAGTTCATTTTTGAAAGTTTTCAGTAATGGAGCACTCACAACTCCAGACCACAAAAAAGTTACTTAAAACCTATACTTGAAGTTACAATGCCATGCCTCCCCACGGCCATATGGTCACATATTCTGAGCACTTGGCAACACCTCACATTTGCAATTGGTTCCATGTCACTTTCAAATTGCTATTTTGTTTGGAATTTTTTTCAGAATCACTTTCCAGAAAAAGTGATTTGTTTAATGGCTGTGGTGAATCACATTATGACCATCATAAAAATTGTTGTAAAGTCAATTCATGTGGTGACCTCCTTAACAATTGACAATGATGATCAAAATTCCAGAATCAATTTTGATTCTGGAATAATTATTATTCACTGAGGACTATTTGCTTGGTGATTTTAAACTATACATCTTAGAGGATGATACAAATAATTAGTAGTTTCTATTCATAAGTATATACTCTAAAAGACAAAGAAGAAAAAAAGAAGAAAGAAACCCACATTGAAATAGTGGTTCAATTGCCATGAAGACAAAAACATATTCTTCCTTATAGGTTTACGTATCTATTTCTAGGCTGCCATTTTTTCTTATCTTTCCTATTTTCTTTTGGTTCTCAAACTAATTAAATATACTCAAAATGATTCAATGAGCATATCTATGTAGTTTCCTTGGCAACCATACAGAAGTGGTTTGGCTTCTAGCATGTTTTTATAACTTTTATGTGTAGCCTACAATTCTTGGATTTTGGGGTGATCATCAGGGACTAAAATGTTTTTTTCCAAGGTTAACAGTGGACATATGGTATGATCAAAGTTTAATCTGCAGTTTCTTCTTCCCCTGCTGCCTAGATACTTCCACAGAACACCTTTCATGACAGCTAGAAGAGGATCCTTTATGTGAAACTGGTTAGTAGTGAATTATGTTTCTTCTACCACCCAGAAGGCAAGGAGTTCTTTTCAGAGGGCTCTGAAATGGCACTTAATTGAGAGAAAGGATCATTCACACCTGTTTAAAAAACAAACATGAAAACCAATGTTGCTGTGAAAAGTTGGCTCAAAGATTTCCTTATTTCTGCAACCTTCACAAATCCAATCTGTGCCTATTTTTAATTAAAAAAAAAAAATCATCATTATTAATCCAGAATTTTAAAAGGTGTGATTTGCTCCTAGAACACAGGAAAATAACTAAAGAAGTAGACATTCACCTGATAGATTATGACATAATCCAATCACAAAATAAATTGAGCATTGTCAAAAATGATGCATGCATTTTGCATAATAATTCCAGACAGAGCAGACCTTATTCTATCAAAAATGTTAAAATATATTTCTGGATATAAAATATATTTAATTAAAAGTAATAATGATTAAAGTGAGCAATTCAATCACTAGCCATCTTAACTGTCATTTAGAAATAGGCTTATTTGCTATGTGATTTTGTCAAAGTAATTTGATCATACATTCCATGATTTCACAGTATTATTAGTGTATTTTATTAACTGATTATCGTCCATTTTTAGCTGGAAAAAATAGCTGCATATAAAAGACTCTTTCAGGTTTACAGGTTTACAACTTAAAAAGAGAGGACACAAAATGAAAAAACAGGAAAAAAAAGAAAATCAAGAAAAATCAGAAAGTGAGAATATAATTAAGGTATGTTGCCAGGATTAGTGTTCTATAACAGTCCTTTTTATTCACCTATTCCTTCTGGCAACTCAAAGTCATATCTAATCCAGTCTTAAAATTCCTTTCCCCTATTTAATTAACTACCTCATCCATACCTGTAACAGCTCTCAGTTGTGCACTAAGGAAAATCGCCCCCAAATAGAATAGGACACAGGTAATCCTCAATTTACAACCAGTCACAGAGTGATGAGAATCACTGGAACCCACCCCACCAACATACTTACAACCCAGTTCTGAAATTCCAACAGCTGCTTCGTCCATGGTCACATGACTGTATTTCAGGCATTTGGCAAATAGCCCACATTTACAGCTGTTTGCGGGATCCCACACGCATGAGATCTCAATTTATGATACTTTTGCCCCAAATTGGCATTTATTTCCAGTTTTTTGCAAAAATGCCCCATAGCAAACAATGGGTTTGCTAACGACTGTGGATTCATTTAATTACCATGGTGATTCACTTAACTACTGCAAAGTCAGGTTAATGACCTGATGATCTGTTTTATTACCATCATGATCTATGACTGTAATGGGCAGGTTCCATCATGATTGTTTGTTATGGAGTATAGTGTAGGGCTGTCAAACTCCCGGCCCACAGGCAGGATGCGTCACGTACTGGCCACACCCACGCCTGGTTTAGTGAAGGGGAAGTGTCCTGATATGTCATGTGATGCCGCCATGATGACGTTAGTTTGGCACTCCTGTCTTCAAAAGAGTTCCATTTGATGGATCCTAGGAAGTGAACCTTTTCTTTATGATAGTTCCTATCTTCTAGAACATGATCTCTCCTTAGATAAGATTAGTCTTATTCTTTATGGCCTTTCAGAAAGGCTTCAAGATGTATGTGTGATGTGTGTGTGTGTGTTAGGAAACTTTAATATCTCCTGAACCAGTTTTCAGAAAGCTGGTTAAATTGTAACATCTTTCTTCTCATGGTGTTTTATTCTTATTCCAATCTTATTGTTTTGATAAGATTATAAAATATTTAAATTCCTGGTTTAATTTTATATCTGCCAGAGCCAGTTGAGGTGAAATGTGTTATAAATATAATTTTGACAACCAAATATTTTCTATTAATTTCTTAATCAATGAATTTAATAATCGTCTGTGTAGCAACCAAAAGCTGGTACTTCCGTAGCATCTCTATCTACTATTTTTATTTGCCAAATGATGTTTCTTTTAATTTTTACTTCCCATGTTAGATCAGTAAATAATACTTACATGATCCGGGTAATGGGCATAATTAACCTAATATTGATTTTATGTAAAAAAAAAATCTTGCCTCTACTTGTTTCTGCCCACTAAAATTTCTTTTCATTTTTCTCTTTCAAAATTTGAAACATTAAATTAAACTGAACTTAAAAAAAAATCATTATTTCTGAATGCAAATAGCTGTTGTTTTTTTTCACATTGTTCTGGATTTCAGTGAAAAATGTAACAAATTTAGTTCTATTTAGAAAATAAAAATTACTATACCCAAGTTTCACAACAATTACATAAATATATTTCTAGCATCTAAAAGATATGTATAATCAAGTTTGCATATACTGTACATATCAATGAAAGCATCAGCAACATATTTAAGATAACTGAAAAAAGCAGATGTTAAAAAATAAGTGAAAACAAAATGAATCTGTCCTGGGGAAAATATATATTATCAGATACTCAGATAGTATAAAACATTGTTTCTTAAACTTTTTTTCTCTCAGTACCACTTCACACTTTTAAAAATTATGGAGGACCCCAAAGGAGTATTTCTTTGTATGGGTTATATTTATTAATATTTACTGTTATTAAAAGTTAAAAATTCTGCATTCATTGTTGCTATCATTTCCCAAAATTGTTTGATGGGATTCAATATAACCTGGTAAATAAATTTGATTTCAGGAACCCCTGAAATGGTATTGGGAAAACCCCAGGGGTCTTTGGATCACATTTTAAGAAACATTACTACCGCATAAGATATTCCAGAATTACTATGTTGAATATGACTTCAAGTAGAATATTTTATCATATTTAACAAACACCTATCTCCCTCACAGATACCTAATTTTTAAGATTTAACAATATCCTTCTGGAATAATATTTTCTGTAACTCAGATTAATTTCATTACAAAAAATATTTCCTTTAAATAACTTTTCCCCTTTGCATTTTGCATACTTAACTGAGTGTGCATGTTATTTGACCTACTTTTTCAGATGAACAAGGTATATTTATTTTGCTTGTTAAATATGTTCAATTCTCACGACTGCTTTAGTTATTTTTATATAAATGTAGACTTCTCAAACACAAATCAAAATTAGACGTACTTTTCAAATGTAGGAACTAGTCATCATGGTGAACTAATAATATATTGTGATAAACTGTTATTTTCCCTTGGCTTTTGCAGCAATACAAGCTAGTTTAATAAATCTGCAGGGCTACGTATACTTACTTGGATACAATCCTACTGAAAATCATATATTTTGAAGAACATTATTGCAAGCTGTTTAATCTAGTACTGAACCAGTCACTTCTTATCCATTTAGACTGTTTTTTATTTGGATGTAAGAAAATTTTGTTATTTAATTTGCTTAACATTTAATCATTTGGCACATTTGTACAAATGATTGAAACTTGGCTTTGCTATTCTTTAAAGCTGCAATTTAATAACCAAGGGGTAAATTTGAATTTTATTCTAATCACACACACACACACACACACACACACACACCTAAAACAGGAAAGGATAAAGCAGAAGTTACTGTGATTCCAAAGGAGTTTCATCCTGTCCTCAAAAGATAAAATTTTGACTGAACCTGAGATGTAAATGCATCTTTCCATTATTTGCTCTAAGAATCAACTAGTGGAAAGATTAATTTACTTTGCTGGTCTGTTCAGAGAGTGGATACTTTTAGTTAGAAAATCAGTGTATTACACAGGAAATGAAAAAAAAAAAAAATGCCATCAAATATAATTCATGGATCATCAAGTATATTTCATGGATCATCAGTATGATGATCATCCAAGTTATGTTCTAACCATTTATGATGAAGGGGTTGATGAATTTTATGATCAAGTTCAATTTGAAATTGACACAAGTTATGTGCTTGTGACTAGAGCTGGAATTCCAAAATTGGAAATGTGAAGGAGGAAAATATAGTTGGAAAGTATGGTTGAAGAAACTGAAATGAAGCAGGAGAACAATTTATCAATTTCAGGTGACATGCAAAGCCATTTGTGCCGGCACGCGAGCCCCAGCCAAACTTACCTCACTGGACATATGCGCACCTTCCAGCTGATTTTTGACCCATTTGAGGCCTTTTTCATCCTCCCAGAGCTCAAAGGAATCTCTGCAGCCTTAGGAAGCCAAACAGGCCCATTTCATCACTTTCTGCATTTCCAGAAATACTGTAAGTGATGAAACGGGTCCATTTCTCAGCCTCCGAAGGCTGCAGAAGCTTCCCTCAAACCTCTGGGAGGCCGAAAAAGGCCTCAAACAGGCCAAAAGTCACATGGGAGGCACGCATATTGCCCAGTGCAGGTAAGGGGGAAGTGGGGGGGATTGCGCACGCATGCGCAGGGGGCATGGGGGACCCATGCACATTGCCTTCTGGGTGCTGGCATGAGAGTGCGCACATGCAAGTGCAGACACAGTTTTCTGCACAGGAACCCAAAAAGGTTAGCCACCATTGGAAAAGATCATACTGAATAAAGTCTATATAAATGGTGACTAAGTAATACATCAAATTATGACTTTTATTTTATTGTGTTGCGTGAATCTAGTAAAAGGTTCAAGCCAACAAGCCATTAAAAGAATTCTAGTTTTGTGTGTGTTAGTCACTAGCTGCATAATTGAGTTCAAAAATAATTCTGTAAAAAGTGCACGTGTCCTAAGCATTCAAAAATAATCACAGTGAAATTCTATATTGTTTAATTTCTGGCACATTACTCATTAAAAAAAGATCAATTGGTGAAACAAGTCATTGAACAGAATAAAATTATTAAGATGTTCTATTCTTGCTTTGCTGAATATCTTTCTTTGTTGAGATCCTGTGGTCTTCAGACTTCCAACTTCTACATTCTTTTACAACTGCTCTGGATTCACTGAGTCAACATACTGGGACCTTTATGAGAAATTAGAATAAATTTAAAATCATGCGATGCTCATATTTTAAAATATCTTGTTGGTCAAGATAGATCACACATAATTACTTCCCTTAGTGGAAAAAACATAGTTATGTTTATGCACTTTAGTTCTTTAGGCTTCAAGATAAATTCAAAGGAAAAATACAAAGTCTTCTGCCACAAATGTTGTCACCACGCCTAATTGAATGTTTTTGCTATTGCGTAATCTAAATAATGTACATAATGTATATAATGTTTGAGCAATTTAGTGTCCACCTAAGATTTAAAGCATGGTTTTAAATGTATGCTTATTTTTTATGATGCAGTAATATATCTGTATATTTTTAATATAGTCATATTTTAATAATCCCCCCCAAAAAAGCAATTTATAACGTTCTCTTATCCTGTATTATGAGGAACACATACATAGAAATAAATGGACTGGTTCATTTAATATGTTAATACAACAATGTATTGAATTTGCCTAGTACACAAAATTACAAACCACAATTTACGATCTGTTTACATAATTTGGCAAATCAAAATAACTCATATTATGACAGTTTTGTGTATGATATAAACCAGCTCAATAGGGAGCATATTACTTAAAAGCAAAAGTATTGACTCTTTTAAGGCTAATCTCCATTTAGCCAATGCTTTTGGGATTTACTTTCAGATAAATCATATTAGTTACAGAGGAAATGAGAAGGCTTTGTTCACACAATGCATAATTTATCCTAGATACTTCAAAATATTTTATTTAAATTACACGATTTTGGTTGGTTTGCAGAAAATATAATGAGCCATAAACTAAATATCAAGGTTATGCAATACACTGGGCCAAAATGTGGATGACCAGTTTATTCTCCAATATCATACATGCATAAATTATCTTAAGTCAATTTAAGGAGTGAGATACATATTATTGTATAACCTTTCATGGATTACTTGATTTTTTTTTATAAAAAGTTTTTATTTTTTTAAGACAAACATACAAACAAAACATAAAAACATAAAATTATCTTCCATTTTATGTACATACAATGTCAGTTAGTTACAAATATTTTGTGTTACCTTTCATAGTCATTGCTCACGGTTTATATAAATTCTCACATTGTCAAACTAACTAAATTAATTATAAACTATTTATACCATCATTTTATATGAGATATTCCAATTTATTATAAAATTTATATTGTACTTTCATCTAATCTTTATATATGTCTGTATTATATTTTTTATTTATCTATTAAACTTCTATTACAAAATTGGCTATTCTATTACATTACCATGTCTTTTTGTCCAACAACTGATAGAACAAATCCCATATCATATAAAATTGTTTATCTTATTCTCCAATTTCAAATGTCAATTTACTCATCTCAGCACAGTCTATAATTTTCTTTGTAACTTCCTCCTGCATAGGTTTTTTTTTTTCCAATTCTTAGCGAATACAATTCAAGCCGCTGTTAGAACATTCACAATCAAATATTTCAGTTCTTTATTGTAGATTTCCGATATAATTCCTGTGAAGTTTGTTAGATACCGCAGTGGAAGAGATCACCCGGTGGGAACTGGCAGAGTTTCGATCACCCGCCTAGGTGACTGGACCTCGCATCGATTAAGAAGAACCACACGGACACAATGAATCTTCTTGATGAGAGCGCCCAGAGGACTGGTCATGTTCTCTTTTATTGAGTATTTTTAGAGACAAGGATGTGTATTGGAGTTTATTTGTTCCTGCCAGTTCCTTTTGCCTAATATGGAGTTGTTTCTTGCCTTCAGTCTTTTTCAGGTATGATTCATTTTCTGCTACGTGACTATGCACAGGAGTACCTTTAGATACTGCAACATCTCGTCTGTTTTTATTTATTTATGATATTATTCTTACTAATGGCGAGCGGTACGTCCTCCGACCCATCGCTCCCCATGTCCATAAGAGAGATCATATCTTCTTTTATGATATCAGGTTCCTCATAGTCACTATCAGAAAATTGTAACAAGGCTTGTTTTTCCATATTGCATGTAAGGCTATTGATCTTTGTGTGAGTATCTGTGATGACTTCATTCATGCTATATAGTCGATTACGCAAAAAGTTAAGTATTTTTGAAAGCATACAAGGTCCAATAGTACACAGTAATATTAGCAATATGAGTGGTCCTATAAGTGCAGAAAGCAATGTAGTTAACCATGGTGATATTTAAAACATGCTTTGGAACCATCCCATCGACTGTTGCCGTTCTATCTCTCTATTCTTCAGTCGTTCCCTTAATTTATTTAAGGAATCTGTGACTACTCCAGATGAATCAGCATAGAAACAACAGTCCTCTCCTAAAGCTGCACATAAGCCTCCTTGTTTTAAAAATAACAGATCAAGGCCTCTTCTATTTTGTAGTGCAACTTCAGCTAGGGAAGTGAGTGATTCCTGCATGGCAGAGATGGAGACTTCTAAGGTTTTTAAGTCTTCATCTATTTCAGCCGATAGTCTACTTATTTGATTGGTATTATGAATGAGAGCGCCTATGCCTGTGCCAGCTCCTACTGTTCCCAAACCTAGCAAAACCGATAATGTAAGAGCAGTTACAATTTCCCTTTTGGCTCTAAGGAGCATCTCAGGTTCTAGAAGGGAGACAAATTCGGGATCCTTATATAATTCAATTTTTGGTAACAACATTACTTGTATGCAAAAGGCCTTTTGTTGTATAAGTACATCTCCGGATACACAGGTGGTAGCACCTGTGGAACATGCCCAAATAGAAGTGTTTCCGGCTACAAAATATTGTCCTTTTAATCGATCATTAATGTTCCCTCCCATAGAAGTGTAGACCTGATTATATCCTTCTCCAATGCTGGTTCTTCCCTTTCCTAAGTAGATCTGGCATTTATAGTGAGTAGAACCATTATAACAATACTGGGAATAATTGGAGGGAATGTTACCTAAACAACATCCAACACCTATAACAGAGGTAACAGTAATGGTAGAGTTCTTCCATCTACATTGATGATCGGTGGTTTGGTTTAAAAAAGCCTCTGATGAGGCTACTGCCTCGTAAAAGGGTGGAGTGGAAGATATGCAGAGCCAACAGGGTTGATGAGTAAAATTGGAGGTGGTGTTCAAAAAGGCATATGATGAAGAGATTAAAGAGAGAATTGGATTAGTAGGATTGCTTAACGGTTGTAGAAAGGAAGATTTGATATTTGAATTAGGTCCTATAGGGTTAGTAGATGGTAGGGTCACATGTCTTTGGATATAAAATACATTGCCATAATCATAACCCGAAGGATCATACATCCATCCCCCCCATTTCATGCCTTGATCCCATAAGGGAGAGTCCCTGCCCTGTGATAGAAAAGTTATAGTGATGTTATTACACCGAGTGTTCCGGGAAGATGTCTCTCCAAAATCACATTTTTTCCTGGTGGTAGATCTTCCGATGGAGATGTAGGTATCAGGCTTGTGTGGAGTCCATGACATATAGCCGGTCGTTTCACATCCCCAATTTTTACAGAATGTGTCCGCGACACCCCCACACTGATATTTATCATCTGCTGTTTGAGAGTGTCCAGGACAGAAGTAAAAATAGCAATTATATACATGTGAGGGATAGGGTTGGGGAGGCCGGGAAGCAGAATTAATAAAGTCTTTATAAGGAATAACACCATGAAGCATTTCCGCAAAATCAAACTGCAGCTGCGGGAAAAATAGGTCTAAACGAGTCATATTGCAAAGTTGAGTTAATAATTCACCCTGAGAGTCTTTGACCGTCCAGCATATTGATAAGGCGCAGTGTGGGTTGATATTATGTGCCACCAAAAAACCAAACAGGGATAACAGTATCTGGTTGACAATCAGATGCGTCATTGTGTTTGTCGTGGGTAGATGGATGGAAAGGACGAACGCAGCGTGCTAGAATCCACAAAACTTTATCAGGCAATTGGATAGCGGCGTAGCCTCGACCCCATGTTATAAGCTCTGCTGGTCCTTTCCAAGCAGGATCTGGTAGATGCCTGTAATAAACAAGGGGTCTGGAAGTGGGAACAGGAGGTTTTGAAAAATGTCGAGATGCTGGGGTGAGAGGAGGGATTCCAGTGAGGTTCAGAAAGTTCAACATATATAGGCATACGTTGAGAATGTTTTGCAGTGCTGGGAGGTTGGGGGGCCTCGGGTGGCCATTTGACCCCATATGCCTCTGAAGAGCTAACTTCAGGGTTTGGTTAGCTCTTTCAACGATAGCTTGCCCTTGACTATTAAATGGTATACCAAATTTGTGAACAATGGACCACTTATGGCAAAATTCCGCAAAGGCGGTGCTAATATAAGCTGGCCCATTGTCTGTTTTTAGCGTGTGTGGACATCCCAGCACTGTAAAGGTTCGAATACAATGATTCGAATACATGTTTGGTGGATTCACCTCTTTGTGGAGTTGCCATAATAAAACCCGAAAAAGTGTCCACCGATACATGCAAATATTTCCAAGGTGCAAATGGGATAAATTGAGTAACATCCATTTGCCAGGTTTCACATGCTTAAATCCCTCTGGGGTTGGTGCCTTGAGCTAAGCCTTTACTCTGCTTACTACAAGTAGGGCATTGTTGAATAATGGCTGTTGCTTCAGCCATTGTAATTCCAAATTGTTTTACAAGGGCTCTTTTGTTTTGATGGAAATATTCATGGCTCTGAGAAGCTGTGAGTGCAATAGGCATAGGTGCTTTAATGGTAATTGGGCATGCAATACACGCTTCATCGGCTCTTTGATTGCCTTCTGATAGGAACCCAGGTAGGTTTTGGTGACTTCGTATATGGGCTAGAAAGAGGGGGCCTTTGCGTTTATTTAGCAGGACCTGTAGATCATTTAGTAAATCATACAGATCATGCGGAGTAGCAGGGGATATATATGCTTCAAAGATATTATTAACCAGCTGAGTAACATATTAGCCATAGCTTGCCATTCAGAAAATAAGATACGGTAATTAGTTGCCATATTTTCCATAAGTGTACGGACATATGGTGACTGAAGACCGTATTTAACTGTGGCAGTTTTCAGTTCCTTCAATATGTCCCATTCCATTGGAACGTAATGAGGAAAGGGAGCGTTAGCCCCTGCCGGAGTGTGTAATACCATAGGAAAACAGGAAAGGTCTTCCGGCGAAACCTTCCCAGTTTGTATTGCCTTTTGAAAGGAATTCATGATAGGAGGTTCTGTCGAATTGGTTTTGTCAGGGGTTTTTAAAGGCTCATCAAAGGAAGTTAGTGACGGTGTGTTAATCAATTGATAGGGGGGTGGACAATTTAAAGATGTTAGCGAAGGATACAGAGAAGAGGGGTTAGAAGAGGTATTAAGGGGAACAGAATTTGAAACAGTGTCAATTTTGGAAGACGATGTATCTTCAAGGGATTGTTCCGTTTGTGGATTAGTTGAAATTTAGAAACATCGTCGTTATGGCAGTCATTAGGGCTTGCCACGTACACAAAATGTCTGGAGGAGCTCTGGGGGGATTACGGAGCCATTTGCCAATACGTGCCCATGTAGAAGACTTGAGAGTGCCTTCTTCAGGATAAGCGGGGCAATTTTTTGAAGGTAAAGGAGAAAATGAGAAATTTGTCTCTTCGATAGAGGATATATAGTTGTGCCGTTAACCTTTTGCAGGTTGTTAGCTTTCCCGACTATAGAGGAAAGTTCCTCCACATGTTTGGAGAGAACTTTGGATTTTGAGGAGCCCATACTTACGAAGCGCTTGCCTTCCCGGTGCGTAGTATAGGAGTCGGGCGACGTATCCCTGGACAAGAATCACGTCGGGGTCACCAGTTGTGAAGTTTGTTAGATACCGCAGTGGAAGAGATCACCCGGCGGGAACTGGCAGAGTTTCGATCACCCGCCTAGGTGACCGGACCTCGCATCGATTAAGAAGAACCACACGGACACAATAAATCTTCTTGATGAGAGCGCCCAGAGGACTGGTCACGTTCTCTTTTATTGAGTATTTTTAGAGACAAGGATGTGTATTGGAGTTTATTTGTTCCTGCCAGTTCCTTTTGCCTAATATGGAGTTGTTTATTGCCTTCAGTCTTTTTCAGGTATGATTCATTTTCTGCTACGTGACTATGCACAGGAGTACCTTTAGATACTGCAACAAATTCCCAATAAAAATATATCTGATTTATGTCTATGTGTTGTTTTATCATTTTTTCCAACCATGTGTGGATTTTAGTCCAATATCTTTTTGCATCCAAGCATGTCCAACACATATGGTAATATGAACCAGGCATCTGATGACATTTCCAGCATTTATCCAATTTGTTCTTAAACATTCTTGCGATTCTGGTCGGGGGTAGATGCCACCTGTAAAACATCTTATATAAATTTTCTTCATATGCAGTTGACATTGTCATTTTATAGTTTTGAGACCACAATTTTTGCCACTTCTCTAAATCAATCCCATATCCAAAAGTTTTCCCCCAAGCAATCATTGTTTCTTTAACTTGTTCTTCCTCCAATTTAAATTCTAATAAATGTCCACAAAGTTTTTTTATTACCTTTTCATCAGCACCCATCAAAATTTTATCTAAATCAGTCAACTTATCATAGATACCTTCTGTTCTAAAATCTTTATCAAATCTAGATTTTATTTGCAAATATGAAAACCAATTTATTTTTACACCTTGTTCTTCCAATGCTTACATAGATTTAAGTTCACCCTTTTCATTCAATATCTCACCATATCTTACTGTTTGTTCCTTTCTATATATTATTGGATAAGAAAAAGCTTCAATAGTAGATATCCATATTGAAATTGTTAAATAATATTGTCTTTTTATCTTCTCCCAATTTCAAAACAATGCCTCTCGAATGTAATGTCTTCTAAAATACCCCTGTGCTTTAGTTCCCTTATACCAGAGAAAAGCATGCCATCCCAACAGCAAGTCATGCCCTTCTAAAATCAATAATCTACTGTTTCTTAATGTTATCCATTCCTTTACCCACATCAGATTTGTTGCTGGTAATATAATTCCCAGTTGGGCAAAGCAAATCCTCCTCTTGTTCTTGCATCTTGTTTAAATTTTATTCTCCCTTTCTTGCCCTGCCAAATGTATTTAAGTCTTTTAAAAACTCTTTCCCTGATTGAATTGGAATTGTCTGGAATAGATGTAAAATTCTAGGCAATACATTTATCTTAATTATATTCTCCCAATCAATGATAATTGTAAATTTTCCCATTTTGTCAAATCTGTCACAATCTGCTGTTTGAGTTTAAAAGTTATCCTCCTTCAATGTGCTACATCTTGATGTAATATATTTCCCTAAATACTTAACCTTATTTGTGACCTGTATTTCTAAAACTTCTTCCAACTCTTTCTTTCGTCTTGCTAGCATGTTCTTTGTTAATATCTTTGTTTTATTTTTATTTTCAAACCTGCTACTTTTCCATATTCTTCTATCTTTTCTATTAATTTAGGTGCTGTTTCCAATGGATCCTCTAATATAAATACCAGGTCATTTGCAAAGGCTTGCAATTTATACTTTTCCTTTTTGAATTTCATTCCTTTTATTTCTTTTTCTTCTCTAATATTCCTATTCAACACTTCCAATGTTAACACAAACAGCAGAGGCGACAGTGGACAACGTTGCCTAGTCCCTTTTCTTATATCCATGGATTCTGTTAATTCTCCATTTATCATAACCTTTGTAGTTTGTTCATGATATATTATTTCAATGGCTTGAGTAAATTATTTACCAAAGCCCCTTTGTACCAACTGCAATAATATAAATCGCCAGCTCACATTATCAAAGGCTTTTTGTGCATCTAAAAAAATCAAAGCCATTTGCTTTTTAAGATTTGCCTCATAGTATTCCATTATGAGAATTATTCTCATTTTGTCTTTGATTTGTCTCTTTGGGCAGAAATCCATTTTAATCAGCATGAATAAAATTATTTAAGTATCTTTTTAGTCTTTCTGCCAAGTTTGAAAATTTTATAATCTGAGTTTAATAGGGATATAGGTCTATAATTTTTAACTTGCTGTGGGTCTGTCTTCCTTCGGTATAAGTGTAATATATGCTTCCGACCATGTTTTGGTTATTCTCTTCTTTGACCTAACTTCATTCATGACTTCTAATAAATTACTTGATGCTTTTATCAGCATTTTATGCATCTTTTCAAAATGATATTACAATATTGAAATTCACAGGCCAAGTCTGTCAATTCTAAGATTTGCTTTTACCCATAATAATTAAGTACCGGTAAGTTGTTATTGTTTGAATTTCACTATGATTTAGATCAGGGCTGTCAAACTCATGGCCCAAAGGCTGGATGCATCATATGCTGGCCACGCCCACTCTTGGTTTAGCAAAGGGGAAAAAAGTCACAGTACATCAAATGACGCTGACCTGACGGAGCAAGTTCATGGATCGCCCAACATTTTGGCTTGCCTGGGCCAATTGAGTGAAGAGGAATTGTATTGGGCTGCATATAAAATATATAAAGCATATAAATCACAAATTTATTATGTATTTTGTTATCTTGTGGCCCATTACTGGCTCTCCAGGATCGTATGTGGCCTGTGGGCTGTGGACTGGACATGCCTGATTTGGCTCCTTCACTATGGTTTAAAAGCAAGTAACTCAGTTTATACAATACTGTAAGCTACAAATATGTATATATTGATTTAGCATAACAAGTG
The DNA here is from genome assembly GCA_015471245.1 of Laticauda colubrina. Taxonomy (NCBI): domain Eukaryota; kingdom Metazoa; phylum Chordata; class Lepidosauria; order Squamata; family Elapidae; genus Laticauda; species Laticauda colubrina. The sequence goes on from BLBF01000006.1 coordinate 21,389,778, forward strand.
TTTCTTTCCTTTTCTATTTTGAATACGTCTACTCCTTTGATATAATTTTTAGCCCATTAGTGGAAGTGGAAAATTTTGTTTTAAGTACCCATTTAGGAGCAAGGGGTAACAATAGAATTTATTGCACTTCTGAAAATTCCCACAATTCTGGATAATTGGTATTTCACCAAAGAAAAGATTAAAGTAAATGTTCACATAATGAAATCAGTTTAATTCTGAAACAAAACATTAGTATTTTGAAGTTGTATTTTTATGCAGAAAGAACAAGTGAAATGCCAGATCATAAATGTACTTAATGAAACATAGTAAATTAAAATGTAGCTTTGACTTAATCAGGATACTGTGGTTAGCTTATGGTTTAGTGTCTCAGCTGTTGTGTGAATACCAGTAATTACTTAACCAATCCATAGTTAACAACTGTGCATGTCTTGGAAAAAAAAATCAATATCCAAAATGGTCCTAGCTTCCTGTGACTGTTTAAATCAAAATACTTTCAAAATTCACCCCCAAATTATACTCTTTTAGTGCTATTTTAAGTTGGACTTTGGCATTTCAAATCGCGAAGAAATACGTTTCGTCTAATCTCATTATTACCAAGTGAAAATTGAAGTTTTCACCTGGGTGAATAATCTGAGTTTCTTTCCTCAGTTTTTTAAATTCACTCAATCGACAGCTCGTATTTGGCTAGATTTGTTAGCTCTAGTTGGCGCTGATAGCGCAGTATGGTGGAGCGGCCGTTCTGCGCGAAGAATGGTCGCGTTTGCGGCGCATGAAAATTAGCGTCCATTCCCAGTATCGAGGGGAAAGAGCGAATTAAAAACTGTTCAAAGTGCTCCCTCTATTGCCTCACAAGTAACCGAGGGAAATGCAAAGCGACAGCCTGTACAGGCGAGGCAGAACCGGGTCCAGTGGCTTTAACCCAGCTAATTTCTTCACGCCTTTCTCCAGGGAATAACTACTTTGTGTACGGAATTGCTGCAAGGTGGAGCGAGAAAGGAAAGGCGGCGGTGCTTTTTCCCGCCTCTTTCCTCAGGGGAGGTATAAACAAAATGGAAGACGACGTGGGTTTGATCAACCACACCAAAGCCTGAGCCTGAGGACGCCCCCGTTGTTGAGAAGCGGGCGTCAATCTCAGGGCTAAGCAAGGGGGGAAATCAACCACGGAAGGGAAGTGCGCATCCTCCATTTTGGCTGAGGTAGGGTGGAGAGCTTGGCTTTCTCTCTCCTTTGCCGCCCTGGCAATTGCCAGTCCTATTCAACAGTCGTAAGACATTGCCAAAGGCGCCCTCTGCGCTTTACCTCGATCCTGAGGCGAAAGGCAGTGAAAATAAGCGCCTCACAAAGCCCCATACTAGCTTGGAGGGGTCCCAGGTTCCCTGCAGCAGCTTCCGACAAAATGGAGGACACCACCATTACCAACCATTACCACCATCACCACCAGGAGCCGTGCTGGGCTGCTTGAGACGCCTTTTCTTGACTCGGAATAGTTGGGAGCCCGAAAAAGAGTCATCCTGAAGACAGAGATCCTTGTCCTCGGAGAAGACTCATAGGCTGCCCCCTCCTTAGGTTTGGGACTTGGTTTCTATTATTCTGCCACTTCTTTAGAAAGGGTTCCAGATCCACAGCCCAAGGGGAGGGGGAGGGAAAGCGTCTAAAACCCATTGGTTTTATATTGCAGTATCTTTCCTTGCCGCCTCATCTCAAAGCTTGGTGTTCAAACCCTGCTTTTACCCCTTGTCCTTGTGGCAAGAGATTTAATTGCCCTGTGGCAAACATTAATGGCTAAACACCTTCCAGGCTGATAAATGACATGGGGGACTTAGGGAAGCCATCGCCCTTTTCTTGAGGAGGGGGAAGAAAGGCAGAACAAAACTTCTGCATGAAACTATTCAGCAGCAACGGTAACCACCGGGATTGCAAACCTTCCCCATCCAGTTGAAAGAAACAGAAGTGCTGCAGCTGTTGGTGGTGGGCAATACAATTCGGGTTTTCTTTAACCTGGTGGAACCAAAGGAGGAGGGACGGAAGGCGTGTGCTGGAAGCTAATTGACAGAACCTTCACGCAACCAGCGACGGAGACCACCGATAGACGGGCAGTTTCTCAAATGGTTTTGCCTGACACCAAAGCCCTCCCTCTTGGGAAAGCCAATGGGCGGAAACACTAGGCGGCCTTTCCCCGTGCTCGGATGGTTAGGTTTTGTCCCTCCTCCTCCCCTTCGCCAGCAGCAGCGTTTAGCCCGGGACTGGACCGAGATAGAGTTGAGGAAGCGTTGGCGGAGCCTCGGAGGGTGCGTTTTACCCGCGGGCGGGCGGGGTTGGGGGAGCGATTTTGGCCGAGCTCGGCGTGGGGATCAGAGGGACGGGTCGAGGTAGAAACAAGGGGAGCCGGGTTAGACGAACTGGCTTGAAGCCCAGCTGCCCTTTCAGGGTGGGGACAGGAACAGACCAGTCGCGTCTCGGGAACAACCCGGGCTAAATACCCCGCTGCGTGTTGTTCTGGCTGCTGCTGCTGCTGCCGCCCGTTCCCTTTTTTTCCCGCCAGTAGATTAAGGAATCAAGAAAAGGTCAGCGGCGGGTAAGAATCGGGAGGGCGGCAGCCCAGTTACGACGCGAGACAGGCGCTTGGGCAGACATGCGGAGAGGGCTGCCGTGGGGTATCTGGGTGCGTGCGTGTGCAGTGGGGGGGGCGCCATATCTCCCCGCCCGGCTTTATTTCCAACTGCCTCTTGGGGGCCGTGAGGGGAGGGAGTTTGTTCCCCGTCTCATCGGGGTTCCTTCTTCCCTCGGGGAGGGGGAGGGGAAGTCGGTAATTGCGCTCCGCGTTGCGCTCCGCGGATCCTCTTTCTCCCCTCCCTTATTGTTTGGCTGGGTCTCTTTAATGGCGGCCGACTGGAGGCGGCAGTGCTGCTAGCAGACTGCAGGGGGCCGAGCGCAACTCCCGGGGCAATTGGCAGAAAGAACGGGGCCCGGGGTAGATTTCGGCGCTCGGGGCGGGGTAAAAGGGGAAGGGAAGCGAGTTTTAGACTCCGTCCCGAGAGTTTTGAACCGTGGAGGGGAAGGTCTGGGTCCGGGGACTTTTTCGGCTCCACAGTCTCACGCGAACAGCAGAAACTCCTTGTTTGTTGCCCGTTGGGGCAGTCGCGTCCGAGGAGGGAAGACCCCCCCGGTCTCTGGTGCGAAGGGGGGCATCCGTGAAGCGCCGTCGGTGGGCCAAGAGGCTCCAGTATCCCTTTGCGAAGGGCATCTAGAGGGGCGCTGGGTACCAACTCCAAAGCGGTGGTGGCCACTCAAGTCTCCTGCCCATTGGAAGGGCGTCTCCTGGAGGGGAAAACGAGAAGGCATGCCAACTACCCCTGTAGATGCCCCCCCCCCCCGCGGCCTTTTCTTCTCTTTCCTCTTACCAGCACCTCTTTTCCCTAGGCTGCGGGCCAGTTTGGCGCAGCCTTGGCAGAGCCCAGCAAGGAGAAGGAGCTCCCATTGTGAGTGCTATTTATATTTGTTTTCCTGCCTCGGGAGGCGGAGGTAGAGCACCCATTTTTGGCACGAGGGCTGAGGGTGGGTGGGGATTAAGAGGAGGTGCCTCTCAGGCAGGGTATGTGGGGGTGGGGTGGGGTGGGGAAAGATGGTTGGATGCAGCGGCTGCTACTCCTACCCTAGAGCAAAGCCTCGGTAATGGCCGGGAGGCGACTCCACCCCCGCGGGGTGGGCTCTGTTGCTGCAGACATCGCTCCTGCAATACCGACGTTGACAAGCAGACGACGGGCTCCTGCCGCTGCTCGCCTTACCCATCGAGGGGGCGGGTATCTTTCGAGCGCCCTCTAGAGTTTTGGAGCGTACATTCAAGTGACACTGTTGCAGTGTTTTAAATGATTTCCATCCCAACTCTGAATCCTCTCCACAACCTTATCTGACCCATTTGACAAGCAGCAAGGAAAGGACTTTAAGAAAAAATCCACTTTGGGGCAAAGGCATGCCTTATCTCTGTGTTTGAATCCCACAGTTTTTCCCCTTCTTTTCCAAATGGATTTGCTTGGGGTTGGAGGTGGAAAGATCAAACCATCCTAGGTGGTGGTGGTTATTTTTTTTTTCCAAGTTGTAGTAGTTCATACTTGGAAACAGCTATCTGTGAGCCCTGGTTTTCCCTTGAAACCTTTGAGGTTGTTTGAGAATCTTGTGGACTGTTGTGTGTTCAGTTGTGTCTCATGTTTTCAAGATGGAAACAGTTGCTTTCTTTGAGCAAAATTTTTATATAGTAAGTCTATTTTTGCATTTTGAAAACCTTACATTTACTGGTCCCATTCCCTTCACCTTACTAGGAAGAGTTTGGGATGCCTAAATGGCAAAGTTACTTGGCAAAGGCCACCCTATTGGAAACAACTACAGGCCTATTGCCTGATATGGAAAACAATAGTAGTTTTCAACATAATCTACGTGGAGGATTATTTAAAGGAAACCATTGGTGATATTTCAGTATCCAGAACCATAATTCAGTGGAATGATATTGAGAGAGATGGGTGGGAGAGTTTAAATATTGGTTTTATATTTAAATAAATGGCTTAGAAATCAGACCATAGGAAGCTGATTCTTAAAAACTGTCAGAATTATTTAACAATTTAGATGTGCCAAATAATTTAATGGGCATGCAGATTTAGAGGTTAAAAAGACCTCTAAATTTGGATGAAACATTGTTAAAGTTTTATCTTTAATGTTAATGTGAAATCATACAAAGATTAATGTGTGTGTTACTGTTACAGATCGATTACATATTGGGCCAAGGCCCTGCTTGACTTTTTAAAAATCTTAATCTTTTCTTAAACTGAATTTCTTACTCTTAAATCTGCGTATTTTAACAGTATCATAGATAACAAAGGATGAGTTACTCTCACAAGTACTGTTGTTTATTTTGCTCTCCCCATGCTCAAAAGTGGACCACTAAAAAATAGCTGTTGCAGTCCTAGGATTTAAAAAAAGCCAGTTTTTCTGTTTTTCAACAGTGGTGTATATCTTAATATATTTTATGAGTCCAACCAGTTTGTTCCTTCAATGTCAGTGGATGAAGAAACTTTGAAATTAAGAGACTTTAATTTGTTCATTCCAATTAGAATTATGCTGTTTTGAAAAATTATGGTTTGCTAATTATGAAAGTTGAGAAACCAGATGGAAATACTGGATAAATACAGGAAATAAAATTTTGTCAGTTCTAAAGAAATTTTACATATCACTTAAACTAGAGAACATGAAAGTCTTATTGTAATCTACTTATATAATAGTTACAAGTGGGCTAAGGAGTTTAACAGTATACAAGTCTGCCTGCAACATATTCATACCACACATGTGGTATGAGATAGAGAGTTTGAAAATTGTCTTATTTTGAATAATAGAAGCTGACATGTGATTCATATCTTTGGTTTGGTTATTATGATTTCATTATATGGGAACTTTTTGAATAGAAATAGCTTGCAAGGATTAGTTGGTCATACAAATGTTCAATTGAACATTTAACTGAAAGCACAAATAGGTTGGTGCTGTTTGCATTGTACCAAATAATCACTTGATTTATTGGTTTTGGTTTAAATGGTTTTCTAAAATCAGCTATTTTATTCAGTAAGCCATAAAACAATCCAAAAATTTATCTTGTATGTAGCTTTGTATTTAAAATTTGCTTTTAAGTTTCTGGTAATATTTAGAGTATTGAAACCAATAAAATATTTTTATGCAGAAATCAAGCATAGGTCTACTGGAGATCCTGAATATCCAAGAACAGGTTTTATATTTATTCTACTCTTATTCTACTTAGTCTTAGTCTTCAACTAATCCTCTTCAAAAGTTGAGTGAATGCCAGGCAATATAAACGTTTCATAGAAAGTATCTTCTGACTTGTACGTGTAAAAATAAAACTCATCTCCAAATTTGACTTATTTTTTAAGGCAGGTTATTTGATTCAAAATAAAACTTGGATTCTCACTTGAGAATTTATGCTGTACACTTGATTCTTTGTTCTTTCTGTCAGAAGGAATAGTTAAAAAGATCTGAATGATTTTGTGCAACATGTGTGAACTAGTTAGTCTTATCTTGCTCTTTTCTAAGAGATAAGAATTACAAGTAATTATTCTTAAAGTGATTCTGGCTTAATAGAAAAGGAATAAAGCAGAATACCTAGTTCTCATATAAAGATAAATAAACCCCAGGCAGACATGAACGAAAATCAATATAACTATATAGCACCCGAATCTATAAACAATTGGTTCTTTCCTTACAACCACTTCTGGAATGCTGGTTTGAAGCCAGGATAGTGCTGAAAAAATGACTTACAACATTTCCTTGAACCTTTAACCATTGAACCATCCTCACGGCCACATGATTCAATTATCTTGGCATTTAGCTCGCATTTATGGAGGTTACAGTGTCTTGCAGTCAAACACAGCCAGCTTCTGACAAAGTCAATGGGGAAACCTGGATTTGCTTAACAAATTTGGGATTCACTTAATTGCAATTAGTGATCACTGCTTATAGTCTACCTTTGCACACATGCACTTTCACAACCTGGAGTAACAGTTAATTTTTTTGCTAATATGAGCTCTACTTTTATAAAAGGTAGTCTCAACACTCATATTACAGAGTGATGGATAATTTATATCCATAAATTTAATAAAAATACTTTTAGTTTTAAGACACCACAAATTGCCTTTAATTTTAATTAAAGGTTCAGGTGATAGAAGAAAAAAATCTGCCTATAACTCAAAAGAGTTTCAGTCAGTTGTAATTTCCTTGTTGAAAGTGGGCAAGATAGCACTATTTCATTTTGTATAGATAAACACAATGTTCAGTGCATAGAGCAGCTGTTTTCAGATTGTCTTGCCCAAACTGAAATGTGCTTTTTAGAAGTTTTGATCCATACATGGAATTAAACAAGGCTGTTCTTTTCCAGATATGGCCCTAAATATGATTTTGGGAGTTGGATTTTAGAGCAGAAAAAGTAAATTATGAACAAAACACAATGACTGGTGTAGAATAAACTGATCGGCCATGCCTAGAGGTGGGAAAGTTTGGAGAAAAATACGGGGAAATTTTTTTCCCTGTCTTTTCCCCCCCCCCCCCCCCCCCCAATTTTTTCCCCTGGTTTTTTTTCCAGGCCTTCCCATCTCTAACTATGCCTGAATTCAAAAATATTGACTGGAGAGAAAGGGAAAGCATTGGGAATATAAACAGGTGAACTGGAATACGTGGAGAGGAGGATGAGACACTCCAACCGTGCCCTACTTGCCTTATGAGATCTCTCCAGATATTTTTCTGTCAAGACAATAATCAAAATGGGTTTTGACCATGCAGAACTTCAAAACATATGTTTTGGACATGAAGCAAAAATACATTTTGCAAGTCCATTTTGCATTTCATGAAGCTATATTGAGAGCTGCCAAGATCATTGCAGTAAGAAAAGACATACTAGGAGTGAAGAAAGTAGGGAGGAAGCAATGTGCATTTTTATATAAAATCACTCTAGGATACCCCAGATTTTATTTTAATTAAAACCAGAACAACGAAAAGCATTCTGCATTTTGCTTTGACTAATTAAGAACACTTCAACAGAACTTCCAGGAAATTTGTTTGTTTCATGTTCAGAAAAAAAACTTTTCAAATCTGTTAGGCTGAGAGGTGATGACTGGTCAAAGATCACCCAGAGAGTTGCAAAGATAAGTAGGAACTTAAAATGAGGTTTCTTGTTACAATTGTTGATCTACTATTAGCTGAAATTTTAGCTATTACCAGAGCAACATACAAATGTTTGTGTTATAAGCACCCACCAATTTTGATTATAGACTTACTGTAATTATGAATATAACGTAAAGGTTCCCCTCACACATACATGTTGGTCATTTCTGGCTCTAGGGGGCAGTACTCATCTCAGTTACAAAGCCAAACAGCCAGAGTTGTCTGAAGATGTCTCCGTGGTCATGTGGCCGGCATGACTAAACACCGAAGGTACACGGAATGCTGTTACCTTCCCACCAAAGTGGTCCCTATTTTTCTGCTTGAATTTTTACATGCTTTCGAACTGCTAGGTTGGCATAACATATAGTTCTGAACATATATTTATAAAAATATATTTTTTAGCAAACTTCAGTTTGAATATGCTCATGTTTAAAATCTCCAGACAACATGGTAATTCTATGTAAAAATATGAATGGTCACTCCATTTGAAGGGTTTGTTGTGTGAGGCATCTCTTTTTAAGATATAATAAACATTATTTGTTCTGATGTCCACTCAAATCAGTTGAACGTGTTTGTGAATTCATTTTATTTATATTCATTTATATATTCACTTATTTATGAAATTTATGCACCACCTCAATCCAATAGGACTCAAGGCAGTCTACAATAAATAATAAAATTCAATAATTATAGAATGATACAATAGAGTTAGAGCAACACTTGATCTGGTATAGGTTAAGCAAAATAGTTTCTCAACTAGCCTCGAGTTTGAGACTGAATTTATATTTAGTTTATTTACTTTTTTTAACTAAAGCAGTGCTAAAACTTAGGCTCTGCTAGAGTCAGGAAGAGTCAATCATAAAAGAGCAATATAGGAAAGTTAATGTTTGGTAGACCTGAAGGGTAAAGCCCACAAGAATATTCAGTTCATTAATACGACAACATGTGCATATTTTCTGTCAGCAGGCAATAATGCTCATACCTAATGCGCTACAAATATAATATTAGTCATATTACAATGTGTTGCAGACACAAAGCAGAAACTAAAGGTACATGCAGTTAAATCATTTAAATTGATATGTCCAAAGAATATGAGTTAAGGCTAACTAAATTGCAAATGATGTCTTGTATTTCTACAGGAATATTTAAAGAGTTGATATCAGGGAAGGCGACTGGGTCAAAATCCTGCAATATTAACAGGGATTAGTTGAAATTTTAGAAGATGGATAGATCCTTTGTATATGAACTCTGTCATCTTGCCCATCTGGAATCCTTCCAGGCACAATGGAATGGCTTTGGGAAGTAACCAGTGACATTTTAAAAAACAGGTGTATTGCCAAGCCTTTCAAGGATGCCGTTTTTCAGTATGAACAGCCTTTACTGTCTCCTCTTGTTCATATTTTTGAATATAATTAGAGAAACAGCTATACAAGAATATATTTTGATAGGGAATCAGCTATAGAATATTTTAAAGAAAAGAGGATCTAGATCCTTTTCAGTCAAGGTCCATACCAGACACAGACAGAAAACAGCATCAGTTATTCTTGGGCGTCATCTTTCTCAGAATCTGGATATAGTACACAACATTTGGGCCTATTGTGTGCAGCATTAAGTGAATCTAGAGTCCCCATTGACTTTGCTTGTTGAAAGCTGGCTGGGAAGGTTGCAAATGGCGATCACATGACCTTGGACCCGCAACTGTAATAAATACAGGACAGTTGCCAAGCACCCAACTTTTTGATCACATGATGATAGGGATGCTGTGATAGTCGCATGTACAAGGGCTGGTCAGTGCACTTTTTTAGTGCCGTTATAACTTTGGTTGCTAAACAAATTGTTATAAATTAAGTACTACCTGTATTATGTGCTGACTATGTCCAAAAAAGGGATCTTGTTCAGCTTTTTATGATACATCAGAACATTTGCTTACCTTAAGGTGTTGCCTTTGCCAAACAGAGTCTGGTTAGATCCTTCTGGCTTTTAGGAAGCTTCTAAAAATCAGCTTTCTCCAATATGTTAACTCCGTCTTTCTGTCCAAAGACTGAGTCTTTTAAACTTTTAAACACACCTCTTGATTGTGTCCCAGTTTTGACTCAGTCTTAGCCCAAGAGAGACATATTTTACAAGCTCTACAGAGCAAACAGGCAGAGTTAAATTCTTTGGATTCTCTTGAAAGTCAACTGGAATCAAACCTGTTATAAATGGCAAACACAAAGGCTGGCTTCCCCAGTTCATCCGGCATAGCCGCCACAATGAATCAGCTGGCTCCCCTGGTCTAACCAGCACTCCTTTGCCAGTCCAAATTAAAGAAACACTTGTGTGTATAAATGTTATGGGCACTAAATAAATAAAATAAATGATCTTATATGTAAAATATGGGAGGCAAGTATATGTACACACACTCATAAGCATTACATATAAAATTCATATTTTAGGATTAGCACAATCACATGATAGCATATTAACTTGATTATGTGCCACAGAATTTGTAACTATAATGGATCATGTGTTTAAGTAAAATAGCTGGCAAAATATGTGTATTGGTAGTAATTGCCTTTTGGATAAGAATGGGTTAAGGATACTTTTTTAATGGATACTGCTGCTTTCGTTCCATTCTGATGAGTGTAAGATACCCCAATTGGAATTTGCAATATCCCATTTTCCCAGTTCTATCATACATGAAACATATCATGAAACAGATATGTTTGGAACTTATCACTTATTTCATGTTTTGTAGATAGGATAGTAGCAACGTAGTCTAGAACACAGTGTTGCTGTTTTTTGAATTTGTATAGATGTTTTCAGCCTGTGGATATTGCAGATTTTTTTTAAACCTGATCATGAATTACTGAAGAAGATTGTTGAAATATATAAAACTAAATATGAGGATTTTTACAGATTGTCACTATGCCGTTATTGTAACTTAAAATTAGTGAATATAATAATGTATTAAAGTTGTAAGCTGTCCAACTCCCAAACTCCTTGTCTCTCTGTATAGAACAAAAAATATACTAAAGAGTAACTTCATTGGCTTACTTAATCTTATATAGAATTGCATTAAGACGGATAGGATTAAAGTAATTGGTGCCAAACAGTATAAAATACTTCCTTTGCTGCTGTTTTAATATTACCATACTTTCAAATGAAGAGGGCTAAACATGAATCTTGCCACTTGGTTTAGTTATGAAAAGGATATGAACAAGTGGGCAGGCAAGTGAATATTACTGGTAGCAGCAAAAACTTTCAAATAGTTTATTTGTGTTCGAAGTATAGGAACTGTTGTACATTGAATATCTTCAGACTAAAGATGGACAGTTTTGTGTTTTTTAAATAGAGAAATATTTTGAATAATGGAATAAGAATAAATAAAAATAAGGCCATAATCTAAGCTGCAAAATATTTTATTATAATTTCTTCAATTTTTTTAAACAGTAGCTTGGAATACTGCACTAACAGGGCCAATTAGATAATGAACCATTTTCTTTCCTCAATATTTATGGCCTGAGCAAATGTACCTTGTCTTTTGCTACTAGATCTTTAAACATATGCAGATATTAGTTAACAAAGTTTCAAAAGCCATTTTTAAGGTGTTAGTTCAAAGGAAAGTTTTTAAAAATCCACATTGAAATTTTTGGTCAATGATAACAAATCAATGAGGAAAATAACATGATCATGTGAGTTTTTAAAGGAAGATAGTACTGTATCTACTTTGGGAAATGTTGCTTGCAATGGGAAATACATTGATGTATTTTTATGATATTCACTGAGATTCTGCTGAGGGTAAACTTGACTGACTATACGGTTCATCTCAACAGCCAACTTGCTTTTGAATTGCTTTTAAGGATTTGAAAATCCTTGCAATTGAAATTTGAATTACTTTATTGTCACCTTCATGGCAATTTTGCATTCTCAATATTTATTAAATCTATTTCAGGATGCTTATTTTCAAAAAACCATTTCCAGTTTATCTAGAAAAGTGAGCAAATTCCCAGAATCAAAAAGGCGTTGGAAAACTTTTATATTTACAAATTACTGGATGTTTTTCAATAGGTAAGTATTTGGATTTGAAACACAAATATTTTTTAAATATTAACTGCTTAAAGCAATCAGTTGAATGGGAAGGGGAAATTAAATATGAAATTAATAAAAAAGATTGAACATAAAAAGTTAATTGAAAGCAGTAGCTTATATAAATAGTTAAAAGAGCTTAGTTACTTATGCTAACCAGAGTAAGAAACACTTCCCAACTGAGAGGTAAAACAGTTTATTCAGAATTTCAGTTTATATTGATCTTGTGCAATTAGGGGAGGGGAAATATGTCAAGCTAAATGTATTTGAACTGGAATATTTCATTTCTCTTTAATATTTCTTTACATTATATTTCAAATGCCATAAGTTACACATGAAAGTAGGAATTGTCATGTCTTGGCTGCAAAAATACAGCAAAATACTTAGGTAGTAAGTGTGAGACTTTTTTTCATTCTTTTATTGCTATCTGGTAGATATCTTAATTTGGCTTGTCTTGATATGGTATATTTATGTGAAAGAAAGCCAGAATTTTCAAAATGTTAGCTTATGATGACTTGCCAGATTGCTGATTTGTACAGAAATTGTTTTACTAGGTTATAAGTAGCTTAATTGGAAACCAGTTTGATATAGTAATTAAATTCACTGGGCTAGAAATGGGAAACTATGTGTTCAGTCCTTAGTTTGAAGCCACTAAGGAGTGTCTTAGAATACTAGTCATTCTCTCTCAGCCGTTGAAAGAAAAAAAAAGTGGTAAACTACTTTTGAAAATATTGCCAAGAAAATTGTATATCTCTGTAGTGGCAGTAATCAAGACTGATACAAAGCTGTAGATAGGTAGATGGATTGGATGGATAGACAGACTGACTAATGGATGGATGGACTGATGGATGGATTGATCAACCTTTATCATTCAAGATTTTATTGGCAACAAGTAGAACCCTAAACCTGTACAAACCCTAAATTTGATTTAATTTTATTTCATTTAAATTCAAACAATATAATCCATTGGAATAGACAGACCAGTTTTTTGCCCAAACCTGATGTCATGGGCTGAGAGAAATGACTGTCCCAAAGTCACCTATCTGCCCAGCTTAGTAATGTCTAAAGTGGGATTACAACTCAAAGTCTCCTAGTTTCTACCTGGTGTCTTAACTACTAGAAAAAACTGGCTCTTCTCCAGTATTTTTAATTATTTCATTTCATTGATGACATGCTGAACATTTTGGTGAAAATTTTTGAGGAAGCTCCATATATCACATCCCAAAATTGAGGGGGGGCACATGTGGCCCTAGAATTTCATATTTAATTAAGAAAAATGAGCTACTTTGATTGTAACATTGGGACTAGGAATTCACTTTCACTATCTTAAAAAGTCATGGTTTGTTCTTGGCTCTTAGATTCCAATTTTGTTTTGTTTCAGAGAAACAGTTTGGTTTCTGGGTTACAATGAACAACAGAAGTTGCTTTTTTAATTGAGTCCTGCTTTACAAGAGGAGATGACGTAGCACTGGGCTTTGTCATTTAATAGAATCTTGCTTTGTTTTATTGAGAACATATTTAAATAAATTAGTAGAAGAAAGATGGTACTTTGAAAAATAGTTAAAAAATAACCAGATGATGTAATAGTGAAACTGCTTTCTCTTTTTGTAACAGTTTTTCTGGAAGGCCAGAAGCTAGCTGAAAATTGGCGTTATCTGAACCTACGTCTGGTTTATAAGGGCTTATCACAATGGCAACTGGCCTAGCCAATGTAGGAAGCTCTTTTGGAGGTCCATCTAATTCTCTGGTGTCTAGATCTAAGTTCCAGAGTACCTCCATAGAAGATGATGATGATGTTGTGTTTGTTGAGCCTGTGCAACCTCCACAAATCTCTACACCATTAATAACAGACCACAGAAATGCTTTTAATTCATCCAGTAATGAAGACCAACATGGAAGTGACCCTAAAATATCTGCTCCGTCAAAAGACATGAGCGCTCAAAAGGGAAGTATAACTGAGACTATTATTATTGATGATGAAGAAGACATTGAAACAAATCAGGGACAAGAGAGAAATGATTCCAGTTTCAGTGAAAGAAGATTTCCAGAGGGTAAAAACAGAACCAATGAAATGGAATTCTCAACATCCAGTTTTTCAAGAAGTAAGGTAAATGCAGGAATAGGTAATAGTGGTATAACCACAGAACCAGACTCTGAAATTCAAATAGCTAATGTTACTACATTAGAAAGAGGTATGAGCTCTGTGAGTGTTGGCCGTTTAGAAAATACTGAAGGGCGTGACATGAACTTAATGATAACACATGTAACATCACTACAGAATACCAACTTGGGAGATGTATCTAACGGACTGCAGTCAAGTAATTTTGGTGTTAATATACAAACATACACCCCATCTTTAACTTCACAGACCAAGACTGGTGTAGGACCTTTCAATCCCGGTAGAATGAACGTAGCTGGTGATGTCTTTCAGAATGGAGAATCTGCAACTCATCATAATCCAGGTAGGTTATATCATTATGTACATTTTTATCCTAAGACTTGAAAATTCTCATAAAGCCAATTATATTCTAAGTTCTTTTGAAACTTATTTTGGTGGTTTTATAAAATTGTACTTTGCTTTAAAATTTAATTTAAATCACACTTTTATAATAAAAGTGCTTTAATGTTTATTGAGTACAATTATCCAGAACTTTGGGGCCTTTAAATGAATTCCTATCTTTTGGGGCTGATAAGCAAATTAAGTATCTTGAGTATTGTAGATTCCTTTATAATAAGGCAACCATGAGGATGCAGACAGATGTTCCAATATTATGTTATATATGCTAAATATTGGAACAAATATATTCTATGTTTGATGGGCTGTCACAGAGAAGAGTAGGACAACCTTTCCAAATCATCTGAAGACCAAACAAGGGACAATGGGTGGAAACTGTTCAAGGAGAGATTCAACTTAGAAAGGAGAAATTTTCAGGCAGAACAATCAACCTATAGAACAGTTTGCCTTTAGAAGTTGTGGGAGCTTCATCACTAGAAGGTTTCAAGGAGAGACTCAACAGCCACTTGTCAGAAATGGCATTGGGTCTCCTGCTTGAGCAGGGGATTGAACTAGATGACCTACAAGTCCCTTCCAACTCTTGTTATTCTAAGTCTTCTAAGAATGTCTACATTGTGCAGAAAGAGTGTGAAATTAAAAGTAATTTAGGATAGAATCTAAGAAAAAAAGATGGATCGTAGTTGTGAAACAGAAAATCATTTAAATTCTTCTCTAAAAGTGAGCTTGAGAGAGATAAGCTTCTGAGAAATTGATTTAACAGGAGCAGAACTGAAGCCGAACACCGTGCACTAAATCCTGTATCTTCCCAAAGCATAAAAATAATGAATTTTTAATTTATTTTATTTCTTTGTTAATTTTTTTTGCCAATCAATTTGCCTGTCTTACAAAAACATACTCAAGACAAACATTACCACGTGCAGATGGAACAGCAAAACCATTTATTTCCCGAGGGAGCATTTCCCAACACTTTTCCTCCCTTGCAACCCAAGATATGCTCAGTGCTCCTACTTACATTTTTTGTGCTTTTACTGGCAACTCTCATTAGAAACTGTCTGGTATTCTTAAGAATGAAAGATTGCATTGGAGTCTGGCAACCTGTTTTGAAAACTTCTTTTTTAACTGGGTAATTTTAAATACAGTCAATAACTATTATGCAGGCTATCCTCTGTAAGATCAAGCTGAATATTCTCAGCATTCTTTCTATTTGAATAAGCATTAAATATATTTGGGGAAAATCTGTCAAGGCATAAATTTGTTAATAAACTTAGAATGAAACCATACTTGTCTAAATGTTTATATATAAAACTGACAGTGGCAATCATAGAGATTTGCTGAGCTCCAGTAGCTTAACAGTTGCATGCAGTAGGATTGAGCAGTGGGAATTAGGGAATGTGCTCATTCAAATCAGTCATTGAATTACTGTGCAATGGTAGCACAGTGTATTGTGACACTTTGTAGCTTTACTTTTGAGTCTGTCTTTTAGACAATTGTGAGGCTGTATACAAATTTAATAATTTATTTGCATTATTTACAAGCCACCATTTAATAAAATTTTTTACTATTTATAACAAAAATTCTACACGGAAAGCCAAAGAATTTAATTCTTAAATTTATATGCTGCCCCTTCTGACGACTGGGTAGTTTACAGATAAAACATTTTAAAACAAAGAACAATGCAAAAAAGAAGCAAGGCAAAACAATGATGGCAAACAACAAACCTGGCAAGAAAGAAGTGTTCTGACCCAGGCTTCTCCAAACATACTTAAACACAAACTTATTTTAAAAGCAAAACCTATTTTATTGCAACACTTGGAATTACTTTCATTCCCAGCCAGAACTAATTATAAACAGTTCCCCAAAATAAGCACACACCTTGCAGTGCTGTGGAATGTTGCCAAAAACAGGTATCCAATTATAACAGAAACCAATTGAAATACCTGAAAAAAAACAAGCAGAGCTTCAAAGAGGACTCGAAATCTATTGAACTACCTCGCTTCCTGCAAAACCTTCGTCTTTGAGGTCTGACTTTTATCCCTTATGGGAGGGGCAATCACCTTCCAGCCTTAATCCCAAGTCACCCCTTCCGCTTCAGCTGCTCTCGCTTTCTAGCAGCTCTGCGCACATGCATACTAGGAACAGGCTCCCCTGGGTCCTCTGCTGCTGCCACTCCCAGATGGTCCTGGTCCCATCCCTTCATTGGATGCTGGACCCTCATCCAAGTCCTCTCCAGACTCCCTGACTGGTCTCCTTTCTTCCTCACTGTCCAACTCCACTGCTGTCTGCACTGGCTCCTGGCAAACCACAAGAAGAGTCATTCCCTCCTAAAGCCTGAAGGGACAGATAAGTTCCTTTGAAAAAGCAGTATTGCCAGTCAAATTTGGGGGGGGGGGAGGAGGCTCATTTCAGGTATTTTATTGTGTTAAAATAAAGCCTATTTATAAGGTAAGCTTTTATGTCATTTATCTGACATCTATAGCTTCATTTTGAAATGACAAGTATATGATTGAAAATATTTGATTTAAAAAGATTTATAAGGAAACCAGTGGTGCTTGAAAAAATATTAGCTAAGAAAAATTAATAAAAAGTTAATATTTCTTACATCCATGTACTAAGCATATCAATTATTCTATTTAATTAGTAATCTTGTTCACTAATGGCTGAATTTTGAGTATTTTAACTATTCAAACATATTGGATTTTGATGTGCTTCCTGACAATTTCTACATTCCTTTGTGAGAGCTACATGTATTTTGATATCGTTAAATGTGTGTTAAATGCCTGCCGTGTATCTGATTCATTTCTGAAATATATTGAATCCCAGCTGGTATATTGATGTGGATTTCCCTGCTCTCTATCATAAGCTACCATTGTTGTTATATGTTAGCATTTTCTCTTACCTGGGTTAAAATCAGGCCTGGTTTTATATGGTAAGATTAGAATCCATATCATGCAACCACAGATCATGAAACCTTACTTGTCTCAAAAGAACAAAGATCCAAGTAAAAAGAAGAAAATTGGAACTTCCTACCAGAATTAATTAAAAATACAACATAAAAATAAATAATTGGAGTACTTCTCAAAGCTGTGGAAATAACAATGTCATGTTTTGATGACTCTGC
Source organism: Laticauda colubrina (assembly GCA_015471245.1). Classification (NCBI taxonomy): domain Eukaryota; kingdom Metazoa; phylum Chordata; class Lepidosauria; order Squamata; family Elapidae; genus Laticauda; species Laticauda colubrina. The sequence goes on from BLBF01000006.1 coordinate 21,407,189, forward strand.
ACCTAAAGTAGTTGCAGCTATGTTCTCAAAGTAGCTCTTGATAATACTTTGATTAGGGTTGCTTTGCAGACCCTAATAGTGCATTTACAGGGTTGCAATGAAGGTTTCAGCTAATTTTTGAGCTTGATGCTGTTCTCCATCAGGGGTTCAAGGTCATATACTTTCTCCTCGAATGCATTTCCCATCAGTAGGATCACAACTTTGAGTGTCACGGTTCCAAGTCCTGTATTGCAAGGGAAGAGACCAAAACCAGCTAAAGTCAGTAACAATCTCGGTGTGGAGTGAAATGAATTGAAATTAGTGCTGCAGCTTTCCGTACTCCCATCCTGCCCCTTGCAGGGAATTCCTCTTCCTCATTCCATTCATGGTCCACGCTGGGCTCCATTGCCACTGTTTCCTGCTTTGCCATTGCGTCCTCGCACATACCCTCCTGAGTCTTTCCACCCCTTCTGTGGCTACTCCTCCCCCCTCCTGCGTGTGGCAGTACTCCTGGCCTTGGTAGTCACCAATTCGGTGGTTGACATTGAGCAAACATTTGCCACTTTCATCTGCGCTTCCTCATTTTCAGTATGATGGAAGTAAGCTTGAACAAAGCATTATAAGGTCAGAATAATGATGATGCCAGGAATTATTGGGGATAGAGGCTGGATGTTAAGTTTTGCATGTGCATAAAACAGAGACCCCAGTGTTCCAAAAATTGTAGATATGTGATATCATTTACTTTGCCTAATGGGTTCATATCTATAGTTATCAACTTCAGATACCTGTATTACTTTTTGCATGATTGATGGTTTGCAAATACAGTAAGATGTATCATTACATCTTGATCATTACTAAAAGTTAAAAACATGAAAATTCAACTATTTTTGCCACATGAATAGAGTTTGACTGCAGTATCAAGAAAGTGCAATGCTGAATACAAGAACTGCAATTACTGCAATGTAACCAATGGTAGAAAATGTTGCCAAAGTAATGTTTTAATAGAAGATAAAAATAACCTTGAAAGCCAGAAATAGAACAATAAAAGGATATGTATCAAATAGACGGTGTCCTAACTCACACAACATAACTACCAATTGAAATGTTTTGCCTAAATGTTTCAAGTTGGTTGTGTTCTGTTGGAAAAGCTCAAGTGTTCTGTCAGAACAGAGCTGGAAATGTTTTGAGTCTCCTGGTCATAAATGAGAACTTCGGATCAGCTTCCATTCAACAGTTTCTTATTTCAGATAAGCAAGGTGTAGTAGTTTATGTAAATGCTGCTTTTTAACCAGATTGTAAAAAAAATAGTCAACAATATGATAGTAAAATATTTTTGGAAAATTACAATAAATCCCCGAAGAGAAAATAAGTCTGTTGTCATCAAAGTTTTCCAAAAAGTTATCTCCACACTGCCTTCAACCAAAAGAAAAGACCTTTTAAATTACTTCACATTTTTATACCCATATTCTTTGGGTATATTTATTTATTTGATAAATTTACATGCCATCCACCTCATTTTGAAAAGTAAATATGCAGGCCAAAAAGAAGTTTAGCTTACTATAGGTGTTGGATTTTTTGTTTTTATTTCTGTTGTTTTGTTATCTGTTCGAGGAAAGCCCATATTTCCATTTTCCTGATGTTTTTGTTTGCATATACTGATAGCTGATAGTTACAAAAAAAAAAAGGAGTTTGTGAGAGCATACACAGTGTAAATGCATATATCAACACTAAAAAAACTCAAGAAAAGCAAGATTCTTTATATATGTACCATCTCAGTGGTAATAACTATACTGTGTTACTTGCCTACAAAATATTTGGCGAAAGTTGATGGGACCCAGTTATCAAGTCACATAAACTAGAATGAAATTAACACGTTAGCATCTGAACTGCAGTTGCAGAGATATAAAAAAATATACTTCAAGTCAAAAAGTTTTCCCAAAAGCAGGTAGCTTTTGAACAACTGAATCATAGAAAGTATGTTCAAGTTAAAATAAAGTAACAATCATTTGATTTATTGTTTAAAATCCATTTCCTGCTACTGGAGGTAAGTATTCATTACTTGTATATAATAGACACAATGTAAACAATTCAGATAACTGAATTATTCCTATACAGCTTTGTAAAATATAAGACAATAGGGGAGTAAACAAACTTGAAACTTCTTGGGAAATTGACAGCCCTTATTTCAATCACTGAAATTAAAATGTAAAGTTTTCTCATGCATGTAAAGTCTTCTAATGTAAAGAAAGAAAGTTTTCTTTCTTTTTTTCTTAAACTAAGGCTTGGAGGATGTTTTACCTGACCAATAAATTATTTCCATGTTGCCCTTATTTTCTCATGCCATTGTCAAAAGTAATCATTGTTTAACTTGCTTTGTAGTATGTTAAATTTGGACAAGAACCTTACATAGGAACAATTCCGATTTTAAAAGTTTTTGAAATGTTCATTTAAATAATAATACGCTTAAAGTTACCATGGTTTATAATCTTCTATTGCATTTTCTGTATTTTTTAAAAAATAGGGCTATAGAGATTATTGCAATTCAATTCACTGTTGTCAGCAGTTAACAATTTCTGTAGTTTTTACCTGCACTAGCAATGCAATACTGTGCTTTACTGTCAGATTAATGCCAACCCATTGCCATTGTAAACTTCCTAAAGCTGTTAACTTCATTTTGTATTTTTTAAAGATTCCTGGATATCTCAGTCAGCTTCATTTCCAAGAAATCAGAAGCAACCAGGTGTAGATTCCCTATCTCCTGTGGCATCTCTTCCCAAACAAGTCTTCCAACCACCTGCACAACAGCAACCTTCAAAGCAGGTTAAAGTTACATGTGCTAACTGCAAAAAGCCTTTGCAAAAGGGCCAGACTGCATATCAGCGGAAAGGATCTGTTCACCTTTTTTGTTCTACTACTTGCCTTTCATCATTTTCACATAAACCAGCTCCAAAGAAACTCTGTGTTATGTGCAAAAAGTAAGGATATTTCATTTGTTAAAACTATAGTCCTATTAATTGTTCTAATAACTTCATGAATTCAATTTTATTATTTAAGAAACAAATGAGATACTTTTATTTATGTTCTTCAGTTGTTTGCATAATAATGTAGTCCTGGGCAAATATTAATTATTAAGGAGAGCAGGCTTAGTTAAGTTTGTTATTGGCTAGTAACAATTTACTATAATTGCTATTGTCTGACATTTGGTGAGAATTAAAGTTAATAGCTCTAATTTATAGGTGCTTAAGCTAAATTTAAAAAAATGAAGAAAAAGAGTCACATTTTCTAAATGGAAATTGGTTTGCATAATGATAGAAGTAACCCAGGTTTTCTGTGATAAATATCTACAGTAAACTAGTAGTCATATTGAAAGTTATTTGTTTTATTTTATTTCTATAGCTACTTCTGTCAATAAGTGATATATTAAGATTTATTCTAATTTAAAATTCTGCTTTTTTGTAATAATTCTATCCATGATACATATATTCAGATATTTTTTAAAAAATGACTAAATGGTTATAGAAAGTTGAGTTTCATACAAGCTTATTATAGCTGTTCAATTTTTGATCTTTATTTAATACATGTAAATAGAAAAGCAAGATCTTTGATTTTTGATGTTTGTCAGCAATAAATAGGAAAAGCATTATGGAATAATTTTGTTTGTAGTGGCATTTATTAGATCATCATTTTTATCTTAATTTATGTCCTTCATTATTTTTTGGTTACTAATTAAAGGTAATAAGTATATTATTTGTAAAACATTGTAAAATAAAAAACTGGCTGAAAGAACACATTCCTTTTCCAATGTCTCTATCTAAAAAGCAATATCGTTTTTGATGTCAGTCATAATTGAGAATTCCATCACTTAAAGAGCTGGTATTTTAAAGAGCTGACAACAAAACATACCAAACTATCTCATTGACAAGTCATTCCTTTTTGTATATATACATATCAAAACATGATTAATAGCATAAAAGGGATAAATAGGGGTTTGAGGAAGAAGGTTGTTGGGGTTATATCTTGTTACATCAATACATTAAAAGTTTCATAAAAGCAGCATGATAGAAATTAGTTTTTGTTTGACCAATTATATTTATTTTTCTCTGTCATTTTTTGTAGCATTAGTTTTTCATTAAAAATAGAAACAGGGACTCTTGTTAAGAAATTACACTATCTTTAGATAAGATTGAGTATCACATTCATAACAATCTGATAGACCAGGTTTTTTTAAAAGAACTGAAATTTATGAGAATAAAAAACATACAGTGGTCACTAAAGTACTGAACAATTTTGTTTTTCAGAGACATAACAACAATGAAAGGAACCATTGTTGCTCAGGTTGATTCAAGTGAATCTTTCCAGGAGTTTTGCAGTACATCATGTCTGTCTTTCTATGAAGACAAACAGAATCCTTCAAAAGGAATCTTAAATAAGTCAAGATGCACTATCTGTGGTAAACTAACTGAGGTTTGTTTGCTATTTTTCAGTGATTCCCCTCCACAAAAATCCATTTTATTTGAGTTGCTTAAAATTTATTGATATAATTATATTTTTGTTTAGAGAAAAACATTGGATTATTTAGTTAAAGCTCCCTGCTAACTAGTTGAAATTTTATTTGATGTACCATATTTCATCTCTTGACAAATACTCATACTAAGTAGAAGACATAAAAGTTCTATAGTTGAATGAGTAAAGCAACATAGTGGCCTTTGGAAATTCTCCTGTAGACATCTACTAAGCCTTTCCCCTTCAGATTTGTTTTAATTTTTTTTAAATATTTCCTAATTGGAACATTTGAGCATGCAGTCCCAGCATGTCTCTCTCTCTCTCTCTCTCTCTCTCTCTCTCTCTCTCTCTCTCTCTCTCTCTCTCTCTCTCTCTCTCTCTCTCTCACACACACACACACACACACACACACACACACACACACACAGTGTATTCTCCTGTATCTGGTAGAATGTGAAGTCTATTTTTCAGAGAGAGGAAAATCAGTTGTATTTCAAAGCTGTGCTGCTGTCCAAAGAGAATAAACTGTTGTGGAGTAGGACTATAAGGACAAGTAGAGGTTGAGAAAGAGCAAATTAGTTTTATGTTTTAACATTGAAATTTAAGGGCATTCTTATATTTGTGTTGTTGTTTTTTAAAGCCGTCACTTTTGTTAACATCTGTGAACATAATTAATTTTATGTAATTTTGTGTAACTTATAAATGTATTATCATGACTTAAATTTTTTAAAACCAATAATTACATGTCTATTTAATTTCTGTAGTGACTGACTATAGTGATGATAAAGCATTATAATCATTCGTCATTATCTTTATACAGAAGGCTACCTCCGTTTTTAAAATAAGGAAGTTTTCTGAATTGTTATATGATGTATTTTCTGTACAGCTAAAATGCCTAACATCTATATTTTAAGTGGCAGTCTTAACTTATTTCTGAAATGGCAGGTTCCAAGGTTGCTTAAACAATTAACCTAAAGTTATGTTTGAAATTCATAATTAAAATAAAAATATATTTTCATAAAAAAAATTTTGCTTTTAGATACGTCATGAAGTTAGCTTTAAAAACATGACTCATAAGTTGTGTAGTGATCACTGCTTCAATCGATACCGAATGGCAAATGGTTTAATCATGAATTGTTGTGAGCATTGTGGAGAATATCTTCCAAGTAAAGGTGCAGCAAACAATATTCTTATGGTTGATGGAGAGCCGAAAAGATTCTGTTGCCAAAGCTGCGTTAGTGAATATAAACAGGTAACTTCTACATTTATTTTTATGTAACACTTGTAAAGTAAAATCTTCAGTTAGATTGTATCATTACAGTCAAGAGTTGTGCTTTTTGTTGTCAATTTAGAAGCATGTTTGCTAAACTATGAAGGCAAAATAAGAATATGTTGTGACTACTGATTGGAGTAGTATTTCCATATGTTCTTTTCACTTGGATTTGTAAAATATTGTTTTGCTTTTTACAGTAAAACTATGTTCTATAACATTCTGTTCACAGTAAATGAGGTTTCATTTTTTATCATAACCTAGAAATTATGTGCTTCATTTTAGAAAGTCCCAGTTGTTTTGAAATGAATAAATAATAATAACTATTACCCTACAAGTTTTGTCTGCCTGCACAAGTGTCTCACCAAGGATCTTGAAAGAGAAATAGTAGTTGACTTTTTCCAGAGGCAATTATTTTGAATGTGTCCCCCTTTCTATGGATAGTTCATCTGTAACTATGAAGCAAAATTGCCACAAATAAATTTCTACAGCAGGCTCTGTTTAGATAACATAACCTATAATTTCCAATAATATAGGTGCACTTACACTCTTAGTGTTTTTGTTTTCTCAAGTTTAGGGTGATATATTTCTGTTTTTACGTGGGGGGGGAGGAATTAGTCTCAGTAGCCTGAAGTTACTATATCCAGTTTTTCCTGCTTCCCTGTATCCCAGTTCTTTTCAAAGTATTTTCGGATCTTCAGAAGATTGTTCTCTGGAAGCACAGATTCTTGGAGTTCAGGAAAGTTTCTGTAACAGAAACTTCCTTGTGCATTGAGTGTAACCTTTGAACTTTAGGCTAGTTCAATGTTTTTAGAACATCCTATTTTAAATGATGGATTTTCTTTTTTTTTAATGAAAACTTTTAGCTAGTCTTTTAAAGATACATTAGAGTAAGTGAAAATACCCTAGAATTTCTGTTTTAATTTATCCTGTTCAAAATGTTGAGATGCTGCTTATATTTTTGATAATATGCAACCAGCACTTTTAGAAACATAACACAGGCCTTGTTGTTTTATTACACAGCAAAACAAAAGGGGCAAAATAGGTTATCCAAGATACTAAAAATGATAGGCATACAGAGAAGCCACGGAGAAACTTGGAGAAGCCTTGAATAAGATTTCATGAAGGAACCCAAAAGATACAAGAATAACATGCATTGCAGAAATTCCAAGTGAACATGAAATGTGGTTAAAAGATAACTCTGTATCTCAGTTTATTGTGACTTGTACATTTTTTTCACCTGTATAGATACTACATGCTATTTTACCATATTATCCCATATGTTTTCAGAAGAGTGAGGTAATTTGATATGTTTAGAGGCCATTCTAAATTAGTATTTGAATCCTTTATATTTTTTTTAACTTTGGGATCTATATTTGGAAGTTATATGGGATAGAATAACACATAAAACAGTTTATATATGTAAGTGATAGTGGGAGGAATGATTTTAGTATCTGTAAAATGGAAAGATAATAAATCATTGCATTCAGTTGTCATTAAGCACTCTTATGATAACTTTTTTCTGGTGTTTTTTGACTTCAGTGGATAATCAATCATATATTTGACCATTGCAATGCAGTATATGTCTTATAGTGAAATATCGTAGGCTTACTTTCCTTTATTGTTGCTTATTCTCAGAAGCAATTCTAATGAGTAAATTTTCTATATTTCACTGTAAGCAACTGTTGGATCTTACATAAGAGAAAGTCATGAATTTCCATTGCAGTTAATATTTAGGCATGTAGTTGATTTTATATGCTTCTGACATGCCCCAGTCAAAGAAGTGAGCATTACAGCATATGAATAATATTTTGTGGAGATACTTATATTATTCTTTTATCTCTATATCCATGAAAATCTGTTAGCTTCAAATAACTTAGTTTAGAATCATTTAATAAATCAATGGCTTTTTAGGCTAAACTTAAATTATCTTTATATAGGATGTAGGATAAAATTTTAGTACCCTGAGATTTAGTATTTTGCATAAGAGTTTTAACAGCTGAAATTTAAATAAAAATGTTAATTGCATAGGTGTTTGATTTAAAACTCAACATATCATTAGTTAAGAACATTGTTTAAAGATGTTTAAACATTGAGAGGTTTTCAGGCTAATAAGAATAACAGAGTGCCATTACAGGGCTAAATGATTGTTTCAAAAATTTGGGCTTTATCTTGAAAATTAGTTGAAATTTCTCCTAAATATAGTAAGCTATAAAAATGCTGATTTTTCCTTTTGCTTTTATAAAAGTTGTATTAAATAGCTGCACAAATATTTGATATTTATGTAGTAAGAAAAACTAGAACTGATACAATATTTGTTCCTACTTAATATTTGTTAATAAATACATTTTTACAAATTACTTTTTTTTTGAAGTAATTGCTTGAGTTCCAACTCACTTTGGTCTTGTTCAGTTTCATTCTTGTTAGCTTTAAGAATAGTTTTCCAAACTACTGTTCTAGATTGTTTATTCTTTTTTGGACTATCAGCTTTTCTTGTATTATGATTGCCATGTGAGAAAAGTGCCCAAATGCTTGCAAACTAAAGCATATTTCATTCTGAATTTGACATGGTTATACAGGAATGAATAAGAAGTGAGGAAAGCACTGCTTTTTAGCCCGTTGGGATTGTACACACTACATATCATTGACCATTTTCTCAATGACACTGTAGAGTTGTAGACCAAATAAGGCATTTCTCTGTTTTTCCGTGAAGCCATACTGAACTGCCAAAAGGAATTGAGTTTTAATTTAATTTTTCTGAGAAATGACCCTTAACATTTAGTATGGTCTCAAGGAACATCGTTATAGGCATCAGTCCACAAAGAGGAGTGTAAAATGAGACATTTAATAGGCCATCCAATTTAGAAATGTGCATTCTCACAGTTGGCTGATTCCAGTTTTCGAGGGAGTCCTTTGTCACAGTTATTGTTCACTGAATAAATGAGAGTATTGTCTCTAGTTTAAGAATTTGGAAAGGGAAATAATTACTTATGGATAGTCCTCACTTAACATTGGAAATTTGGACCAGCATTTCCATTACTAAGTGATGTATGTAGTTGTAGGCGCAATGTCATGTGATGACATTCAATCATGGGTCATTAAGCAAGGGCATTGCCATTTGCAATCTCTGGCCATTTACTTGCTTGTAGGAAGCAGGGAAAGAAAGTTGCAAATGGCAGTTATGTGGCTATGGGATGCTTCAACTTCATACAAGTAGTCCTTGACTTACAACAGTTCATTTAGTGACTGTTCAAAGTTACAACAGCCCTGAAAAAAGTGACTTATGACCGTTTTTCACACTTACAACTGTTGCAGCATACCCATGGTCACGTAACAACATTTGGATGCTTGGCAACTGACTCATTTAAGATGGTTGCTTTCTTGCAACCAAAGTCAACGGATAAGCCAGATTTACCTAACAATGTTACTAATTTAAGAACTGCAGTGATTCACTTAACAACCGGGGCAAGAAAGATAGTAAAAATAGGCAAAATTCACTTAACAAATATTTCACTTAGCAACAGAAATTTTGGACTCAATTGTGATCATAAATTGAGAAGTACATGTAATTTGCAAGCCAAATACCTAGTGCCAGGATCATAATCAAATGATGACAGGGACAAAGCAGCAATAATGAGTACGTAGAGTGGTTGTAGGTACCACTTGTTCTCTGCAATCATAAGTTTGAATGGTTTCTGAGTGAGTGGGCATTAAGCGAGGACCACCTGAAAATATGTGATAACTTTTATGTTACCAGATTGTCTGCTTTATATAGTATAATGAATGTCATATTTGGTATTGAGATATAAAATCCTGGATGTGATTTATTTTTAAAATGAACATCTAAAGTTACTACAGTAACAAATACATGTAAATGAAATTGCAAAGATTTATTTTAAATTTAATTATTAACTATTTAAAAGATAATGCTGTTATTTTAATAAATTGAAATAATACAAAGTACTTCCATTTATTATGTGAGGACCTCAATTGGCCTTGTATTTTTATCTGAATTGATGATAGTGAAGCCAAAATGGCACCAAAAATATTGGTTAATGTTAGGGCTAAATGTTTTCTTTAAGGCAAGAAAGATTTCAGTAGACAGAAAAAAAAAATTGGCAGGTGTATTTTTGGTTACGTTGTCCTATTTTATCAGTGAAATTAGACTTATTAAGTATCCTTCCTATGAACAGTTTTAAAAGTCCAGGACAAAATCTAGGAATCGTTGAGAAAAGCAATATAGGCCCACTTACTTTTCTAGGTATTAATATTGGACACTGTAATGAGTGAATTCCCTTAAAAAATGTGCTTAGCTCCTTTTTGGATTTTAGAACATTTTTCTTAGTCAGGTTTTGTTTAAAGTGGTTAAGTTTAACAATTTAATTAGTTGAATTTTTATTTTTTTTTAGAAACATACCACACTGTAGTACTTTTACAGTAAGCATCCTTTAAGTGCTTCTATCCCAAAGAGAGAATAAAACTGGTAAAAGTTTGTCTGACCATATATCTTTCCAATGTTAACATGGAGAAACTTTGGGATGGAGAGAAAAAAAGTGGAAATGATATTGAAACATTTTTGTATCCTATTTATTTTATTCATTATTTGAATTTTGTAGCTCCTCCAAAACCTCTGGAATATGATAGTATTTCATAAATCATATACTCTATGTTTTAGTATGGCAACTATGGGCAATATAGTGAGTATGCATCTCTGCTTAAATACATTTTCATAATTCAGGAAACATTTTACATAATACTTTGAATGCATAAGTTATACATGTGAATAAAAAAGACATAGACTTGAGAACATAGTTTTTAATCATTTGGGGAAATGTTGATGTGAACTCAACCACCACCACCCTCCAGGTTTTGGAAAAGACATTGTTGAAAAATAATAGAAACAAAATAGATTTTTAAACAAGAAAAATATTTATACAAAAATACAATACTAATATTTTTCAAAATTTGATTTGATCCTAAAATCATCATGTTGGTATATTAAATTGATTTATAATTAAATGTATGCTTGGATAAATCAGAAAGTATCAGACATAAAGAGTTAAATTATGTTTTATTAGAATTTAGGTGGCACTTGATCTTGTTTAATCTTACAATACTGATCGGAGTTAGATCTGGTTAGATAAAGATCTGGACAGGTCTTTATCTTAGCTAAAATTGTGTGTGTGTTTCAGAACTCATTATCTTTCAAATAAGTATACAACACTTGGGGATCTGAAAGGCAAATTTATGGAGCCAGGAGGAGTTCTTTCCAATGCTGAAATTTCTAATCAGGAACAGATGACTTTTATAAAGGTGAACAAAAACATTGATAAAAATTCAGAAAATGTCCTATAAAGAAGAACAGTAAATACTCTTCTGTAAATGTTCCCATAAGGAAGAATTACCTTGCTTTTTAAAAGTATAATTATAAATACAATAATATTTCTTTCATGTTGTGATACTGATATCATTTGAGAAGGGTAAAAGTCTACTGTTCTTGTTCTGAAACATTTTATTCAGAATTATAAAAGAATGTGTATCATTCCTGTTCTTCTGACATGCTATCTTCACGTTATCAGGAAAAGAAGTACAATAGTTTTTCTGGTTCCCTGGTACCCTCACAGTTTTATGCTTCAAATAGCCCATGAATGGGAAATGACTATTACATAAACTGCTAGGTCGATCATAATTATATATATGCTTCTACCTTACCTGCTTGCTTTCTCGTTATTTATTTTCTTTGCTGCTGTTTTGATGTTTGATGTTTGTTTTACTTTCTGAGTGGCAAGGAAGAGTAGATAGTAAGTGTGAAGCAATAAAGTTGAGTTGATTTTGAGCAAAGGAATGTGCACCATAGAAAGATCTGAAAGAATATTCAAATATATTTGATATACTCTAATGAATATAGTGTATTCAGAAAGCATTCAGACCCCCTTAATTTTTGTCAGTTTTGTTATGCTGCAGCCTGATTCTACATTTGTAGAAATTCATTTTTTCTCATTAATCTATACTCAGTACCACATAATGAGAAAGTGAAACCAAGTTAAGAAATGTCTGTAAATTTATTAAGAAGAAAAAAAAATGAAATATCACATTGGCATAAGTATTCAGACTGCCCTTCACTCAGTACTTTGTTGAAGTACCTTTGACAGCAATTACAGCCTTGAGTCTTTCTCGGTATGACGTGACAAGATGTGCATACCTGGATTGAGGGCTTTTTCTGCCATTCCTTGCAAATCCTCTTAAGTTCAGTCAGGTTGGATGGTAACTGTCAGTGGACAGTTTTTTTCAGGCCCTTCCAGAGATGTCCAATAGGGTTCAAGTCACAGTCTGAGAGTCTTTCAGGTGCTTTTTTGCAAACTCCAGTGGAGTTTTGCACTGAGGAAAGACTTCTGTCTCGTCACTATGCCATAAAGCCCATATCAGTGGAGGACTGTCCCATCTCCACACAGGATCTCTGGAGCTCAAAGTGACCATTGGGTTCGTGGTCACCTTTCTTACTAAGGCCCTTCTCCCCCGATTGTTTAGTGTGACCAGGCAACCAGCTCTTGGAAGAGTCCTGGTTGTGCCAAACTTACTCCATTTGAGAATTATGGAAGGCACTCTTAGGAACCTTCAGCGCAGCAGAAATTTTATTGTAGCCATCCCCAGATCTGCCTTGCAATAATCCCCTCTCTGAGCTCTGCAGGCAGTTCCTTTGACTTCATGGCTTTTGCTCTGTGGTGTGTGCCATTCCAAATCATTTCCAATCAATTTGATTTGCTACAGGTAGACTTCAATCAAGGTGTAGAAACATGTCAGCAACAGTCAAGAGAACTGGGAGGCACCTGAGCAAAATTTCAAATATTGCAAAGGGTCTGAATATTTACATTAATATAGTTCAGTTTTTTTCTTTTTAATACATTTCAAGATATTCATGAAGTTCTGTTTCATTTTTTCATTATGGGGTACTGAGTGAAGAGGTTCTGAACACTTTGCACTGTAGATAGATAACACTCATTTTTATAATCTTATGATAATTAATATTTACTTTATAAAAGTGTGTCATATATTGAGGTAATTGTTTCACAAGGGAATAAATCACAAGTTATACAGCAACAAAAATTGAGCAAGAAATTTAATTTGTATATTAAGATTTTAAATATAGATGGGCAAATCTTGGTGGGAGAGCGACTTGTAAGGAATTTATGTTTGCTGAAAGAAGGAAGTGGCTTTAAGAAAGAGTGGTTTTGCCATTTTTTTTTTATATGCAAGGGAGAATTGGTTATATCAAGACAAAACAATGGCATGAAATACTTCTTAAGAACTGTACCTGGTGAAAAAAGAAGAATTAGGATCAAGAATGATTGAATGTTGATCATAGATTGAATATAAAATTACAAAAGAAATGTTGAATTGGTTAGATAGAATAAGAATATATACATAGATGAAGGAAAAATAAATAAGATGGAGAGGAATGCCAAAAAGTTGTGACTGAGTGAAATTAATGCATATTTGAAAACAAGAAATTTAAAGAATATGAATTTGTGTGGATGTGATGAAAGCTATAGAGAGGTGTATTGAATATGCTGGTTTAAACTATATAGTTAGATTTATCTTTTCTGATTTCATGCCTCTAATTTCTATGGCTTAATACTTCTTAATTCTGTCTACATAATGTTGCTTGTCCTGAAAGTAAATAGCTTGATGACAGATCTGTATATATGTACTCATATCTCAAGATTGAAAACTTGATTTACAATATTATGTAATCTTTATTTACATAATATTACCGGTTTTAAACCACTCAGTTTTTGTTTCTTTCATTTTTATACCACTGCTGATCTTTTTTTATGCATAAGACAATATTGCATCTGAGTAAACATGTTTCAATAAAGCTCCTTTCATGAGGGAAAGTGTTTTGCTCTTTGTCTGTTAATATTAGTGTATTTATTTGAACATAAAGTTGTTTAAAGCTATCATGTGCCTGCATCTTGCAAGTTAGACTGTCAGATATTTGCAATGTGTAAAATATATTTATCTACTCATCCTGTTCTTCATCCACAAAATTTATAGTGAAGTGTTTTCTGCCCCTTGCACTCTTATCCTCATAAAATCCCGAAGAGAGTTAGATGAAACTTAATTTTTATAAACAAAGGTTATTTGATATCAACTATTTAATGGCCTATAACATTTAAATGCACTATTACTTAGTTGAAAGTTATTTTTTATTGTTATAATATATAACACGTTATATATTATATATATATATATATATATATATATAAATAATATATATATATATATATATATGACTGACATTCCAAGTCATAGAAGCTCATCTGCTTTGGAGCACAAAAACATACATGCAGTACATTCTGAAAAATAGAAAAAAAATCAGGCAATTATATAAAAAGCAAACAATTTCAACTAACTTTCTTAAAGTTCAGAGGGGAAAAAACTGCTTGGTATCTCTTAACATATAACAGCATGTAAGTAAGTTCCTATGTGTTTGTCTTTACTCACAATTAGGGAGATAAATAATAATATTAAAAAAGGTTGCTGCAATTTTTATAAAGTGTGAATGCTAATTTTATATCACAACCATTGTTAGTCATCTTACTAAACCTCCATAATATTTATTTTCTTTATTTAATGATCACAAGTTCTTTTTAAATTCTTATTCTATTCTTGATAATAATTTGCAAAAGCAAATATTATCAAGACACTCAAAAACTACAATAATTAAAAGTTATTCACCACTTCTGAAAACCATGTGGCTCACACAATGCATGAAGCTGTAATTGATGCAGTGCGTGGACTAGGTCAAAGTATTCAACCAGTAAACACTGGAAAAATTGAAAATATGAATATATTTTCTGTACCTAGCCCCTTTGCTTTCCTTTATTTGGTTGCCTTTCATAATTTTTTACAACACTTATTTGTCATTTCTTCTACAGATTATTGTAGAGAAGTAAGAATACAAATACTCTATGCTGGGCTTTAGCTGAATACTTGAACATAGTAGGGAGGTCCCCAACAGAGCTTAGCTGCAGTTTATAATAAATCTGGCTTGCATGGCTACCCTGGAAATAACAAAGGACCAGTCCATGGTGCCTCTTCCAGCTCTCCCTAGCTCCATTTTCACCGGTAGAGGGTTGCGGGAGACTATCTCAGCTGAAAACGAAGGTTGGGACCCTGTTTTTGCTGGTAGAGAGCTTGAGCCATTGCAGGCGCCACTGACATGAGTGACAAGCTGTCCACAGCCATCCTGACCACAGCCGTGCCCCGCCCATCAAACACAACACTGATGCAGCACTCAATGAAATTAAGCTACTCTTGATATAAACTATAGGTAATCCTCAACTTATAGTCATTCCTTTATTGACAATCCAGAGTTACAACGGCACTGAAAAAAGTGACTGACTTTATTTTTCACACAACCATTTCAGCATCTGTGGCAACTGCAATGTATTTATTATTCACTTAATAAGTGTGGCAAGAAATATTGTAAAATGGGTCAAAACTCACTTAAAAACTGCCTTGCTTAGCAACACAAATATTGGGCTCAATTATTTTCATAAGTTGCAGACTACCTGTTTGTAAGAGTCAAAGCAGTATAGTGTTGTCTACATAAAAAGCAAATGAAAGGGAGGGGTTTAGCTCTAAAAGTGGAACATAGAATAGTGTAAAAGCACAAAACATAATTTACCTTTGGGAGAAAACTATTGTCACAGAATGATGTCTTGATAAAATGTAAATTATGGTGAGTCCATTCTTAAGTTCATGCAGTTCAGAAGTTGATGACTAAAGAATTGCCACTAGAAGCATCATCTTGAGGTAAGTAATCTGAAATTTGATAGTCAAAGGTTTTGATTTTTCAAAAATTACACATTTTAGAGAAAAACTGAAATAAAGCGCAAAGGAAAAGCATAAAAGAACATATAAACAAATATAAAATAAAATGCTATGGACATTACAGCTTTCCAATAAGTTATTAACTACTGAATATATAATACCATGTTTAAACAATTTAAAAATCACTATTAAACTTAAAATAAAAAACACATGGTTAACCAGTATATACTGAAATAGTAATAGGACTATACAAACTATAAGAAAGCCAAATGTTGGATAAAGTACACAAACCATTGTGTTAAGTTGTGGTCCAGGAATGGTTTTCAGTTAGAACTGAATTCTACATCATATTTACATTTTAAGATACAACACTACTCTCAACATAGAAACATACTACCTCAACTTAGTTTGCCATTCTTCGAAGAGGGAAACAAGCAACATTAATGGGCATATGAATATTTTTGCAGTAGTTAACATATATAAATATTCAGTACACTTGAAAGATTATATAGTTGAGTAAAATTTAATAAAATATACTTTGAAATGGTACTTTAATTTTAAAAATATTGTTTAATTCTAATATCAATCATTTCCAAAAATTAAGCTTTACAGCATTGCCATCAAACATGAAAAAAGTGATAGACCTCATTCCATTTCCAGCAGTGCTTAAAGAAGAAATAAATTCATTTTAGAAATCAAGTTTGAAATAATATGCCAATAATAAAACATCTTGTATCACTTTGAATATAATATTTGATTAAATTTAATGATCTTCTGTTGAAAATTGTTCATGACATTTATACATTTCCCATTTCGGTTACTCTGCTACTATTTCAAGTCTGCATCCATTTTATCAATCTTTTCTTGAGTTTCTGAATCACATTTCACCAACAGTTCTTAATTAACCCAACGTATGTTTGGAGCTGCATGTTGCAAGATTTTTGAATTTCTTCTCTCAGAACCTTGTTTCTTCTATTTTAATGCTATACTACTTACTGAAGATAATGAACTCAGTCACTTCAATTTTACAATTTGAACAAGTTATTAATTAAGAGTTTGAAGATTTCCCATTAAGAACAAAAAAATACAAATGATAAGTGCCACTGCAGTATTAGCTTACTGATGAGAGTGAATTCACAAACTCACTTCACTATATGTTGAACAAGTCCTGACTGTAAGTAATTGGAATGTATATGAAGTAGATTTTTAGAAGAAATAGTAAATTTTAAATTATCGACATGAAAAAATAATACAAAAAGCTCTAAAGGGAAGATCGTATTTAGCAAGAAAGAATATGCTTTTTGTATGAAGTTCAGCTAGATAATCTTTTTTCAGGACTTAAGCTGTGATGTCAGATTCTGTTATTCACATAATAGGAGATCAGATTGTTCAGCAACTGATTTAATTGGGGTACAAGAACATTCCTAAGGTTCTTGTAATTTGATTATTTTAAAGATATAATAACGCAAGTCCCTCGTGATGGACATTCAGATAGGCAGAAGATATTTTATGCAGTGTCAAGTCAGTTACAGGAATCCTGATATCCTGATTGCAACCATAGTCAAGTTGAGCTCTATATCATTTGAGATTTGAATCAAGGGAAATATTTGCTTATTAGCTTGTTTGTTTATACTTTGGGTTTCTAAGGCCATCCTAGCCCATTGGGGGTGGGGGGAGTGAAGCTGTATTTATGATCATCTGTACACAAGAACTAGTGATAAGTTTCTTAAAGTGAACAAGGTTTTAGAGAAGGCCTATACAAATGTGAAAAGTATTGGAAAAGGTTGAACACAAGGATATCAAAATTTATAATGCTGGAGCAAAAAAAAAGTGCCCCACAAGCTGAAAGTGGTTAATCTTTATCTTTTGTGCTGAATTTGAATGTTTTTAAGATTCTTTATTAGGCAATGTTTTTGACCAACATGCCACTTAGTTTGGTAATAATCTATATTCACAACTCAGTTAAAAGCAAAGAGATTTACCTTAAAAAAGAAAAGCAGTGTTTGGTTTCTGGCTAAATTTCACTTCAGAGACATCTCTTTTAAGGGCCCAACATTAGTCAGCCAAATATAGACTCCAGTTGCCTTGGTACCACTTTTCTATGTTTGAAATTTCCCAATGAAATTGTTCATTATGTTCATCACTGAATACGCTAAGACTGGAGAAAAGTCCAAGAAATGAATTTTCAGTGACATGTTCCATCCCACGGCTTGGTGCAATTTTAAGAGATCACTTTTTTCATGATAGTTTCCTGCCTTATGATTTCCAAAAAGATTTTATGTTGTTTTTGAATGATTGGCAGGCAGATTTTTTTTCAATTTCACTTTTCATCATTTTTAACATCCTATATCAATTTTCTTATCTGTGGATTGATAGAAATGTTCTCTTAACATCAGAGATCCTGGGAAATTTGATCCTCAAAGACATGAAACCAGTTCTTGTTTTATCCTCAGAGACAGTTCCTATTGAAACCAGTTCCTATTTTATACAGTAAGAATGTTTTTCATAAGTTCAAGTTCAATGT
Source organism: Laticauda colubrina (assembly GCA_015471245.1). NCBI lineage: Eukaryota > Metazoa > Chordata > Lepidosauria > Squamata > Elapidae > Laticauda > Laticauda colubrina. The sequence continues at coordinate 21,425,302 of BLBF01000006.1, forward strand.
GCAAAACAGGAAGCAAAATCTTTTCAAGGTCAACGAACGGAACTTTTATCAAATTCTATTTTGCTGGAACGAGCAAACTACATTTTGGCCATTCCTTGTGAAGGCCATATTTTTTTTCTTGTTCATATTGTCCCTCACACACAAAATGACAATACTTTTTGTATGCAGGTGTAGGCCAAGCTTTAAGTGCAGTGACCATCACATCTCCACATTTATTCCATTTGTATTTTTCATACTGGATCTTTTCAAAAATAGTTTCATGTTCTACAATTCTTAAATGTTAGCAACATGGGCTAACAATATATATGGTGATTTATTTCTGCTGTGAAAAGATAATGTTCAAATTAACTTTTGAGAAGTCACATGCATTGTTCATAGCCAAGAATTTCCATAACCAACCATCTTCACAAAACCATCTTATTGGGAAAAGGAATTAATTCAATTTATCATCATTGCACTTAAAACAATAGTCTGATGGTCTTTTGGACTCCATCCAAACAACAGGAATAGCAAATGGCTTGTGGCATGAACTCTAACCATCCTGCTAGAAATTTAACATGTCATCTAGTCTGGCACCCAGTTTTTAGCTTGGCCACCTGCTTTATAACCAAAATTCATAGGTTTTGTGAGTTTTTTGGATGAGTAATGAAGGCTTAATTTCAGAGATTTATATAGTAACTAACTACATAACAGAAAGTATTACATGATTTACATCATATTTAACTTGACTACAGAAGACAAACATTTAAGTTGTTTCACTGAGCTCTGGCATCAGACTGATAAGAAACTGCTATCTGGCTAGTGAGATTGGACTCGTGTCTAGACATGCCCAAGCGTGGTTGAACCTGCACAATAGGCTGTTCTCTCCAAGTTGTCTGCCTTTACATTCAGATTATTTATGCTGGAGTATAATAACTAGATGTTGTACAATGATTTGTATAAATATACAGCAGTTAACACCAGAGTATCATCATGTCTCTAATTGTCCAGAACGATGAAAATGGGGTCACAAGAAAAATAAACCTGTTAGAAAAGAACAGATTTCTATAAAATTCAGCTTGAAAAAATCAGTGTAGAACACTCATTACAGTCCATGTAAAAAAACTGTTGACTATGTAAACAGTTTGTTGCTGATCTTGTGAACAATTTCAAAGTTCTCATAGATCTGAATTAGTAAATACATGATCTTGCAAACTGGATCAACATTGGTGATCCTAAAGCAGAGGAGATCAAATTAACCATTGGCAGTTTCTCAACAATCTCTAGAGATTTCAATACTGAATTAGTTTTTAAAGTTTGGTTCATGCTGAGTACAAATAGTCCTCAACTTACAACTGCAATTGAGCCCAAATTTTATATTGCTAACACATTAAGTGATTTTGCCCATTTTACAACCTTTCTTGCCACAGTTGTTAAGTGAATCATTGCAGTTGTTATAAGTTAGTAACATGGATGTTATGTAAATCTGGCCTACCCATTGACTTTGCTTTCAGAAGTTTGCAAAAGCTGATCACATAACCCCAGGACACTACAACCATCATAAATATGAACCAGGGGATTGTGCAACAGTCATAAGCATGAAAAATCATCTTTACAAAACATCTTCATAAGTCATAGTTATCTTTTCAGTGCTATTGTAACTTCAACAGTCACTAAACAAACCGCTATAAGTCAAGGACTACCTATAATCTAATTTGGAAGGTTAACTATGGAGGTGATTAACTGTTAACAGAAGTATAAACTATACGAAGATGACAGAAACAATGGCTTCAGAACCGCAAAAATGCTAAGTCTTTATCTTACACTCCTTGCTCAATAAAAAATGCAGGATATGAGAAAGTGGGTTGGTTTACTTTCACTGTGTATACATATACAAAACTGTGTTTTGAAGTCCAATGATCTTGCAGAGAACAGCTACGTTTAAAGGCAAGTCCTTTGAATTTTCACTCCCAGAAACACAATGACAAAAATATTTTAAGTAGCCTAAGTTGTTCTCAGAAAAAAAAAAACATATCAAATACTGCAATCATATGGCTGAAAAGAGGAGAGTGATACTATTTAGGAAATAAACAGTGAAGTTTTACTTCCCACTGAATATCTCCACTGTGCCTTTTCAGCACAGATACAGAACTTGATAAAATAAAGAAATTATGATGAAAACTAAATCCCAAGATTTTGCTGTTCAGTTGTTTCAACCCTGTGGTGACTAAATTCTATCATTCTTACATTATCCACGTTTGCAAATAGAGTTTTCCATTTTGCTTTGCAGATCCTAAGATACAAAATTTTACTCTTGTATCACAGAGATAGAAAAGACTGATTCAAAAGCACTTTGAAAAAGAACCCTTCGTTCCTTGGCTATATTCTCATATCATATAAGCCAGTCTTTCCCAATCTGTTTCACTCTAGATGTTTTGAAGTACATCCCCAGCCAGTATGAATCAATACTTAAACAAAATTGAGGAAGGCTATGCCAAGTTATATTCTGCTTTGTCAATTAAACTATATAGTCAGTTGGGTTTATATAGCATGAAAGACCACAGATGAGTGAATCTTCTTTTTATATTTGATATATACCTGTCCTTCCCCCCTCAAAAAAGTTTCCCAATGTATTGATAGGTTGAATTGCATTACACAGTGAAAGCAGAAATTTCAACCATACAAAAAGATCCGAAGAATATCTGGAAATACAGGTTTATCAGTTTTTCATAAAATACTATTCCTTACCTAGGTTTTACTTTGTTAAAAATCATTAGACCTCTTTTAAGACACTCTTTGTAAATCAGTCTGTTTTGGTATATCGGCTGCCAATGAAGGCTTTTATTAGACTGTCACAGGCATGCAGTTACATTATAGATACCCTTAGCTAAATTTTTTATTAACCAAAAACCGTGCTCAGAAAACAAGCTAATCTTAAAGCAAAATGAATTGATTTTTATAAACAGATTAAATAGAGTCTTGGAAACTTGAAGTCATAAAACAGACAGTGTAATAGTGTTTAAAGAGGAATAAAGCAATGCAAGCCCTGGCCTTTCCATAATGTATTTTCTTAATTAGATTCCTTTTAATCAACTCCACCTTTTATTCAGAAGCTTGAGATAGGATACCCACCTATTTCTCCTCACAATAATAATCCTGAAAGGTAAGTTGGGTTGAGCCTAAATGGCTGGCCAAAGACACTCAGAGCTTTGATGCTGAGAATGAACCTAGATCTCCCTATTCTTAGGCCAACAGTTTAACCATTATCTTACATTGACTACTGAGGGAATTGTTTCCTGTTATTGCTCTGAAACCTCCTTTTGTCTGTTATCTGTATGGAAGTTTTCAGACATATTCTTAAACACCCTTTCCAAATAACCCTATAGTTATAGATCCACTTAATAGAATTAATTTCTTTTGTATGCTATATAAGCAATATAATGTCCGATAGTCCTAATATTGGAATGTATTTTTAGTATGTCAATATTGGGAATTTATCTTTAAAACTACTTTCTCCTGCATAGTACCTTCCAATCAGCTAAGATTGATGGAAGTATAATTTAACATACCTGAAGGGAACATAACAGGGAAGTCATCTTCAAGATTCTTTATGTGATTTTTTAATTATTATTTGATCATTTTAATTATGAAAGTAATCTTAAAATAGCAGGAATTTCAATGTCCAATGCCCACCTTTTCCACCTTCTTGGTGTAACATTGCTGATTCCAGCTGAAACAAATCCTATAAATCTCTGTATGCAAGTTTGTGTGTGTTTGCGGGCATGCGTATATGTCCATGACGCAGGTTAGGATAAAAAAAGTAATTTTATATTGATGTAATTAATTACTACCCATTAAAGTGAACTGCATATAAAATGTGTCCAAATTTTAAAATTAACTAATTGATTCCATGTGTATATGGCTATCAATTTCTTTTGTATTTAAAGAGAGTCACTGCACTCTGCACACTCTACATGTAAACATTTCTTGCTTTTGTTCAAGGAAAAATAGCAAAAAGGAAAAATATAATGAGAGGTAAAGAGGTGGAGAAAGTCAACTAAGTTAAATTCATCAAACATTCAGCACTTCACAAGTAACTGCTTATCTTCAAGCAGAATCTGTACTTCAAAAGCATCCACACCTTGAAGCAACTCCATCTGCACTGCAGCCATGTATTTCCCTGCATGTATTTGTTTTCAGCAGCATAAAGAACTCCCCAAATCCTCCATTCACTTTCATAAATATTTTAGAGGGAGAGGAACTTACTTACCTTTCTAATCAAGTAACTTTAATATTATCCAACCATCTTTTTTCTGAGTGGTTTTTGTTTCTTCATGAAGTTGTTTAAGCAGCATCCGGAGCTCTTTGTCAAGATGCTTAGTGGTTTTTCCTGAGCAATATTGAATAAACTGAAATAATAGACTTAGTGATATATTCTTCAAGTAACAAAGCTGATCCTGAAAGGAGTTACCATTTGGTTGCAACCATAACTGATTTTGGAGTTTCTCTAGCTGAGAAAAACAAATCTGGGTGTCTTCTTTCTTTGAGGTAAGAAAATGAGCACTCAGAATATTCAGAGTTAAATTTCTAGATACCGTTAAAACTCAGTTTCAAAATGATATTAAACAAGTTAAATTTCATGCTTTCAAACATAACTTGGACTTTATGGCTGTCATACTTCATTATTATTATTTTCACATATTAGAATGCTTCCGCTCTCCTTTTCCCAACATCTAAACAGATAGTTCATTTCAAGGCTGCCCACTGCATCCCATTATTAAGAATTCAGTTATAGAGTAGTTCACAGTCGGGGGATACCAAAATATCCATACAACAGTGGTGGGATTCAACATTTTTTACTACCGGTTCTGTGAGTGTGGCTTGGTGGATGTGGTGTGGCTTGATGAGCATAGCTTGGTGGGCGTGGCAGGGAAAGGATACTGTAAAATCTCCATTCCTACCCCACTCCAGGGGAAGGTTACTGCAAAATCCCATTCCCTCCCCACCCCACTAATCTATTTTCCAGCTCCGTTGTCCTGTGCAGGGCAACAAAAGAAGAACCAGACGATCAGCTGGGACTCGGGAGGCAGAGAATAGAAGGGGGTGGGACTTGAGGTTATATTTGCTGGTTCTCCAAACTACTCAAAATTTCTGCTACCGGTTCTCCAGAACTGATCAGAACCTGCTGAATACTACCTCTGCCATACAAACCTAAGTATCTTAAATTTAAACCTACAGCAGCCGTGCATATGTGTCAATTTGTTTTGTCACATCATGCTTGGGCATTGAGGTGCTTGCAGGCCTGGATGTGAGTATGATGTGCTCCCCATCCCTTGTATGTTTCAATTTTATTACGTATGTATGAATAACACTCCAATGTATGTTGATAGAAAGTTTAGCAAATATGCGGCATTGGGAAACAATACATACATTCCTGCATGCTTGTTGAATGAGATTAAATCAGTTATAATTAATATAATTATTGCTTTTGTTTTGTTTTTTTATTTGCTTTTTAGAAATATGGCAAATTAACCGCTTGTACTGGTTGCACAACTCAGTGCAAGTTTTTTGACATGACACAGTGCATAGGAACTAATGGACATATGGAGCCATACTGCTCAACCACATGCATGAACACACACAAATCAAAATATGCAAAACCACAAAGTAAGTGAAAGGGGTGGTGTGTCTTTCTCAACAGATAAAAATACCTTTCCAAAATAGAGAAATTCTGTTTCACTTGTTGCTTCTATCTGGTTTTCTTCTTGAGAGGATATTTGATGTCTACATTCTATTGAGATTATTAGAATATAACTCATATCAGTTAAATAAAAAAATTAATATAAAACATGAAGTTTTAACATTTGAGCTCATGTTTTTCAGCCAGCTACAGATTTTTCAGACTGTTAATGGTGATTCCACTCTTGGTTTGAATGTATTTTAGCATTCTGATATTTAATGTTACTGTACATTGGCCAGAAATATCAGTAGTACAATATTTAAGGGTGTGTTTTGATAAAAATAATACAGTTGCATCATTTATGTAATTTGTACTTTTTAATATAGAGTTAATTTGTACATTAAAATCTGGTTAAAAGTATTTAACCAGATAGTCTGGTAGGTAGGTATGTAGATTAGGTAACCATAAATAGTGTGAATTTATAGAAAAACTCTTAAACTCTACAAAGTCAAGTGAAACAAAGTATGTGTGTGTGTGTGTGTGTTGTATTTAAAATTAATAAAATGTAACATACTGAAAAATTTTGTACAACATTTATTGGAAAGTCTAGGCGACACATACCATTCCCACTGATTTTGGTCATCAAAAACTTGTTCATTAATTATAGGTTTTTTTATTGCCCTATCTAGGAAAGTGTGCATAACTAGAAGTTGTTTTACTCCTAAAAAGGCTGCTTGTGTAGGAATAAATGATTGTTCATGCCTCAGCCATTGCTGAACTTTTAATAAATGCTAGCTTGTCATTTATAACCTGGAAATTTGCATTTATTTTTTGTATACTACATTTTTCTTTTAGGTTTGGAAATTGTTTGCCAATTTTGTAAACGAAACTCTTTACCTCAGTATCAAGCCACAATGCCTGATGGAATACTGTACAACTTTTGCAGTTCCAGTTGTGTAGCTAAATTTCAGGTTAGCTGTTGTGTTCAATCTCTTCTTCCCTGGATATGTATTTCTCTGCATATATCCTATTAGGTATTCTTAGGAGGCTAATATTACTGTGAAACCACAAATAAAATTATTTGTGTTTATGACTTACCAATAAAAAACTTGTTAACACTTGGCTATTATCGACATAGTGTATATATAAGAAAGTGATTTCCAAAATTCATGGACTATTGTTAATGCTTTCTTCTTCAAGTTGTTTGAATGTGGCTAATATTTGACATTTTCATTTGCTTCCTTTTTTTAAAAAGATAATTTAGCACATGAGTAAATGAGTACTTGAATACTGTATATCCAGCTATTTTATAATTACTACAGGATTTTCTGGTTTGGGCAAGAAGCAAAAAATTAATTCATTCCTTATGCCAGTGAAAAAGAAACTTTGATTTTTGAGTTCCTTCTACAGCTAAAATAACAACATTAGCTTACTGACAAATCCTATTCCTTTCAGGGATTACATTGTACTAAACAGAAAACTTAAATGGTTTTAAGTACATTGATTGTCAAATAACTAATATTTTAAGATGATCAGATACAAATATACAATAAGATTGTCATGCATTTGTACTGCATTTGTGTTAAGAGTTCTGAAGGCCTTTCTGTATTAGATTTATAATACACATTTTATTCAGCAACTCAAAGCAATATCTATAGTGTTCTCTCCTATTTTTTCTACATAGTGACCAAGGTAGATAGGTTGCCTGTAGTCACCTGTGATCTTCCATGGCTGGTGGCAGTTTAAAATTTATCTCTCCCTGCCTCTAATTCAACACTTTAACCACTCTGCCGTGCTGCATTACTCCTAGCATTATATGACTTCAGTTATATAAATATATTTCCCAGTTTGTTCTGGGAAAGAACAAAAAAAATGGGGAAGAGGGAAAAAGGCAGAATATTAATTCAATAATAGATAAAAAAGAAATGTGTTTTGAGGATAGATAAAACTGCAGCTTCTTAAAAGTTTGCACCAACTTCCTGGAGCATAAATTCAAGCGTTTTTTTATTTGAACATATAAATCATGATAGTTTTGTCTAGATCTGATATAAGCAAATATAATTTTGATTTATTTTTGCCAACTTAGCTTTGTATAAATAAAATGGAAATATAATAGATATATAGAAAAGAGAATAGAAATATTCCATTGTGGGCTAACATTTTAATTGGTGATAGATGCAAGCTAGTAAAAATTAATTTCTGTTAAGCATTAGAAAGATTCAGGCATCTTTGTAGAAGAACCAGCAGATCTTAAAACTGTTTAGTTATGGCTGATTTTATTGGAAGCTTTAACAATTAAGCATGAAAGTAATTCTTGATTTCATTTCCACTTTTGGTTTAGATTTATTGCAACCAGTTTTTATCTGAACATATATTCCTAGATCACCCTCACACTATTTAAGATGAAAGTTTCATTAAGTGAAATTTTAGATCCACTACATTTTTGCTCTTTGGTGGGTTTTTTTTTTTAATTAAATTATATTGGCAGACCTGTATCTTGAAATAGCTAGAATAATTTAACCTGCAATTCCTTTATACCTGTAATTTATAATTCCTTTTCAACTAATGCTGTTTTATCTCAATCATAAGTACCTTCTTTGGACAAACTGAAGAAAATAAGGCATAAAGCAGTAGTGCTCTCAATTTTTAATCTTTTGTCAGGCTAGGTGTCATTTTGGACTATTTCTCACTTATTTTATGTGTATATTTCTAGCCTAAATTTCACTCTATTTCTAGAGACCTATGGTAGATTAATTTCTTAAGCTCCCGGTAGTATATTAGAATTGACATAATTCTAGCTTTTTTGTTGCAGCATTGTTGGATATTTTGGTTAACATAGAAATAGGATATTGTGGTTACAAGCTTGCATATTTGTATATGATAATATTGTTTCAAATGCAAATATGGAGAAATACAAATAGACCTTGACTACAACCATGATGGCGAACCTATGGCATGCATGGGAGTGCTGGAAACTGGAAGAGTAGCTCCCCATTGTCCATGTGCACACCAGAAGCTGAGCTTCCGGTTCCTAGCGTGCAAATGTGCACCAGCCAGCTGGTCTTTGCACACGCATGCTGAGGAGTTTCCAGTGCTCCCTCGTGTGCGCCAGGGAACTTCTCTTCTGGTTTAGGTGCTCCCCGGTGCACCTGCATGCTCCCATTTTGGCACTTGGTGCTGAAAAGGTTCACCAACACTGACCTACAACATAAGTGGAACCCACATTTTTGTTTTTAAGCAGTGTGGTCTTTCAGTAAAAGGTAAATGTTTACCTTTTTTAAAATCCTTTTTTTGCCGCAATTAAGCAAATCTGGCCTCCCTCATTGACTTTGTCAGAAGCCCCCTGGGAATGTCACAAATAGTATTTATGTGACCATGTAACCATCGTAAATACATACCGAGTGTCCAGATTTTAGCACACGACCACAGGCACATTGCAATAGTCACAAGTACAAGGAGTTGTTGTAAGATACTTTTTCCAGTTCATAACTTTGAACAGTTGTTAAACAGATGGTTATATCAAGTACTACCTGTAGGTCTCATTGGATGCAAGTGGCCTGTAATAGTTAATTTTATAAGGTGGAAAGGCAGGCAATCTTTTCAGTAAAAGATTCTTGCTGATAGCAAATTGAAAATGCACAGGTAAAGTAAGATGGATAAGCACAATATTTGTTATTATCAATATTATATATCAGAGGCGGTTAGAGTTCCTTCGGCGACAGACAGAAATCCGCGATCGTGCGCGGTTTTGGTCTGGGCTCGCCGCTGGAGCACCCCAAGCGAGCTGGTTTTGGGGCTAAGCCACCACGTAGAGGTGGTGAAGAGGGGGGAGACTGCCAACGGGGTTGAGGAGAGCTGCATCTCTCCTCAGCTGGCCATTACTCCCTTTCCCGAAGGCGGTTGCAGTGGTGGTCACAAATGGCCACCTCAAAGAAGAATTTGAGCGGAAAAGAATGTGTGGGAGGAAGATAAGAAGTGAAAGTTTTGTCTGACCGGGTTAAATTGCAAAAGCAACAACTAAGGTACCCTGGAATTTAAACTTACAAAAAAATAACATCGCTCCCAAAGAAAAGTCGGAAGCAGCGAAGGAAAGTGAAAAGGGAAAGGTTTGGTTTTTTTTTTTCTTCTCTCCCTTTCTCTATCCTGGTAACTAAGAGACTTAAATAAGAAATTGGAAAAATCCGCTTTGACATCAACAGGCAATTAATCTGAAAATAAAAAAGAATGTCAAAGGGATAATAAAGATCTCTGGACACGAAAAAAAAAATTTATAAGCAGGAAGGGAGAGAAAAAGAATAAAAGGGCAGGATCCGGAAAGAGGGAGGAGACTGCCTGGAATTAAAAAGAATCTACCATAAAACTTCAACAAGACTTCTAAAAGATACATTTTAACTGAAACTTTGTAACTAAACAGTAGAACTCCAGAAAGATAAAGTGAAAAAAAAAAAAAGCAAAAAGAAGCAGCTTGCATGTATTTGGATTACTTGGTGATCTTTGGATTCTTGGTTTTTGCATTTGAATGACTAAAATTAATTGGGTGGTTGTTTAAAAATGTATACAATGGCACTGCTTCTGGATGAATTGAAAATGGAACTTAAAAAGTATAAAGAAGATGCACAAGAAAGGAGGGGTTCTTTTGGCTTCGTTTTTCAATTCTTAGAAATGGAGATTTGGAACTATGAGAAACAACAAGAACAAGACTGCAAAACAAGAAGACTGGGACAAAGAAGAAACCATCTTTAATGAACAAGTAATTATATGTGGGGAAGAAAAAAGAAAGGGGGGAAAGAGAATGGAGAATTTAAGACTTAAAAAAACAACCAAAGAAAAGAAAAATAATTCAAAAAATAAGTATAATACTGGAAAGCAACAGAAGTGAGGAACACAGAAGAGAGAAATAGAGGTAGAGAGACAAGGGGGTAAAAAGGGGAGAGAGAAGAAGAGAGGGAAGAAGGAAAGGAAAAGAAGTTACAAAGGACAGAAGCAAAATATAGAGAACCAGGGCCTATTTAGAGATAATGGGTGAAAATTTAACTGAAAAAGGGATTCTGTAAAGGTACATAAGATTGTTTTGTTATATTAGTAATAGAAATAACTTTAGAAAATTGGAAACAATGTATGATTAAAATGAGGGATAAAATAGTGTAATTTAGTGAAATGTTTGTTAATAAAATAAGTGAAATAAAATAAATGAGAAAATTGAATTAGGAAGGGATGAGAACATTTTAATTAGTTAACATTTCATAAAATATAAGTGAAGGGGGGGAATTAATTATGGAAAGCTTATAATTGTTCCCATGGAAGTATGATATTTAATTGAAAAGTAATGTTAAAGAAGTTAAGATTTTAATGAATATTAATATTAATGATAGAATTGAATTGGAATGGAATGTGTTGTTTTAATTACATATATTTATAATTTTTTCTTTTTTTAAGAATATAGTGTGTATTTTAAGAATGTAACAAGCAGAATCCGAATGGAAGTTATGTAGTATATTGAATGTTATAACTTTAGGGTATAGATTGAGGCCTAAATAAGAGTTAAATGGATAAACTTAAAACATAAAAAGGGGTCATACTCCAATCAGTAACTACAGAAGAAACTTTGTTTAATGAGAAAAGATAATAGATAATTGAAACAGGACAGACAAAAAATATAAATATAATGATTTGAATTGAGACGAGATAATTAAAATAAAACTGAGAAAATTAAAAGAGGGGAGAAGCTATGCAGAAAATGTAAAACAGTAATAAGATATGGAATAAAACAAAAATGAGCATGAAATTGAATTTGTGTCTGTACGAAGAAATGTAACCTGGGATTATGCTACTTTCAAAAAAGAAGTTTTATTTGTATTTTTTTGTGAAAACTCAAATAAAATTTACCAAAAGAAATTATTATATATATAATATATGATGAGGTGGAAGTCCTTATATAATATTTGAAAGATCTGGATGGAGAGGCACAGACACTGATTGAATCCTTCCAAGGCAGAAATCTTGGGAATGTGGACCTAATGATTCCAGGGAAATTTTATTCCTGACTCTGAACAGACTTGTACTCCATCAGTCAGAGGTAGTCTGCAATTTGGGAGTTCTTATAGGCTCACAGCTTTTGTCTGACAAGGTGACGTCGCCAGGAGGTGACGCCAGGAGTGGTCTTGCACAGCTACAAGTATTGCGCAACTTGGCAACCATTTCTGAACCAGTCACTCATGTCCTAGTCACCTTCTGCTTGGACTAGTGTAACATTAGGAAACTGCAGTTGGGACAAAAATCAGTAGTTTATAGACAAGATCAGCAGCTTGGACATGATTGAGCTCTGATAGATTTGGATGTCCCCCTCTTTTTGAAGGATTGTTTGCAACCTGGGTGCATTTCTAGATGCTGATTGTAACCTCTATGGTTTTATATTGTTCCAAATTTGATTATCTGAATTAATATCTTCTGTATTTATTTATCCACTTAATCAGTTCAAGTGTGGTCAGTTACTTCCAGGTCCTATCACCATGGAATTGTCGTCTAACAGGAACCCAGAAAGTGTTTTCTGTAGTTACCCACACTCTTGTAACTCATTTCATACAAAAATTCAGTTTTCTGTCAAGCTTTCAAAAATTTATTAGAAAATACTTGCTTGTCTAGTACAGGAAATGTTGTGTTGTAATTCAACATTTTCAGCTGCTTGGTGTTTATATTTCTTTTGTTTTTATCGATTTGGCCCTTTTTACATAAATCTTTTTGAAGATTAAAAATAATTTTATAATTGAGATTATCAGCAGCCTAGATTCTTTTGATTTGGGCTGCAAACAAGGAAAATGAATGAAAGAATTAAGTTAATTATAAATGCTGTTGCTTTTGAAAAGATTAAGAAAACTATAAGATACATAGTCTGATGGTTCCAAAGATACTTCTACTATTTTTCATTGTATCTCACTTTTGCTTCACACAGACCCAATTAATAAGAAATTGGATTATTAAAATTATACATGAAACACAAGCACAACAATATTTCTGTTGGTGATTTTAGCTATATAGTGAATGATGAATTGCATGCAATCAAATTGGTATGAATTCTTAGTGATTATATAGATTTTCTCCAGGATGATCTGACATCATCCTGGATCTTCTGATCTTTCCGTGGTTCTCCCATTACCGCTCTAGTTGAATCAATTCACTGTGCTGTTGCTTGTCTGTTTTCGCCCCACTTTTCCCAAGATTTTTAAAATGCTGACTATATAAAAACTAATGGATTGCAATCAGAGTCTGAGTCATACAAAGTTAGCTTTGGCAAATGGGCAATGGAGGATTTGGTGGGTGCTTTTGTTTGTTAAGTTTAGTTAAAACTTCTGATTTCTTATTTTTAAACAGAATCTTAATTTGTTCATTTCCTATATCTTGGGTTAGCTTTTTCTTATATATTGAACATGCTATGTAGCTAAAATTATTATTAGTTTTTTCGCACAGTCAGCTAGATGTTTGGATTGGATTGGCCTTTTTATCCACCTATCAAGTCCTTTATTATCATTATTATAGTTCATTGCAGTGTCAGTCAGATGTTTAGACTGCCTTTGGCATTTTTGTCCGCCTATATATAGTTCTATGTATCTGGACATGAATGATTAAGCTCACACAATAATGTTAGTTTGTGAATAAATTATGTTACTTCTTTTAAATTATTATTTTTTAAAACTGGCATGAGAGCAGTGATCAATCATGTTTAAAGTAAAAAAATAAAATGTAGTTTTGGTAGTAGTTGGCAAATGTATGTGCTTGTATGTTTGTATGATACCAAAAATTATGAGGGATGAATTTGGTTTAAAAGAAAAGAATCAGATGAAATATAGGTTATATATTGAAGAATCGTTCTCTGTATTTCATATTTCAGTGTAGCGTAATTCCTATCTTATCTTCCTTTATATATAATGCACATTCTCTTGGCAACATTTGCTGTTCTGGCTTCCCCTATGTTAATTAATTCTGCTCTCTCAGACAAATACTTTTATTCTCCTCAGCTTCTTATATACAGCGTTTTTCCGTTGAGCTTACATTAATATTTGTTCGTGTTTATCTATCATCTCTCTGACTCCCATTGTTTGAAATTTAAATTTTTGGCTTTGAATTTGTAGAAATTCAGTGGATTATCCTTTTTAGAGTACTGAAATGGGCAAAAAAATTAACAAATTAATTCTTAAGTAACAGCAATTTGCTATGTTATTGTCCTGGAATAAATAGTGTATCTTAAAACATTTTTTTTTCAGACTCTTAATGTACCGTCTTCAACCAATGGCCAGTTTGTGGCTCCAAGTGATATTCAGTTGAAATGCAATTATTGTAAAAATACATTCTGTTCAAAACCTGAAGTACTGGAATGGGAAGTAAGTTAATGATAGCATGATCTTTTTTAAGTGCATGCAAATTAATTGATTATCAACAATATGCTTCATTTTTTAATATTTCATACTTTAGCCATGGTTGTATTAATTAATGCACTGACTGTTTCCTATTCTTCCCTTTCTTGTAGCTGCCTCTAATCTGATTAGATCCTCAGATCACAGAACCAACCAGGATTATTAATTTACAGGAATTTGTGGGTCTTTCTGATCCATCAGGACTAATCCAGCCATGAAAAATAACCTGTTCCTTTACTTTTAGTGCTTTCTCTAGGCATGTCTCTTCATTCAACTTTCAGTTTCTGTTTCATACCAAAGCAGTGGCCTTTCCTTTTCTTTCTTTCTTTCTTTCTTTCTTTCTTTCTTTCTTTCTTTCTTTCTTTCTTTCTTTCTTTCTTTCTTTCTTTCTTTCTTTCT
>BLBF01000006.1:21439777-21499117 GCA_015471245.1 Laticauda colubrina
TCTTTCTTTCTTTCTTTCTTTCTTTCTTTCTTTCTTTCTTTCTTTCTGTTGTAACACATCAAAATCACACTGCCATCAATAGAAATCAATCAAACATATCAACAACAGTAATATAAAATCAAACTCCTAAAGATGGATTATGGAAGGTCTAGTTAAATATAACCTTATCAAAGTGATGATCTTCTAAAAAATGCAAAAGAGGATGCTTTATGAAATCTGGGGATATAATGTTTTAAAGTACAGAGCTACAGTGAATGTCATCTTACTGATGTTCTCCTTATCGTTCTTCATTTAGAGGATAGTTTTCTAACAGGACTTTCAAAGCTTTTTCTCATCAGATAGGAAAGGTTCATTCTGCCAAGGCAATGCTTGATATGCTTACCACATCATACAGGTCTTTTTTTAAAAAAGCCATACACCAATGCTTCAAAGAAAACAGAACTTGGTCCAAAATAACTGCTGGGAATGATATTTTTGATATTTATTGATGAAGAGCACCTCAATTTTGGAGAGATTTATTTTGGGCTTATTTTGTATTGTCTAGAGGCTTGATGGATACCAGGCACTGGTTCAAGTTTACAATAGCAGTTCTGGTACGATCCAGAGTAGAAAAGTGTACTTGAGAATCATCTGGATCCTGATGTTAGTTGATAAAGCAGATGTTGCTAATGGTCATAAACGCAATAGTAAACTTTCCTCATCAAACAGGTAAAACCATCGCCGATTATTCAAGGAGACAACCATTTTGTAGAATTTTGCAATTACTGCCAGGCAGGTCCCATTGCTTCCTGGGGATCCTTTGTGAATAAGAACTAAAGGCATTTAATTTACCACATGAAAGACAGTATCTAAGATTTTAGATGTAATTAGCAACTTTGATTATTACTTGACAGTGGTGTTTCTGGATGTGCTCGGGTACTTGTCTTTGGACTCAGGTACTCTTATTCAGTTGCTACTGTACTCCTATGTAGCATGTTGAGAATTTGATGACAAACAATTGTCTCTCCTGTTCCAGAATCCCCTTTTAATTCCATCACAGTAGACATGTTTAGCCTATGTGGCAGCATTCGACTTGATGAATAAATAATGGAAGAATCCTTACTTTGAGGACCTTTAATTAACAAGTTTGCACAAATATCATCATTTCCTTTGGGAAAAGATGTTTTTCTTCACCCGTTTGCCAGATAATAGTAGGTTGTTAGCACAGACCTTTGGTTCGGAAGCCACTGGTATTAACCAGAAAAAAAATATCAATATAATTAGGCACACTGCAGTGCCTCTGGTGTAAAGCACTATCTCTATTAATGCTTCATGCCCTGGTTTGTGTTGTCTAATAGAAGAACTGAAGACAAAATCAAAATCATTTCCTTTAATGGGATAGCTTCTTCTTCTCTCGTGTCGCTACCCTTTTCCCAGGTTGGTGTAGCGTGGTAGAAGGATTCGCAGGTAAACAGATACCTGACAGGGGCCGCGACGTGAACGCTCCTTCTATGGCCCCCATGGGATAGCTTGTTCAGCATGATAGACAAAATCAGTTTTAAAGTTGGCTGTTAGACACCTTGTTTAACATGAGGGTCCTTGGTGCTCTCTGAGCTTACTTGTTTTCTTGCTGATGTTTCATTATCCAAACTAGGTAACATCATCAGTGCTAGTAAGGAATACAGTTTACTAATGCATCTATGAACACCAACTTACAGTTAGAAGACAAAATGAAAAAAATCTTTTAATTTCACAACATATAGACCGATTTAACCATAGTTTCAGTTGGGAAACTGTGACCATCCTAGTCCAAGCCAAGTTAAAAAATGCCAGGAAGTTTCTAGAAGCCTTCAATAGAATGGTTTTATTATCCATTGCTACCTGAAAGTTCACATCTACTACTATTCCCTCCTTTTCTGAAATGGTTATTCACTGGTGTCTATATTTCTTTGCTTCCCATTCTCCATCTTTCCTCCCTTGTCCTGCAGTTTTATTTTGCTTTGTTTTGCACTTGGTTGCCAGACTCAGGAATCTGAACAATAAACAAGCTACAATCAGGAATATTTATTATAGACAGAGAACCAGATTTCCACCAAAGGTCTTAAGCTCTGTAAGGTTCTGAACTTATTCAACATAGGTATAGAGCAGTGATGGCTAATCTTTTCAGCACTGAATGCTCAAAGCGCGTGCAAACCCCCAAAGTGCAATGAGTGTGCGTCCCCCACACATGCACCACCCCCATGTGCACACATTTTTCAGGCATGCGCCTTGCCATCGCACATGCGCCCCATGCCACTTGCACCCACCTTGCCAAGACCCAAAGACCAGCTGGCTGGTGGGAGGCGCATGCGTGGGGGATGGGCATCCCCACAGAGAGAGCTCTGCGTGCCACCTCTGGCACATGTACCATAGTTTTGCCATCATGGGTATAGAGTCTATTTCTGTGAATTCACAGATGACCTGTCAAAATGTAACAGTTACAGGTTAATAACTAATTCTTTTCTTTGGGTAAAATGAACTTTTTTCATTGAGGGTAAGGAAGACAAACATGATGGATATAAGTTAGATCCGTTATCAAAGCAATGAAGAGAAAAACAAGCAAAAAGTATGCAGAAGCTGCCCAGAAAGGCACCTCCTTAGTTCACAGAGGGAGGGGGATACAGCACAATCAAACTTGCAAAGTTCTCTTGTTCTAGCAGCTCTCAGTAAAAAATAGTCCTAGCCTTTCTGTGGAGTCTTTTTGGCCTACTTGGTGAACTGATATAAATCTTCTCACAAGATCGTGGTAACAGTCTTGTCTGGGTCATCTTCCTTATCCTCTACAATTTTGCTATTTATTTATGTAAAATCTGCATTACATTTGAAGCATTGTTACTTACCAGATTGTCTACTGTGGTATTTCTGTTTCTTTAACTAGAACAAAGTGTACCAGTTTTGCAGCAGAATTTGTTCTGATGACTATAAGAAGCTACATTGTATAGTAACATACTGTGAATACTGTCAAGAGGAGAAGACTTTGCATGAAACGGTAAAATTTTCTGGTATCAAGAGACCATTCTGTAGTGAAGGTATGTTGAATGTATGATTGCCAGTATGGTCATGTAGAAGTATAATAAAGAAACAAAAAAATGAGTTGTGCAGAATTATTTATTAAACTTCTATATTGGTGAATCATGCACCTCAATGGCAACATAAAATAATAAAACATAAAACCCTATATTGTTGAATCATGCACTTCAGTGGCAACATACAATAATAAAACAAAATCCAGTGTAAAGTAAAACCAAAAATTAATCATGACAAAACCGATTATTTCAAATAGAAACTATCTCAGACTATCTTAACCTATTCCATAACCACAAGGATCCAGCAATATTCAAGTAAGTGTCTGGAGTCCAGTTCATGTGTAAAGGATGAAATGTCATTTACTTTAAATTGAAGTCAGTGTTTTTCAACTGTTTCCTCATGTACTGATGAGTCCACACTGGAATACTATGTACATTTCTGGTCACCAGGACACTAAAAAGAAGTGGAGATCCTAGATAATATGCAGAGTAGAATGATAAAGATGAGTTGTATGATGAACCATTGAGCAAGCTAGTCTAAGAGAGTGCTGTAAAGTATTGTGTAAAGGTATATTTAAGTGCTATTGCTAATGAAGAGAAAAATTGGGTGGGGGGACATGATAACTGTTTTCCAGTATTTGATGCGCTGTCACAAAAAAGAGGGGATTGATTTATTCTCCAAAATGCCAGAGGGTAGGACAAGACGTAATAGGTGATCCAATCAGAAGTAAGGAGAACTTTTCTGTCAGTGAGAACAATTAATCAATGGACTAGCTTGCCTTCTGGAGTTGTGGGTGCTTCATCACTGGAAGTTTTCCAAAATAGGTTGGATAATCATTTGACAGGGATGGTATAAAGTCTTCTGCTTTGAGCAGGGAATTAGACTACAAGATCTCTGAGGTTCTTTCCAAACCTATGATTCTATGATCTGTAAACTCATAATGAAGTGACTTCCTAATCCATATTTAGTATGGTATTTTAATGTGGTCACCATTATAGGCAACAGAAATATACTGGAGCATGCCCTACACTGACATGCACAGGGCCATGACAATGTCAGGAAAAGTAGCTTAGATAGATTACAAAGCCATTATTTATAAACAATTATAACTGCCTGAAGTAAGCATAGTTTATGGGAAATCAGTGAACTCCATTTGCAAAATCTATATTGGTATGGTCCAAAGCAGAAATGAGCGTTTGCATTGTAAAACACCAGATTTTGCACATAATTTGCAGCAACCTCACGTTGCTGCCCATTATTTCTGTTTTCTGTTGGATCTGGGGCTGTATATAGTAATTTAATAGGTCATATATTCTACGCTGCTCTTGGGCTATTTTATCACCTTACATTCCTGCATTACAATGCAATGAGTGAATGAGATTTCCTTGAGCTCTTATTTCAAAGCAGGGTAGATTATAGACTGGTCAGAAAATTATGATTTAAGTCTATAACTGCTTATAAAATGAAACAATCTTAAACACTTTTCCAATTCCAGTTGAGTGGGTGTTTTTCCTCTTTTGCTATATCATCAGTAGATTCAGTATTAAAAAAAAAGACTGACCTCATTGGAAATAATAGAACTATTTGTACATGAAAAATACTACAATATTTTGTTTCTTGTAGTAACAGTGCTAGAATTAGTTTATACTGGTGTTCATTTAGAGCCAAATAGCTTTTTACACGGCCTCAACATAAATATATACCTGAAAGTATATGATACACTTTTTACTTTTTAACCTGGATATAAGTGAGTATATAAATATAGTACAGGCAGTCCTTGATTAATGAGTATAATGGGCAGGCTTGTGACTTACTGATTTTATCATATTTTTTTGCAGCAATTGTTAAGTGAATGCCATCGCCATTAAGCGAATCAATGGTTCAATATGGGCTAGTTTTGCTGAAAACTGAAGCAAATGCCAGTTTTCAGCAAAACTGTCCTAAAACACAATAAGGGACACCTCAAATGGCCATTGAAATTTTGAATCCATGTAGCAAGCACTCCCAGGGAGATCTGTTGTAACTTCATATGGTCACTAAGCAACCAGTTGTAATTCAAGCACACTACCTGTAATGGAATCTAAAGATAACAAGGACCTTAAAGTTGAATGTGCAAACCATATATAATAAATCAAAAAGGTTGATGATTATTGACTTGGGGAGTGGCTAAAATTCTTTCTCAAAAATGGTGTCACCACTTTGCAAGACAACATTGTAAGAGCTATGCAACTAAATGCAAAAAAAATCCAACTAAGAAACCAGATCTGTAGTGGCACATAATTTTGACAAATCATCTCTTCTGCTTCTTTTTTTCCAGGTTGCAAGCTGCTATATAAACAAGATTTTGCAAGACGGTTAGGATTACGCTGTGTTACTTGCAATTATTGTTCTCAACTCTGTAAAAAGGGAGCATCCAAGGAACTTGATGGAGTAATAAGAGATTTCTGTAGTGAAGAGTGTTGCAGAAAATTTCAAGATTGGTACTATAAGGTATTGCAATATTTAACCCTCTTTTATAATGATTGCTAAGTACATATCTAAATTATTAGTGATTTCTTCCTCAATATTAGTGTGTGTGTGTATGTATTTATTTATAAGCATTATTTATTTATAAGCATGATTTATTATTAAAAAATATTAAAATTAGATTAAATAAACAATTAATATTCAAATCTCAAACATTTTTGTATCAATCCATGTTCATTATTTCTGTTGACGTTACATTTCAAGAAATAAGTGAATACTATGGTCAAGTACTTCTCAGCTGAATGTTGAAGTAGATATTTATAGTTCAAACTTTTACTAACAACATGAACCTGACTTTCTAGACATAAATTAAACTAGAATATTTCTGAAATGATAACTTTTATGAATGTCTTTTGCATAATTTCATAGGGATTTTCTCTGTATCAGATTTTTGTTATTTTTTGTGTCCTTGGCATAATTTATTTCCTGCATGTATCAGTTTCTCAGTTTTTGCTATTGATTGAAAACAATGTATAAAATGCTTTTTGTTTTGTTTTTGTTGTTTGTTTTGTTTTGATAGTAGAGATATCCATCTTCATTTATCGTAAAAGTCCAGGAAAGAAAGTGATCTAGCTTTGTATTAGATATTTTCAAGAAAGTTGTTTTTGTATTATTTTTTTTTCTGTCTTAGCTCCAAAGAAATGCAAATTATTTCCTTTCATCCATTCAAGAATTTTTTTACATTCCCCCCCACATACACTTTCAATTTCTATTCTTCTATTAGAAGCAGTGCTTTAAAAAAAAAAAATTAATTGCTTTTCCAGCAATTGTTTTCTTCTTCTTATGCTTCTCACAGCACCAACAAGAGAATGTTCATTAAGATATTTTGACCAAGCCATTATGGGAATTCACACTGAAACCCTTCCCAGTATGTCTATTGCTATGGAAATAGACTTAGCTCTGCAGAACTTGCAATGGGATAACCTTTCTGCAGCTACTTCTGGCTCTTCTCATACCTACTTAAACCAGATCATTACAGATAGTCCTCAAATTCATTTTGGGACCATTCAAAGTTACCAACAGCATTGAAAAAAAGTGGTTTATAACCTGCTTTCACACTTATTATCATTGCAGCAACCCCATAGTCACATGATCAAAATATGGGTGCTTGGGAACTGGCATTGTATTAATGACAGTTGCAGTGTCCTGGAATCATGTGATCCTCATTTGTGACCTTCCCAGCTGGTTTCTGGTAAAGTAAATGGGGGAAGCCAGATTTGCTTAGTAACTGTGTAATCACAACTGCAGTGACCCACTTAACAACTGTGGCCAAAAAGCTTGTGAGATGGGGTGCAACTCACTTAACAACTGTCTTGCTTAGGAATGGAAATTTTGGGCTCAATTGTGGTCATTAATCAAGGATACCTTGTCTAATTTTCATTGTGAGTATGCCTATACCTAACGTGGCCATTTTCCTGTGATTGATTGAAGGCAAAATATTCATTGAAGGCAAAATCTTAATAATATTAATTAGCGCTTAGAAAAAAGGACAGTGATTCCACTTAAAATGGGAGATAATCCTCCTCACTGCTCTCTTGACTTTTCCCTTTCCTCACTTTCTAGTATTAAAATGGGCTCAGATTTTAAGTTAAAGAAACATCCCAATAGCAAAGTTAGATTTAAAGACCTCAATGTTGCCCTTTTGCATTTCTGAAGAGATTAACAAATGAAATAATTTCTTTGCTCCATTCTTTTTAATCCAGTGATTTGTCCTAGTGCTTGCCATGCCATCTGTTCCATGCCAGATGTTGCTTTTTTTTTTAAAGGTCTCCTAGCCTGTATTGCACTTCTGTCTTTTTCTGGTCATGACTGCATCTTTATTGTGCCTTCCCACTTTCAATTCAAGTGCATACAATCTTTGAGTTGGTAGCGAAAAGAAAGCAATGCAGAAATACTTCCTTTCTGAACAAAGATGTCTAAGCTTCTCAAATGGCAACATGTCCCACTATTCTTGAGAAAGCTACTTCTATTTTAAAAATAATGTTTTTACCAGTTTCTGGAAGGTCAAACATATGGGGATGATACATGCTTTGGATGGTAAGCTGTTTTAGATAAGGGAAAATGTTCTCACCCATTTGACTCCTCAAGATACCTCTTAGCCCAGTAACATACAGGCTTTTTACTGCAAGCATTGCCAATGCTTTCCTTGTCAATCAATGAAAACATAGGAACCTTTCTTGTACACTTAATTTTGTTCAGAAGCATATCAATCCCTTTTGAATTTGTTAAGTTTTTATTTTGCTGCTTAGGATATTCTGCATTACAGAATATAGAGAGGATTTTCCTAGGTAAAGATACACTACCAGAAGCCTCTTCTCAGATTTTATGTCTTCTGAGAGAGCAAAAGGCATTACTCAAGTCTTTGAGAACTTCATAAACCAACATTAGATTAAAGCATTTATGTACCAGTAATTCTTTTTACAAATCATTTCGCTAATAGTATTATTTTTTTTAAGGCTGCAAGGTGTGACTGCTGCAAAATTCAAGGAACTCTTAAAGAGAAAGTACAGTGGAGAGGGGAAATGAAGAACTTTTGTGATCAGCATTGCCTTCTGCGTTTCTACTGTCAACAAAACGAACCGAATATGGCAACACAAAAAGGACCAGAAAACTTACATTATGGTATGTTCCTCTTACCAACAACTGTGTACATTTTTTTTTTAACATTTCAAAAAAAATGGCAAGTTGTGTAAGCTTCCCTTTTCTAGTATCAGATAACAGAGCACACTTTACTTCAACCCAGGAGAAAGGATTACTGAAGGTCGGCTCTAGATCAAGTGTATTCAAACTTGGCAAGTTTAAGACTTGTGAACTTCAACTCCCAGAATTCCTGAGCTAACATGACTGGAGGAGGAATTCTGGGAGTTGAAATCCACAAGTCTTAAAGCTGTCAAGTTGGAAGACCCTTGGTCTAGATTAACATACATCAAATGAAATTGGCTGGTATTAATAACTATCTGGCTACATAATTTAGCAATTTTTCTTCTAAAAGAAAGGCAAGCATGCCACTTTCCCCACATGTACAAACTTAGTTGTTTTGAAAACAGCTTACTGTTTAATCTTTTTACTGAGTAATCTATAAAACTAGCATGACTAAGATAAAATATTATAGTATTTATAATCTACAAATTATTGTAAGTTACAAATTATGTTAAGGTTGTTGTCTTCTGTTTATAGATCAAAGTAGCCAAACTCCCCGAACAAAAAACACAGTAAGTAAATAATAAAATATTCAAAATTCATAGCTAGGATAACAAAATCCCTCACAGTTTGTAGAGAGAATTATATACTGTTTTCTGTCTTAACCCATATAATTCCTCATCTGCTAGGATGCATATTCTGTACATTTAAAAAATATGACAAGACATGACAGGTTGTGTTTTCTTCATGGGTATTTTCAATAACGTAAACATGACATAAGTTACAATGAGAAGACCGTACATTTATACTTTTGATATTATATGGCTCTCAGTGATAAATATCATAAATATATAATAGCTGAGATAACATACAAATGCACAGTTGCAAATAGTAATAAAACACATATTTATGTTAATGAGTACATAATAATCACTTTTGTAATAATTTTAAGTAGCTAATTTGTTTAGAACCCAAAACTATCACTCTTCCTGAAAAGGATAAATTAAGGTACTTATTTTTTTAAAAAAAAGTTGGTTAAGGATTTTGAGAAGCTTTCTCCTTTCCTTCATGGATTCTTTTTCTCAAATGAATCTACCTCCTGAAAAATGAGTGAAATGTAATTTATTTTATCATTTACATTTTCTGAAATTTACTTTTTTTTTAATCTGCAGGGATCAGCCCCACCTCCTTCCCCTACACCAAGTAAAGAAATGAAGAACAAAGCAGTTCTCTGCAAACCGCTAACGATGACAAAAGCTACTTTCTGTAAACCCCACATGCAAACAAAATCTTGTCAGACAGGTATTTATTTTATACAAGGAACTGTTCTTATGTATGGTGTTCTGTCAGAGTATACAATTATGGTTGGATCACTTTATGAGATGTATGTAGTGGTGGCAAGTAACATTACAATACATTACAAATTGTTTTTCTTTTGTAGATGATGACTGGAAAAAAGAATATGTCCCTTTGCCTGTTCCTGTACCTGTATATGTACCTGCTCCTATGCATATGTATAGTCAAACTGTACCAGTTCCTACAACGGTTCCTGTTCCAGTAAGCTAGGTTTCAGTCTACATTTGAATTTCATTTTTCTCTCTCTTGGTTCTATCAGAATGCACCATAGCAGCATTCTTTGCTTGGGAGATGCTGGAATTAATCCTATCCTAGTGTGATTCATCTTGGCTTCAGGTTTGCAACATAACACAGAGCAAACAAAAGGGGGAAGGGCCAGGCCAGGCCACAGAAAGGGAATCTGTTTTTTTTTGAAAAAGGTATCTCCATGAAGATCATCCCAGGGATGAAATGGTGATCAGGGATTGGCTAAAGCTTTGTGAAGAACATTAAATGCCTGTACGCTAGGCTAGGTGAAGATGTTTATTGTTAAGTCATTATAAACTCGATGCAGCAATTTGTTAATAAGCTGCTGTGAAAAGATTTAAAAAAGATGGAGAGGGCCAGT
Organism: Laticauda colubrina; assembly: GCA_015471245.1. NCBI lineage: Eukaryota > Metazoa > Chordata > Lepidosauria > Squamata > Elapidae > Laticauda > Laticauda colubrina. Next base: position 21,449,952 of record BLBF01000006.1, read on the forward strand.
TAAAGCCTCACTCTAAGCATCTTTCTGTTGTGTGTGATTTAAAGAGGAAAAATTAATTAAAAAAAAAAAAAGTAACCTGGAGCCTTTATCTCCTGTAAGTGTCTTGCAGTTGATAACCCAAACTAGAACACGGGTTTTAAAAATCAGACAATTGTATACCAGAATTGGGATTTTCATTTTAAACCAGTTTATGTTGTCAAAAATACATCCAATTATATTTTACATTTCTTCAATTATACCATCTACTCTTGTAAACAATTTTCAAAATTCTTATACCCTTTAAACAATTTAAACAATTTTCAAAATTCCTATACTCTTTATGGCTTTTCCCCAAACATTCATATCTGCCTCTGCCTCTACCACTATGCATTATTAGACCATAATATGCAGCTAACACTAACTGATTCCTATTTTCATAAAAGAGCTGTGGTGTGATGGTGCAGTGGTTAAAAGGTAGTATTGTAGGCTAACTCTGTCCACAGCCAGGAGTTTGATCCTGACCAGTTCAAGGTTGATTCAGCCTTCTATACTTCCGAGGTGGGTAAAATGAAGACCCAGATTGTTGGGGCCAATAAGTGACATTTGTAAATCTCTCAGAAAATGCTGAAAATATTACGGAGCGATATATAAGTTGAAGTGCTATTATTATTGCTATAAATGCCTGCAACAAGCTAGATGACGTCAGTTTGTATTTTCTGATATACATGTTAGCCCTCTAATTCATAGTTTAAGACTGCATCTTCACTTCTCTGCATTTCTCATCTACCACTCCACAAGATTAGACTATCATTATTCATATGCAGTATATCAATCCCTTTTCTGTAAGTTTCATAGACTCACAACACATCTATTCATTTCATTTGTTAATATCATTATTTCTCTTCTACTTCTCATTCTAAATCATGAATAGATCTGTCTATAGCTACTTAGTAGAAATGTCAATCAGAGATTTGGTTAATTGAGGCTTTCACAATACTTTAATTATATTTTTTTATAAATTCGAGGAAAATAAGCAATCAACCTAAGCATCTTGCCAGAGGTAGCATTTCCTACTTACTTAGATAGTACTGATAAGGGCCAGTCTGCCACAAGCATAACTAATGTTTGAACCCATGCATGTTTATGCTATTGTAAGTAGGCTAGCATTCAGAGGGTACTTTTCACACCAAAATGACATCATATCCCATCAATTCAGAGGTGCATGCAAAAACAGATATTATTAAATATCATTAAATGCAACAAGGGCTTTATCCAATTTTTCTCTGCATTTTTTTTATAACGGCGCTTAGCAAAGTTACAATATTATGATTTATATTCTAGGTTCCAGTTCCAATTTTTCTGCCTACTACGCTGGATAGCAGTGAGAAGATACTTGAAGCAATAGTAGAACTAAAAAATAAAAATCCTCCTAGTCCTGAAGAGACTTTGGACTCATTGAATGTAACAGAAGATATTTCTGAAAAAAAAGAGCACGTAGAACCTGCAGAGCTCCAAAGTATGTCTTTAATTTTTGTTTTGCCTATATTGGTGGTGTATAGGTTATGTCATTAGTTTTTCTCTCATACTTTGTCCATCTTTGATTTACTTACATCAAACAGTATAATCTTTGCATCAGTCAATTAGCACAGTATACAACAATTTCTGCAATTGCAATACCAGGAAAAGGAAACACATGTAAGAAAGTAGAATAAACTAAAACTTGAGTGACTCAAGTTGAAAATATGAACTAGATATAAAAAGAAATAGAAACTATTGTTCTATTTGATTTAGAGAACACATGTGATAAAGAGGCTGAAATTATAGAATGTTTAGCATGGATACAGGGTTATAAACCAGTTGCTAAATGGACTAAGAGTGGTACAGGATAGAAGTATGGCATGGGTGAGAATAAATTCAATGTTTAGTAAATTACTCAACAATGTGCAGAATATAAGACAAAGATGTATAACACATAAAGACATAAGGAATAAAGAATACTTGTGTTAACATTAGAAATGTGTTTGTTGGGAATATGAATTTGTGCATACTTTTTTGTATAACCGCCAGACTGAGATTGTTTGATTTATAGCAAATGTTAGATAAATTGCATAATGAATTATGGGTCTGAAAGTGAATGTCTTAAAGACCAAGGTAGTGTGTTTAAGAACATAAAATGAAAATGTTACACATAGCAATGAAAAACTGGAGTACCTACTAAAATGTTTATTAAAGAAAGGAAGATGGATAAGAGAAAAGTGATGAGTAGTATGTGGTTTCTTCTAAGGAGTTTATGTTTCTCAGAAGAAGCCAAAACTGTTAGATACAGGAGTGTGCCTCTGCCCTCATTGTTATACAGAAATGAGAAATGAATATGTCATGAAAACACATGCATTAGTTGAACAACGCGAAAATGGATATTTAAGAAATATGTGTGGAAAATCAATAGATGGAACGAGTGTTATATGAATGTGGATTATTCCAAAAGTGCTTCTTTCCCTCAAAATGAATGTCCTTCCCCCAACAAAATTTTGCTTCTAATCCAAGAAGTTACTCTAGTTCCGACTGACTACCTGGGGCGGAATGAAAGGATTTATATTTTTTGCAATCATTGAGGCAGCTTGAGGGGTTATCAGTAATCCTCAGAATCAGAGTGCAAATGGGTGTTGAGCCTTCTTGGGAAAGTTCCAAATCCTTCTTGCTGAAAGGGTTGTGTTGTAAACAGAAGGAGATGGAGTCGTATCACTCCCCTGTTGTGGGAGCGATGTTCAGTTTTATATATAGCCTCTTTGATTTACTTTTCAAACCAGTGGTCGTTCTCTGTTGAGAATGTGAACCTTGCTGACAGTGGTGGGATTCAAATTTTTTTACTACTGTTTCTGTGAGCATGGCAGGGGAAGGATACTGTAAAATTTCCAGTCAGAGGTGGTATTTTTCGGTTCTCCAAACTATCCAAAATTTCCGCTACTGGTTCTCCAGAACTCGTCAGAACCTGCTGAATACCACCTTTGCTTGCTGTCTTCAAAAGAGTGACTGTCATGCCCTTGTTAGAGTCGGATTCTGAGGGAGAGGAGGAGCAGCCCACAGGGAGTGGAGGTGTGGTTCCAGAGGTTGTGGAGGAGGCTGGGGAAGGGCAGAGGGCAGCTGGGCAATCAGAGGAAGAACCAAGTCCATCCTCTCTTCATCCTATAGGACATGCAGGGTAAGGAAACAATTTGGCTTACAAGTGAGGAAGCAGCCCTGATCTCCCTCATTGGTTGCAGCTGGAGAGAATAGTATATAAGAGAGAGACGGTTAAAACACAGCGTTGCCAGAAGCAAAGCGTGTTTTATTTTGGGCTAAAGTTATCTTGGTTGGAGTCCTTCCAACAGACTGTGCTTTGTTATCTCCTTGAAGTTGGTAATTACTTATCCTAGACCGTTGTGGAATTTTCTTCATTTTAGTTTGTTTTGGTTTTTTATTTCACCTTTATCTGCTCATTAAGTTTGGATTGTATTGCTTTCTTTTGAAGACTATTCTTGAATAAGTTTTATCTCCAACTGAGAATTCTTGAACAGTGGGGCCAAGTTGGAGGCATTAAAGGACATTGATTTACGTTTTGGATTTTGTTACATTTGTGTTACACTCGGGGTCATCACAGTGATTCTTGCCTTTCAGTTGCAGATTTACTGCTGAATCCTATCCTGATGAGTTTGTTCACCTGTGTTGTTCCATGCATTTGTCAAGTGGTTGTTTAGTCCCCAATGTACAAGTCTGCTGCACATATCTCATTGCATTGCATTGCACATACAACAATGCCCTGTTTGTGTCTGGGTATTTTATCCATGGGGTGGGAAAGTTTCTGTCTTAATGTATTCCTGGGTTTAAATGTGAGCTTATATGTTGAGTTTGTTGAAAATCCTGAGATTTTCCGATATTCCTGAAAAGTATAGAATGACAACGTTGCTCTGTTTTGTTGTTCAGTGTTATATATGCAGTGCAAATGTAGTGAAACATGTGCAGGCCTGTACACAACCTTCATAAACACATGGTACAACATATTTAAATCTAGCAGAAAACAACCTATGCAAATAATGGAACCCGAACAAACTCAGGACTGTATTGATAATTTTGTTCCTTTCCACTTTTTTTCTGGAAGAAATGACTCAGCATTACTAATAGCAACCCCCTCCATCCTAAGCGATGAAGTCAATAAGGATATGTTCTTATATGTAGAGATATGCAGCTTGATACATTCCCACTCTTAGCAAGGTAAATTCAGATATTATAATGTTTTCCTCCCTTAAATTATAATTTATTGTATTTGGGATATACTTCTGGATATGAAGTATATCTAGTACAAACTTGGATTTCTATATGGGAGTATATTTGGTCTGTAAAACTTTGGTATTTCATGAGGTCATTATAGGAGCTGTGTAATACAATTACAAAAATGCCCACACATATACTAACAGAGAGAGAAAAATGGATATAGGTATTCAGTCTAATGAACAAAATCTTAAAGTTCTAAAAGTCATTTTTATTTGGTTTTGGTATCTCATCAGCACTATCTGGGAAGAGGATAATGTATATCAAGGTGCCTGGGAGCATTGTGGTATTAATTTCTGGTTTTTGAACTTGTATATATGAATAAATCACTTCATCTAATTTTCAACAGTCTTGTTGCTTTTTTTATTCTTTTGAAATGCAGTGATTGATTCTTGGATTAATAGACTTTTTTCTTTCCTTAAATATTACAGATCACTTTAACATATAAAGGCCCATTGATATCAGATATTCTTGTATGCTTGCCTGCTTTTGCTGATTTATGGCTCTAAATCACCTTTATTGAATATTGCATGAATTATACCAAAAAGAATGGTGACATATTTGTCTTTATTCAATTATAGATGTAATAATTGAGGCGGAATTGCTTAATTCTGTGACAGAAAAACAGACAAGCTTGCCTGATGTCCCATATGAGCCAGATCTTGATATTGAGGTTGATTTTCCTAGAGGTTTGTACATTGATTTCTTAAAAGTATAGCATGATTGTTAACTTGCTTTGTGTTTTGAATGATTGTTTTTATATCCCCATGAAAAAAATCAGGGAGTTTATTATTACAGGTAGTCCTTGACTTACAGTCACAGTTGAGCCTCAAATTTCTGTTGCTAAATGAGACAGTTGTTAAACAAGTTGTGTTCCGTTTTATAACAGTTTTGTTCCAATTGTTAAGCGAATTAAGGCAGAAGTTAAGTGAATCACGTGGTTGGAAGTGAATCTGGCTTCCCCCATTTACTTTTCTTGTCAGAAGGCAAGTGTGAAGGTCACAAATTGTGATCCTGTGACTCCAGGAATGTCAGCTTGTGCTCCATTCAAAATCCAAGAAAGAAATACTTAAGACTCCATTAATTAGAAAAAAGATATCTTTTACTGGAAATCAAGTGGTAGCAACAAAAGAATTCTGAATCTGAGAAAATGAGCACGTAAATCACATATACAAAGTGATGGCAATGTTCCCACCCCCAATAGTTCAATTAAAAGTTGTGTATATCATCATGTGGACATCTCCAGGTGGTGATGAGGCCTCTGTCTGTTGACCTTGACATATTTTGATAAAGAGTTGGGGCTGTGCATAACATGGGATGGAAGCCTAAGCAAGAACCTTCCCCACCCAATTTATACAGTTCTGTTTTGTAACACCTCCAGCTCGCTTCCCATAACCATATCCCCCCTCCACCACCACCCCATTACTTATGACAGCCGAAAGATGCAAAGCAAAGGAAGAAAATCTTGAAGGTTAATAAGGACACTGCAACTCTCATAAATATAAATTGCAAAGCACCCAAATTCTCCAGAGTGGTGTCGATAGGATCCAGACGTGGGATGACTCTGGTCTGCCTGCTCTTTAGACTGAGTTGTTTAAGTTGAGGACACGCCTCCTAACCTATGGTCCCCAGTTTTCAACTCCGTCTACTGCTCAGTCAGACATGTTTTTGACAGCTCTTCTACTTCGGAATTGAAGCCTTTGATATAGGAATTTTTGGTTACATTTGCGTTTGAGAAGATAGCTGGAAAGAGTGTCAGACAGTACAGTCTTTACACAGTGTGAAGTCCTGAGCTCGTATCTGCAGGGTGGGACTGCTGTTTTCAATGCCACCTGGCAGCTGTCAAGTGGGACCTGCCATTTTGAGAGCAATCAGTCGTTTCATGGCATTCTGGCTATCGGGAGCTCCAGCGCTTTGAAATCTGCGCTTGGAGCTTTTTCTGAAATCAGGTGTCCTTGGGAATTCTGCAATGGTCATAAGTGTGAAAACAATCATAAATCACTTTTTCACTATCGTTACAACTATGAATGATCACTGAGTAAATGGTTGTAAGTTGAGGACTATACGCATTAGTTTTTTAACTTAAAATTTTATGAATCTGCAATATTCCAGAGTCCGCCATCAAACAAATGGATAAGCCAATAACTTTTTGAAGGAAAAGTTATCACAGATGCTCCATTCAATCAAGAAATAAAAATAAGACCTAGTGATGACTGCGGCTCAGATCACAAATTTCTTGTTACAAAATGAAGACAAACTTGAGAAATAAAATAAAACCATCAGACTAACAATATATGTCAATAGTACTCTATGTTTAGGCAGTGAAGCAAAAGAGAAGATTGATTTATGTATTACATTTGATCAATAGTGTTTTGAGAAAGCCCAATTGCCTCTTTAAAGAAATAAAGGATAATAATAAATCAGGCACCACAAATATATTTAAGTAAAAGGTTGAAATTAAGGGAATATTTCATGCAAAAACGTCCATGAGAAATCCAAAGTCAATAAGAAAGGCAGAGATAAATATAGACAAAATTTCTTGGTGCTGAGTCATCACAGGAATATGGGACAATAGTACATTTAGCTGCTAGCTGTTATATAATACTCTAAAAGCTAAATTATCAAAAGACTAAATTAAGGTAAATTGATGCTTTTCAATTGCAATGCTGCCAGAAATTGGTTTTATTTATTTATTCATTTTATATGCTGCCCAACTCCTAGTCATTCTGCACAAGGCACAAATATGGGAACAAAGAAAATTTAAACCACATAATCTTAAGGGACCTTCATACACTTTCACCAAAGGTCTGGCAAAGAGCCAGGTCTTCCAAGCCTTCAAAACACAGTAAGATGGGGCCATCTGAATCTCCAGGGGAATCTTATTCCAGAGGGCATATGCTGCTACAAAGAAAGTACACTTCCAAGACCATGATAGATGACACTGAAAAACACTCAGAGTTTATCTAGATCCACCTAAACAAAGGGTTATCACCCAGTAGTCTGAGGAGACAGGTGGCAGCCCTGGCTTCGGACATATCTTGGGATGATCTTACCTCCATATCTCATCACCCTCGCATTTTCAGTTTTCTGCCTGGTGCCAAGAACTTGAAGCCCCCCGTAGTGCACCGATATCCAACTTGGAACTTAAATAAGGTACTATTGGCCCTTACTACAGGTCCCTTCAAGCCACTAAGGACCACTACGCTTCGATTTCTAATCCACAAAGTAGTTTTCCTGATAGCAATTACATCTGCCCAAAGAATCTCTGAACTAGCTGCATTATCAGTACGCAAAGACCTCTGCATTTTCCATTCATGTAGAGTGGTTCTCAGACCAGATCCTACCTTCATTCTAAAAGTTAATTCGGCATTCCGTAGAGCCCAAGAATTGGTGCTCCCAAATTTTTGCTCACATCCATCACACAGGCTCGATCCATCACAATGGCACCTCTTGGATGTAAGAAGGGCCTTACGCATCTACATAGAGTGCATGGCACCCTCCAGAAAGGCAGAAGCCCTCTTCGTGTCCTTTCAGCCTAACACTCTGGGGCGCAAAGTTTCACCCTCTACCATAGGTAGATGGCTAAGGGCCACCATCGCTAAGTTGTATGACTCTCACTCGATTCCAGTACCCCAAGGCATTACCACTCACTCCACAAGGAGTGCAGCCACACAGCAGCATGGGTGATCCAAGCTACAATAGAGGAGATTTGCCAAGCTGCAACCTGGGCTTCTCCATCTCCATTTATTAGAAATTATAAAATTGACGTATTTGCTTCTGCTGAGGCTTCATTTGGTAGGCGAGTTCTGCAGCAAGTTATTTCAGAGACAGTTAGGTCTGTAACCCAGACGGAGTCCCTCCCTTAAGACAGTGCCAAGCTTTGGTATGTCCCATCACTGGATGCTCTGAACAGCTAATGGTACGCCCATTCTCTGTGAGCTGTGAAGAGCATCCAGCCCCACCCTTTAATTCCATCTGGTAGGGGGTCTGGTAGGGTTATTACATAGGTTTAAGCATATAGGGTATCAATACCTCGGCTTCACAAAACTGTGGATGCGAAGGAGGAGTCTCGTGGAGGAAGAGTGTCCTCAAGTTTAAGCCCAGCCTTCCTAGAAGAGACTGAAGCACCTCCCCATCACTGGATGCTCTTCACAGCTCACAGAGAACGGGTGTATCAGACAACGGGCGTATCAACACCCTTTTTGGCAAAATGAGGTCCATGTGGAGGACTGAGAACAGCATCACCTTTGGAAAGAATCAGTTTAGGGAAACTGACTTGAAGTATTTTTGCAAGGAAGTTTTATGAAAAGACCCAATAATTTAAGTAATTTGTCTGTGTGTGCCATACAAAGAGAATAAAAATGGAGTGTATGTCAGATATAATTGATATAAAGTTAATTAAAACTAGAATATTTGCTTTCATTGTTTTCTACAATTGTTAAAAGTACCTTTGAATCCTGAGTAAAATATATTGTAAAACAAATAATTCATCATTTATAAATATATGTACAAAATGTTTACTTTATCCTTGGTGGTTACACTCTTATATACATATGCAGCAACAGAAGAACTTGATACAGAGAATGAATTTTTGCTACCACCTGTATTTGGAGAAGAATACGAGGAACAGCCAAGACCTCGAAGTAAAAAGAAGGTATAATCTATTTTTGTTATTAGAATGGTAAACACAAGTAGTGTCTTCTTTGGTTGTGTCTTGTGATGGGAGTCTAATAATTGTATTTTGAGGGGCAATGAGACAGGTGATTTGTGCCTGTTGGTATTGTTTTATACACCATGTGTCTTTCCAAATTTCATAATTTACAGTGTGAAATAGACATTGTTTTTTTGCATACATTCATGAATACAACTAATTTAAGAATCCCACGCTTCGCTCCCAATGCATGTTTCATAGTTGGTGCCTATGGTTTACTGGTATTTCACCTCTCTTTAAAAGAAAAAGCATCATTGATTGTTCAGTATTAACAAGCACTGTTAATAAACAAAGTCTATTTCGATGGCAGGGACTAAAGAGAAAAGCTGTGTCAGAATACCATTCTCAAGATGATGCCTCTGAGAACTCAGAGTGCAATTTTCCTTTCAAGTATGCGTATGGTGTAAATGCATGGAAACATTGGGTAAAAGCTAGGAACTTAGAGGAAGATCTGTCGGTACTAGATGAATTAAAATCAAGTAAGTATCTCATTTACCTTTAAGTGTTTAGTTTAAAACATACAGACAGTATGCCTAGCAGATAAGACTGTAGAGCTTGGGTGTGTATTCAGATTTTGTTTTTGTAATGGGGTTGTAAAGGTTATGTCTTTATCTTCATCAGGCAAACGAGATCATTGTATATGGACAATTACTGCAAAGTCACTAAGCATTAAGCGTCGCAAAGAAATCAATATTTTAAATAAAAAGCCATTGCTAAATGTCTTACGTTTGAAAGAGGTTTTTATGTTGATGTTTGCAATATTTGAATATGTTTATTTTGTACTCATCTGCTGAGTGCTTTATTTATCGATAAGAGACAGCATTACATGGTACCCTACATTTCCCACTACAGCAAAGTCAGTAAAATTGAAAGAAGATATTATATCACATACTTCTACTGAGCTAAATTTTGGGCTGGCACACTTTGTAAATGAAGTCCGAAGACCAAACGGAGAAAACTATGCACCTGACAGTATCTATTATTTGTGTCTTGGGATTCAGGAAGTGAGTAATTTAAATATTAGATAATCTGCATGTGGTTGATATATATTTTTTCAAATAAATGTGATTGACAGAACAGAATTATCGGTTGAAATACTAGCTGCATTTACACTTTCTACAAAGCCATGATTTAATGCAAAAGTCTCCTAACTTGGCAACCTTAAGACTTGTGGACTTCAACTCCCAGAATTTCTCAGTTGAAGTCCACAAGTCTTAAAGTTGCCAAGTTTGAGGACCTCTGGTTTAATGTCATGTAGATCAATTGGAACTAACAGAAGCAGGTCCCAGGCTTATGTAATTTTTCTCCTTCTGTTCTTCTACAGAGTGGAGAACTCATATTTACTGTGTCATGCACTCCCAAAATTTCAGCTTTTCATCGCACACTATTTAAGTTTATATCATGGTTTACAAAAACCCTGACCAGTTTTAAAACAATGCTCCTTCAAATCATGTGTTTCGAGATTGACGTGCTGCAGGATCCTTGGTATAGAATGAGAGGTTGTGTAAAAATCATTCCCTACTTCCTTGAATGAATCCCAAATCCCTCACAAAGATCAAGCCAATTAGTAGTTAAATTAAGGTTGCTTTCTTATCCAATTATTTTTTATATGCATGCAAATGATCAAAAACAGTTTGGCAATATTATGTTTGAGTATACTAACTTTTATATTCTTCTTTTTCTATAGTACCTAAATGGAAGCAATCGAGAAGATAATATCTTTTTGGATACTAATTATCATACATTTATGCAGGAAATAAATAAAATACTCAGAAGCTGGCAGCCCAGCATACTTCCAGATGGTAATTTATCTTGTTTTTGATATTTTTTGTCTTTGGCTCTATGTTCCTTAAGCAATTCACACCAGAATAATTCATTACTAATTGTTATATGTTATGTAAAGAATGTTGGGTTTTATAAGCATAGTTTAATCTTTAGTTGATTTGTTGAGCTAAGGTACTTGGTCTTAAATATTTCATATGTTTTTCAGATTAATGTAACCCCTTTTTTATTTTCTTAGGTTTTTTAATGTTGGAATTGCTTAGGTCTGTTTCTTTATAAATCTTTGTAAGACTTTTCTTTTTCAACACTTAGGTTCGATATTTTCTCGAGTTGAGGAGGACTATCTCTGGAAGATTAAACAGCTGGGATCCCATTCTCCAGCTGCTCTTTTAAATACACTATTCTACTTCAACACCAAATATTTTGGTCTGAAAACAGTGGAGCAGCACTTAAGACTTTCCTTTGGCACTGTTTATAGACATTGGAAGAAGAATCCTCTAACAAAGGAAAGCAAAGCTTGTCTTAGATATCAGGTTTCCTCTCTGTGTGGAACAGATAATGAAGGTATTGAAACTTTTTGTTCCATTGGCAAAGTTATTGGGCTACATTGCTTGCAAAGCCAGTAGATACTATAGGAAGACATTGGGGCCTCTCTGCTACTTGGATATGGTTTTTCTTATTATTCATTAGTCTCTTCCTTAAGCAAAGGGCTATATTTTACATAGCTTCTGGAAAGAAAGTAAAAAAATACAAAATAGTGATTCAGTATTGATCTTTCTCACACAGAGAAAGAAGGAGAGTATTTCTGGCAACCCTTCTCCACAGTTTTCAGACTGGAAGTCTCTACCACAGAGATTAAATTCAGAATGTAGAGTATCAGTCCTTTTCTGTAGCTGGGCCATAGCAACTTAAGGTTATTGATTTCATTAGATAATCTTATTTTTCTCTTATTGTTTATTCTTTAAATGTCATTCACTTTACTTCTACTGGTCCTTAACTGGGTTCACACATTATACTTTTCTTATTTTTCTCTTATTGTTTATTCTTTAAATGTCATTCACTTTACTTCTACTGGCCCTTAACTGGGTTCACACATTATACTTTGTCATATATGATTTGTTTGGTTTTGTGTGGTTGTAGCTGGGGTTATAGATTAATTAGTTCAACAAGCCATGCTTAAGTATTGGTGGAATTAAAAACAATTAAGCTAAGTAACTAATTACGAACTTTTGAGGACTGAGATAACAGAATTGTGTGTCAACTTGGGAAAGAGACTAATATATTAGAATAATACATTTGGTTTAAATAGCAAATTTAAATGAAATGTAGAAAAGCAGATTCTCAGCTTATTCTGTCAGGTAAAATACTTGTGTAGAAAGAGTCTTCATTCAGGAAAGGAAAATAACTGGAACTGGGACTTAGGTTTTTCATCTTTTCCTTGATAAAGCCACAGTTAAAATTACTTCGATGAAGTTGCTGAAAAAATATACTTAACTGAAAAAAAAAAAAGATATTACTGAAAAAATATTTCTGAATCTCTCTTTCAGGTAAGACAGTGATTGCAGCATCACAGTATTATAGCTGTTATTTTTGTATTTAATTCAGTCCTTTGTGGTATAATTTGTCTATTTTTAAAATAAAATCAATGACAAAAATCATATTGTACTATTTTCGCTTTTTAAAAAGAAGATAAAATTACTACTGGAAAAAGGAAGCATGAAGACGATGAGCCAGTATTTGAACAAATGGAAAACATCGCAGATCCTTCTAGATGTCCTGTGAAAATGTTTGAATGCTATTTATCTAGGAGGTATCTTTTTTAAAAAAGATTTTAATTGTGTCTGAGTCTATATGTGGACCTTTTTTTCATTGGGTTTTACAATTTTTATCTGTGGGCACTCATAAACACTCCAAAGGAAAGAAATATAAAACATATTAATTTTAACATCACTCGTATTCATCAATAATTCTGCTAAATGATCTTATCTCCCAACATTCTTATATACTGTATTAAATAAAGAGTCCTAGATGTTCACACATCAAGTTACCTGTTTCATGCTTAGCAACTGTGTCATGCTTAACAGGCCAAATTTATAATATTCTGGTGTTCCTCCAGGTTTTGGAGCAAACAAAATCCAGACTAGGCAAGAAGGGTAAGGGTGCAGTACATCATCCTGTTAGCTCTATAGCAGCTCTCAACATTGTTCTCCCTATTGTTCCAGCATCTTCCCTTTCCTCTGTCCTGATTGTCCCAGCATCTTCTCCCTCCAAGGTAGCATATCCCCTTGGCCCATCCTCAGCCTCTGCCATCGGTGATATGCACAGCACATCCAATTGGTATGCTCATCTCAACAGCCACCATTACTGAGCTCCCAGCATCCCTCCAGCCTCCTCTTCTCAGACATTGATGTCCTTGGTTTTCCTTTGCTCCTTAACTGGACCACTTTTGCCAGAGCAAATGTGCCTCTTTTGTTTTGTACACATATCAGTCCCCATCACACAGTCCAAAATACTTGCAACAAGTATATTTATAAACTATATCATTTATCTATTCAGGCAGTCCTTACTTAATACCCATTTTTCAGCAACAGTTTGAAGATACAACAATACTAATCGAAAGGCATTTAGGCCTGGTCTTTGAAGTTATAGGCATTGTAATGCTCCTGTAGTCACGTGATCAAGTAGGCTTCCCACATTTACAACTTGGGGGTGCCCTTGAACTCTCTTACCCACAATCTCCACCCCATCTCTTCAGCTGCCTCATACTTTGCTGGGTCTGCCACCCTGTCCTCCACTACACTGCAAACCTGTACTCCACCATGAATTCCTGTTATCCTGCACTTCTGTTGCTCTGTACAACTGCCGTCCCAATTAACTATCATCCTTTTCTTCCTCCTGCTGCTCACAAAGTGTTCCTGGCCTGGTGATGAAACTGTTGGCCTTGCATTGTCTTCCCAAAGCTTCCTTTGACCCAGCAGCTGACTTGTAAAGTTCCAGTCCTAGGCACTCTATCAGCACCGAGAGGAAAAAGACAATGAAGGTCAACTGGGAGTGGTGTAGGGTAGTTGGAATACAGGGCAACAGAATACAGGGTGGCCAAAGGTAAAGATGTGGGAAAATAGGCATATAGAAGAGTTGAAGCAAAGGCAACTATAGCAGAGCAGAAGAAACATGAGATCCTAGCCTAACAGTGGCGCAATCCTGACCTAACGACTGCAACCAGGACTACCAAAATTGTCATTGCTAACAGTGCAGTCAGGTGATGTTATACTTAAAGCTTAGATGTTATCCAAAGATGTTATCACTGAGCAGAGGAATTTCCAGTTCTAATTAGGGTTGTTAAGCAAGGATTTACAGAACTTTGTACCTCCATCAACACCCAAAATAGTAACAGAGGAAGTTAAGAAGAAGCAAGGGTTACTTGTATAATAGCAGTATTTTAGATTGTATGAAGTGAATATTTCATTGATATTTAAAAGTCAATAGCTGCTGTCTGGTAAATAAATATTCCTTCTGCTCTAAACTACTTTATATTATGCTTTAAACCAGGGGTGTCAAAACTGATTTTCTTCGAGGGCCGGATCAGCATTGCAGTTCTTCTCCATGGGCCGGCAGGGGGTGGTGGTGGAAGAAGAGATAGGATGGATGCCTCCTGCGGCACTCTACCAGCCAAAATGGGGTGCCGGGGGGGCATGAGGCCCCTGGGCTGGTAGAGCCCAGGCCATTTTTGGCTGGCAGAGGACATCCAGGCCAAAAATGGAGTGCAGGGCGTCATGTGCGGTTCTCCCAGTGTCCCATTTTGGCTGCCAGAGGTACCATGGTCCATTCCTTTGCTATCTGTGGGCCAGATTGAAGCACCCTGCAGACCGGATTTGGCCCACAGGCCTTGAGTTTGATACCCTTTGCTTTAAACTGACATTATTACAGTGACTGTATATTTAAAATAATATGTGCCCCTTATTAATTTTGCTCTTGTTTTGTTCCTTACAGCCCGTCAAATCTCACTCAGAGAATGGACGTGTTCTATTTGCAGCCAGCTTGTCCACTATCTTCGGAGAGTCCCATTTGGTATACTTCCACTTCAGTGGACCGCAATACTTTGGAAAATATGCTTGTACGGGTTCTTTTAGTAAAAGATATTTATGATAAAGACAATTACGAACTGGATGAAGACATAGATTAAACACTTCCCAAATTCACAGAAATACAACAGCATTAGCTAGTCATGCTGCTAGATTTTTATTATGGAAAAAAAAAACATTTCAAGTTTACTCTTTGTTTAACATGTTTTGTAGCAGTGTACCCTTTGCTGGGTATTACCATGTATATAATCTGTGAGAGAAAATGGCCATTATTCTGCATAGTGGTTTTAGGATACTTAACAAACCCATTCATTTTTAATTATTATTTATTTGGTTAGATATGTTTGTAATTTTTTACATTGCAAAATTTGAATGAGAATGTGCCATGTGTAATATTCAGGGTGGGTGGGGTGGGGAGGGTGTCATAGTAAGCAACATCCATATTGCACAACATCACTGTTGCAGAGCTTCCTTGAAAGAGTTGGGGCTTTTAACTGGGATCTGAAATCAGGTAGTTGTGTATGGATAGCACTACTAAAGTTTAGGACTTGCTGTGTATTTCCGAATTTTTTAAATAAATTGTAAACTAATAGGTTTTTTACTCTTAGTTACTGATGCCTTATGAGGTTATCTAGAAAGGTTCCATCTTATGTACCAAAAATAGGAGGAAAAAAAAAGAGAATGCTGTTAATATTGATGTACTGTAATGTGAATCAATGCTGGTGAAAATTACTTTTCTGGGTTGCTCTTATTAAAAAAAAAATCTTAGTATCTTTCCTTGTGACTCTCTGAATTTGAACTTACAAATACAGTGTATTTTACATAAAGAGCACAAGAGGGAAAAATGTATCCATTTGGATTTTGCCCTTCGATAGGATGCATACTGAAAATTTTTTTTTGAAAGTTTACTTAAATTCAAAATATACATCTATCTTACGTTGTTAATATTCTTTATGCTTTTTGCAGTATATTCACAGGAAGGCATATCAAAATATAAATAAAACAAATGCAACAAAAATAAATAGTGTATAGTGGCCAGATAAACCTTAACAGCAATATAACGTAATAATTTGAAATGAAAGAAATAAAAACAGGATTAGCATAAAAAATATAAGTAGGTATTGAGAAAGCTCTTTGGGGGACAAAATTCTATAATTTGACATCCACTGCTGGAAATTGCTGTATCTTCATTAACAGATTACAGCATAAAAATACCTGCAATTCTGTAAATTAAATCCTTATTTTGTTGCCTGTACTTACACATTCATTTCTCTTCACTGTCTACAATCATTGCTCCCCGTCACCTGGAATATTTATTGTGCAGATGTGAGCTATATGAATGGCTGCTGCTGAATTCCGACAAGTTCAGCACAAACGACGCAGCTGCATTTTTTGCCTTTTGTAAGTAGTCACCCAGAATTGCCTTGCACAAAGAGAAAGGGGCTCAGAGACATACAGCAGTACTTATTCTCTGTGACTCTATGAAGTACAATTGTGGAGAATTTCCAGAGTTTGAAGAATTGGTTTTTCAGGCACCAATGGAAAGAGAAGGGTTGGGGTCCCAGCATATAACCAGTAGAGTATGAGAGTCAAAACGGTTCAGATGATGGTGGCAACCAAAGTCCTCCTTTTTATGAGAGGAAGGGGAGCCTCCTGATTTTGGATACTAATATCCTTTGATGCCTCTGGTATAATCCTATACTTGCATATACGAATTATACAATTGTATTTGCTTGTTGCTTGGCCCCATTTTTAGGTTATGTACTATTGGATATATGTTTTCTTCAGTGCAGTGCAGAAATACTTAGCATGCTAATAGTTTCACATTAAAGATGATTCTTGAACAAGTATCTTGCTGATGTCCATCATTTAATAAACAGTGGACCAATCTGAGGCAGATTTATATAGTCTCAAACAGGCTAGATTCTTGGAGTGAACTTGGCAGGTAGGAATTGACATTCATTTGAACCAGAATATTGTGATAGAATGCATACTCTGCATATAATGACTGCACATCCAGAATTAATAGTGACATTTGGAAGTGGGGAGGGGCACCACAATTGAGCATTTTATTATTAGTGCAAATGCTTTTGCCACAAAATTGTAGTACTTTAAAAAAATTAATTGATTTGTGGTACAGATTTTAAAGCAACATATCACATGCTTATTTTGGGGGGGGGGTATGTATGTGTTTTCAATTTTAAGACTGTGCTAACAAAAATGAAGTTGATAGCCATTTGTCATTTCAAGGATGCCATTTTATTCCAAAAGCATGCCACATTTGAGAGAAAGAAACCTCATTCGTACCAGAATAAGCTAAATATAGAGAGGAGTCTTTTGAAGCTATTGTGGAAATCAAAATCTAGTATCTGTGCGGGGACTTTAAAGATCAATCAGCGGGTTCAACACAAAATCACAGCTGAACAATGTTCAGTCAAAAAGTACATAACCCCATGTTTTTACTCTGCATGGAGACTTAAATATGTTAGCTGTATTGATAATAGCATGCTAAAATAATCTTCAAGATTGTATATTGAAAAAATGTGCTTGTTAAATCCATACTAGAAATGTGCTGTTTATCTTATTTCCCTGCAGTTCTTTTATTACCATGACTCCATTTTTCCAGTAGGCATTAAAAGTTATGTTTCTTTAGTATCAATTCAATGCACTCATAGAAAAATAGCTAACATGTATTATTTTCTATTGCAGTATTTTATTCCATCAAATTAATTACTAAAAGAAGAAAAACTACAGGCTGAAACTATTAATATAATGGTATAATATTGTAATTCACCCTTCCACCCACACAACTGGGAAGGTGGGAAAGGCCTGACAATTTAACTTTATTACTTGAAAATGCTGTCCTTGCCTCCATCAGAAAACTGAGGTACAGATTTATCCTTCAAGCATCAAATGTTTTTAGTGCTTTCCATGCCCCCAAAAATCCATGGATCCTGATGGTGGACTGATTCCAAACACTAGCTTGGAATCAAGCAAAATATGCTTCCTTAATCATCAAGGATCAATCTTAGACCAATGTTTTTCAACCCTTTAAGTTGTGTAGACTTCAACTCCCAACATTCCTCATCCAGCCACACATCTTAAAGTTGTCAAGGTTGAGAAACACTGATCTAGATTTTGATCTCATTTTCTTTAGATAGCAATAACAATCCTCAAGCTTTTGAAGGGAATTCAGGCCAAAACTCAAACTATTTTGATACAATGCTAAACAAAAAGAAACAGTTCAAACATGTACAGATAATCTTACTTGGAGCTCAGGGACTTCTTTTTTTACTTTTAGACAAGAGGCTCAGATGTGTCTTAAATTTATTTTTTAATGGAGGGATTTTAATCAATCTCTGTTCAATTCTCCTTTAGTTGTGGTTCTGGGTATATGTTTTGAGAAATAAACATTTGCAAGTTTTCACTATATAGTGCAACATGCATGGTTACCAATAATTACCAAGCATGTGTACAATCCCATTTTAATCCCTGCCACATATGACTCTTTAATCTAGATTACAGGCTTCACATATTACTGCCTTGAATCAGGATAAACTAGATGCTCTCCTTTAAAGTTATCATACTGTATTTATGAGAATAACAAAATGGCAGCTGTTTTGAGTTTACATGCACAATAATCCTATAACCTTGTTTAAAGAGCTCCATTTGTGTGTGGATGTAAAACAAGATGTAAAACTTTATTATGTAACCACAGACAAAATGTATTTCTTCCAATGAAATATAGCATTGCATATAGCTATATTAATAGACCCTTAACAACAACTGTACTTTAGTTATGAACTACATTTTTAAGAGAAAAAATGTCAGTTTACAAGGTGTGAATCCCACTAAAGTGTTAGTTTAAGTCAGCAACAAATGTAATGCTTCTGATCTCGTAGCTTCTGATCTTCTGATTCCCTCTCACCCTCACTTGGCTTTAGCCATGGCAGAAGATGTAAATCTCATTGAGAAAGAAAGTTTGTTAACTCATAATTTCAGACTAATTACAAACTTAGAAAAATCTAGTTTTTAATAGCCATGGTTAGTCCCGATGCAGAATAATTTATTGATTCACAATAGCACGATAATCCATAATGGGGGTTTCTTGGTTTTGGCTTAGCACAATGTATACACTGCAGTAGTGCTCCATGGTTAGGATAATTGTGATGAATGGGCACAGAATGAATAAGTCTCATGAAAGGCAGTGGTGTCTTAGGTTATCAAAAATGCAATGTGTGTGCATCAAGCTGAATATTGCCTGGCACATCTCTTTGATGAGAAAGTTGTTCTTTGCAGTAAAAATGATCAGAATTTGCTGCTGATGTGTAGTTAACTTTCTGTACATAATTGTATTTGTTTATTTAATGCTATGCTGTCTTTTTCCACTCAGTTTCTTAAAATTTTGTTTGTTTATTCCAGTTTTACTGTCTAATTTTTTAAAAAAATAAAATTTAATTTGCTCCTCCTCAAAAGAAGACTCGGCAGCTTAATAATGGTCACAGAACCAAGCGCGTTATACTTTAAAAACTTTCAAGACCCATAAAACATTCATCATCAACATTGGCTGTTCTTTCTAGTTGTTCTGTTTGTTTGTTTTTAGATGAAATGGACCAAAAATAGCAATAGCACTTAGACATATATATTGCTTCACAGTGCTTTACAGCCCTCTCAGAGTGGTTTTACAGAGTCAGCCTCTTCCCCCCCAACAATCTGGGTCCTCATTTTATCCACATCAGGAGGATGGAAGGCTGAGTCAACCTTGAGCCTTGTGAGATTCGAACTACCAAATTGCATTCAACTGGCAGTCAGCAGAAGTAGCCTGCAATACTGTGTCACCATGGCTCAGGAGGTTCATAAATATTTGTAGATGCTTAGAGTTGTACAAATAATACTATGGCTGCCCTTACATGGCATGCAAGTATTCACAAGGCACCATTTTCTACCTGCATCTGCAGTTCCTTAATTGTTTTTAATCATGTTCTGTCATGATGCAAATAGACCAGGGGCATCAAACTCAAGGCCCGCGGGCTCAATTCAGCCCACAGGGTGCTTAGATCTGGCCCATGGGGCCTGGAAACAGGAAAGGACCAGCCTATAGTGCCTCTGCCAGCAAAAATGGAGCTTGAGCGGGGTGAAAATGGCTTGGGGATACAAGCCTCTTTTCGCTGGCAGAGGGCTAGCAAAACAAAACAAGGAGAAACATTTCCCCTTTTGCATTTGAGCATGCAAGAAGGGACAGGAAGGGAGAAAGGAAAAGAAGGGAAGAGAGCAAGGAAGGAAAATAAGGAAGGGAAGGAAGAAGAAAGAATGAAGTGGGAAGGAAAAAGGAAGGAAGGCGATTATAATGAGTGAGGGATGGTATCAGGGAATACCTGCCTTAACACTTGGCCACCACAGTGCCCCGACACGAGTCCCGTGTCATGGCCACCATGGCCATGTGCACCCCAGCCATGGCCACACATCTGGCCATGCCCCATGCAACCTCCCAACCCTCCGAGGTCAAACACAACCTTGATGTGGCCCTCAATGAAATCAAGTTGACACCCCTGAGATAGATGATCTATGTTCTTATGTAAAGGCAGATTCAGAGCCTACAATTTACAAAATGCTTTGGCAGAAGCTCCATTTTAAAGCATCTCATGCAACTTAAAGCTTAAAACTTAAAATTTTAAAATGCATTCATTTTTCTTTGCTTTAATGGCTGACAGTGGAAAAGTACTGGTAATAGAGCGTTGTACAGCTTACAAAAGAGAATCCCCACCCACTACTTTTCTTCTTGCAAAGAACTAATTTGAAAATTTTTAGAGCTTTAGGATATCAAAAACCTGATCTTTAAGATTTCTGCTTGGTTGTCAATATGGTAGTTTGCGTGTGTGCATGTGTGTATTTAGGACTGGGGCATTGAGACTACAGGTACAAATAACAAATGAAGTTTTTGCTATATGGCATAATCTTTTACTTTCTGATTTTTTAGAAACCTTAGGTGTTTAATGTCTACTTTCCAGCTTTTCATAAATCATTGATTTGGATATTGTGCTGGTAAACAGTAGATGGCAGTATTGTGATTTGATTCATTAAGATTTTGCTTTGAAAAATTGGAAAATTCCCTTCTCTCTGATAACAGAAGACTGAAACTTAAATGATAGAATAATTTTTAAAATCCCCTATGACCAGGAGATGGCAGCAAAATGCTAGAGATATCCGGATTTTTGCAGTCTAAACCTGTAGTCATAATCCCCACAGCCTTTCTCTAAATACATTACTGTATGAAAGTAAGAAACTCCATCTATAATTGGCTACCTCAAAAAGTGCTTTTCACTAATTTAAGACTATAATTTCATGCCCTGCATTTCTAGAACAATAAAGAAGACATATGAGCTTCATATTTCATCTATCCATTTATAGTATTTACTATCCACCAAAATCCAAATAGTAGCAAAGGGGGAAAAATCATAGTCAGAGAAATAGCAATAGCACTTAGACTTATATACCGCTTCACAGTGCTTTAGAGCCCTCTCTAAGCAGTTTACTGAGTCAGCATATTGTCCCCAACAATCTGAATCTTCATCGACTCAGAAAGATTGAAGGCTGAGTCAACCTTGACTCAAATCTAAAATTAGTATGATGAGTTGATAACTAATATAATTATCAATTAGTACTACAGGGAGTCCTCAATTTACAACTGTTGAACATATTTAAAATTCAGGTGCTTGGCAACCAGCATGTATTTATAATATTTGCAGCATCATGGGGTTATGTGATGCCATTTATGAGTTTCCCAAATGGCTTCTAACAAGTAAAGTAAGTGGAAGTTGGGTTTGCTTACTGATCCACATAACAATTGCTGCAATTCACTTAACACCATAGCAAAGGTCATAAAATCAGGCATGACTCGTTTAACAACAGCCTGGCTTAGTAATCCAATTCTGGCCTTAGTTACGGTTGTAAATTGAGAACTACCTATACCACATTAGCCCTCATTCATCTTTTTTCAGGGATAAATATATTGCATTTTTATCTGATCATCTGATTGTATTTTTGGTGCGAGGGAATGTTTTTCTAATGAGTTTCCAGAATTATAATCATATTAATTTTGATTTTAATCTAGATTTTAAACTGCATTTTTAAAAAAGATTTTTTTAAAAAAGTTGAAAAACAGCTATTAAAGATGAATGAATGGTTCAGTACCATTAAAGGAACATCTCTTCAAGTACAATTACTGAGAATAGCATTTTGAATTTTTGGAAATTGCATCAAACCAATTAAGCAACATGAGAAAACACTTCCTGATCATAACCTGATTAGGTTTTACAGGTTAAATATTACAAAAACTGCCTTGCAAAATTAAAAAGAAGTGGAGACTTCTGAAACAAAGATCTAAAGTATAGTATGATAACCTGCTGATCATATTTAAGGTGAAGATTTTGGAGGATTAAAGGCATATTATCTACATGATATAAAACTGGGCTTTTTGAAGGTACTTTCTTAAATTACTCAATCAAGATGATAACCTAAAGGACAGAAAGAGATCTGTATGTACCCAAGTACCTAAAGTTTCTATTTGCAGGAGTATTGATCATAAATTTCTGTTAACTAAGGTGAATAATCTTGCAATGTCTCTCTTGCTTGTACACTCTTTTCTCAGGTCAAGAGACATGTTAAACAAGAGTTTAAGGCAAGATGGTGTTTCTTATAGTGAGATGCTTAGCCTTCCAAGGGCCCAAACCCTCATCCTCATATGTCATTAAAATATTCCTTGTTTATGATCAAAAGCCATTAACAGAGACTTCTTAAAGAGGACAAACAGTGGAGGAAGTTCAACCATTTTATTTTTATTTATTTTTATTCAATCATTACAATACTACTGGGCAGCATTTTTGTGAGTTAAAATGCAATGTAAAAAGCTCTTTTGATCCCCCCGATGTATTCCTGATTACTTGATTTCTAACCTCAAGGAACAAAAAGAGAGAAGAAATTATACCATGCAGGGTACAATAAAAAAAATGAACTTTTGATTAAAATCACTCATTATCCATGGTACTCTTGACTACCAAAGTTTGGTAGCAAAAATTGCATTGTTGACTTTTGATAGGTTAAATTCTATAATGTTCACCATTAAAATGAGAGAAAAGGAAGTGACAAAAACATTTTTAAGGGTATCTGATCTCCCTGTGCCCAATTCAGCATTTTAACCATTATCCCTCACTGCCTTCTATAGGTGTGTGTGTTTGGGTGTGTTCTCATTTAGCAACCACAGTTACAACAGTGATGCAAAAGGAACTTTGTGACCTCTTACAGAAATGACCTTTGCATTTCTGTAAAGCAACAGCAATATCAGCAATGGCACTTAGAGTTACATTTCACAGTGCTTTACAGCCCTCTCTGTTTACAGAGTCAGCATATTGCCCCCAACAATCTAGGTCCTCATTTTATTGACCTTGGAAGGATGGAAGCTGAGCAGGTCAGAATTAAATTGCTGGCAGGCAGCAGAATTAACTTACAATATACAGTGAATACAATGCATTCTAACCATGGTTCTAGAGAAAAGATAAGCTGAAATAAGATCATAAACTCAGACACAGTCATTATTTCACTTAGCAACTACCTTATTTAACGACCAATTATGTTTGCTAAATGAAGACTATTTGTATACATAGATATACACACAAGCATATCAGTGATAGCAATAATAAATAAAGCCTTGTCTTCTAATACAATATTTTCATTCCATCTTCTGGATCTCTTAGAAATATCTGACTGGTCACACTTAGAGGTGAAATAAATCTTTTTTTTTAATGTTGCTAAATCTTAAGTAGCATTCTTTTTCTATTTCTGTTTCGGGAATTCTAGCTTTTTCCTTTCACATGCAAAACTATTGAAAGCTATCAGGTCCAAAAGATTGCCATCCTTGTGTTAGACTGATGCCAATAGAAATATAAGTAGTCCTCATTTAACAACTGTAATTAGACTGGGAATCCAGTCACTAGGTAAAGTGGTCTTTAAGTGAAATATTACGTGACCATGCCAACCCGTGAGGGCACAGTTACACTTGAGTCCATTAAGCGAATCACCCAATGGTTAATTGAGACTGCAACTAGCAACCTTCTGTTGTGTTCCCCCTTGATTGCTTGGTGGAAGCCAGCAGGGAGCACTGCAAATGGTGATCACATGATTGTAGGGACATTGCAATGGTCATAAGTGCAAGAACTGAGTCACTTTTTCAGTCCCATCGTAACTTTATGCAATCGCTAAACAAATTGTTGTTATGAGCCACCTCTATTATATATATAGGTAAAAGTTCCCCTCATACATACTAGTTGTTTCCAGCTCTAAGGGGCAGTGCTCATCTCTGTTTCAAAGCTGAAGAGCCAGCGCTGTCCAAAGACTTCTCCATGATCATGTGACCAGCATGACTAAATGCCAAAACTACACAGAACACTGTTACCTTGCCACCAAAATGGTCCCTATTTTTCTATTTGCATTTTTACATTTTTTTGAACTGCTAGGTTGTCAGACACTGGGACAAGTAACGGGAGCCCACTCTGTTATGCAGTGCTAGGGATTCAAACCGGCAAACTGGCCTTTCTGATCAACAAACTCAGTGTTTTAGCCACTGAGCCATTGCGTCCCATGATACACTGTTTGTCAAAGAATGATTATGGTTATATTTTGGTGACTTGAACCTTGAGCTTGTTTGGAGATTCTAGATGGGAGTGCATCAATAATATAACCTTAATGGAAGATCTGAGATGGATGTCCTCTTCCACTGAGTGTGCATCTTTGAAACACATGGAGCAGTGAGATAGGATGGGGATGCCCCTGTAGCCAACCAGATCTGCCAAATCTACACTAGAGATCAATGAGATGACATTACAACTAAATCACTTGCCTCTCTTTCAGCCACTATTTTGTATATCATAGGCAGGTCTGTGAAGAACCGTGCAGAGTTTCTAAACTTTACAATAAAGTGATCAATAAAGTTGATGTGACATGTTCAAGCGTTTTCTTTTCTGATGTGATTCCATCTTCTGATTTAGGACAATTAGCAGATTGGAATAATGTGTGACTATTTGGGCATGTACCAGTGCAGAAATGTAGCATTTAAATAAATACCTGAAAGGATTGTACTTTCCCTAATACTTTAGATTAAATTGCAATTGGAGATTAGGAAAATAGCAAAAGGGGAATAGAGTAGCTGTGGTGGTATCTCAACCCCTGTAACATTCTCTCTTGATATTAAATTTCAAATGAGATTTTTCAACAATTATACAGCTAATAAGGAGTCCTTAGTGTTTTCTGAGGCTTGTTTTCTTGCAGGTGTTTCATTACCCAAACTAGTAACATCATTAGTGCTAGTTTCACTCGTGCTGATGGTGTTACCTAGTTTGGGTAATATGTAAAACATCTGCAAGTAAACAAGCAAGCAACAAAGTTCCCACATTTGAACCCTAAGCTACTTATTGGGTAACTTCTTGCTCATAATATTGTATTCTATTGAACTGATTCTGGAATATTTATTAAAGCGAGCTTGAGATGTTAATTTCAGAAGCTATGAAGATGGAAATTATGACGTAAAGCATTTTACTTGTATTCACAGCAATCATTTTAAAACAATCTTCAACTGCCCTAAGCCTGGACATGCTAAATACCATGGTTACTTTCATATCAGAGCTGTGATCACACACCCATTAAAACCTGTGGAATATTTGCAATAAACAGATTTCTTATTGCAAAGGAAAACTATGCAAATATTAATATTAACTGTGGATGTATAACTTTGTTAACCCCAAGGATTTTAGGTGAATGAGAACAGATTGCATTTTATGTCATATTTATGCAAAAATATTGAATATTCAAAAGATTCACAAACTTTTAAACACCACATCATACTCATTCCTTTTCTCTTTTGCCTCCACCCACCAAAAGATCTTGGGAAGGGCTGCTGGAAATTAAGGGAAAGCAACAAGTCGTCCCTTGCCTAGTAGCATTGGAGAGAAAGGTTAAAAAAATAGTCTTTTTTCTCATATTTACTGGGAAAAAATGAAAAGTAACTATGTCCCAGTTTCCCAGTGATTTGACTGGCTGATCAACTGATGAACAAAGGAAGAATATTGCATAAATAGCAATAAGAAATGAAACAGTTTATTTAAATTAGCTACTTAGGTAATCCTCAGTTAATGACCACTGTTCAGGAACTATGTGAAGTTACAATAATGCTAATCAATTGGTACTTATGAGTGTTCCTGAAAGATCTGGGCATATCAGCACCCCCACAGTCATGTGGTTATGATCTGGGTCCTTAGCAATCGCCTCTCATTTATGATGGTTGCAATAATCCAGAGTCGTGGAATTGCAATTTGTAATCTTCCCTGCTGGCTTGCTGCATGGAAAGTCAACAGGAAAACGGGAAGAAAAGGTTACAAGTCATTCCCTCTACTTTCCCACGTCCCCTCCTGCCCTCTGTCTGGAGGACTCACTACTTGCCAGACCACACTCGCACTGCAGCAATGATGAAATGTGCACCTGGAGAATCAGTAGATAAAAGAGTTTTGGCAACACAGAGCTTTCCCAGAGAGATTAAGATACTGGGTAATGCTAAGAATCTCTCAATAAATATCCAGTATGTTAGAAAGTTATAGCTTTAGTTTGGGAAGATTCTGTCCATTAGGTTTAGTTTGGCAAGATAATTTGCCAAACTAAAGATCATATTATTTAGTGATGGAAATTCCAGGAGCAACTGTTATTGTAACTTAAGGTCCATTAAAACTATTAAGCTCAATATTTTATTCCTTCTGAATGTTACTAGTTTTCCTGGTTCTTTGACACCTCTAATGGATCACTTTAGAGTCTGGTCTCATATTTTCATTAATTTACTTCTACTTTTGAACCAAAATTGTTTCAGGTATACTATTCTAGCTCTAGCAAATGGAATTTCTATTATAGTTTTTAAATACAAAGTGTATACTTATTGTCTTAAAGCCAGGCTATTTCACTAGGTTACCTTTGTCTCATTGTGCAAATAAGAACTTCTGCATGGTATTAAAATGTTTACCAAATCAGTGTTGCTTTTATATATTTCAAACAACTACCAGTGCTATTTCACAGTTTAATTGGAACATTTTTTTATTTATTAAGCATAGTATTATAGGTTACATCATATTATTTAACTCTTCCAATACAACAAATGTCCAACAACAAATGTCCAGGTATGAGAAATATAATTTAGTTATGAGTAAACAATATAATAAAATATGATTATTATAAGTGAAATAACTGGAGCAGTGGTTATGAAACAACAATTCATACTCTTAACAGTTAAACAAACAATATGCATAACAAGAACTATATATCAAAAGTCCTGAATTAAGTATATTCTCACAATCCAATAAATCAGCCAACATAACAAATCCAAGCCTTTTGTATAAATTTAATATTGGAAGATCCTGACACATATACATATGTTTGAGGGTTGTGGGAATGAACTGAATAACATTTAGAAGATGGATATCAGCAAATTAATTTTAAAGCATTTAGAATGTTATCTAGTTATTAAAAACAAATTAGCTGTTTATAAGTATCATTCTTGGAATAATTTCAGTAGCAAAATTTGGCTTTTCTTTTCTTCCAACAGTATAATTATGGCTATTAAATAGCCATACTATGGCTATTTATACTAACCATATTAAACCATACTAAAGGTTCCATACAGTTTTCATGACGACTGGAGGTATTGTTGACGAATGTTCACAATTAATATAAAATAAAATATCAATAATTTATACATCTAATGATTAGGCAGTGAATTTACATTTCTTGACTTCTTCGTGCAAAACTTTATCACTAAATAAGATAATTCAAGCAAATTTAAAAACATACAAATGCCTGAAACTGCAAGCATGAAAACAGTAAATACAGTTTTTTCAGTGGGTCGGGAAATAAAACAGTCAACTGTATTTGGGCAAGGAAGCTCAGTACATTTCACTAACCGAGGCATTTGGTATCCTCTGTACATGTAGTAAAATATATATATGAAAGCTACTTCAAAGATAATTCGGAAAAAAATGCTACTAGTGTATGTCCACCACAGAGGACCTTCAATATGAAACCTTTGCGTTTTGAGATCTTCAATGTCAATGTTCTTGTGTCTGCATTCCTGTTTTTTCTTGTGCTTTCTGTATGCCACGTGCATGGCCACCAACAAAGCAGGAGTAGAGACAAAGATAAGTTGGAGAGCCCAAAGTCTAATGTGAGAAATTGGGAAATGCTCATCATAGCAGACATTTTTACATCCAGGTTGTTCAGTATTACAAGAGAAATCTTTCTGTTCATCCCCCCAGACCTTTTCTGCTGCAACTACCAGAATCATGACACGGAAAATAAATAGGACAGTGAGCCAGATTTTCCCAATGCTGGTGGAGTGCCTGTTTACACCTCCCAAGATGGCTTGTAGAGTTCCCCAGTTCATAACGGAGTGTGTCCTTCAGTCTATTACGACAAAAAATAAAGTGCCAATTTATAAGTAGATTCATTCCGTAACAAAGGTTTCCTGAATTGAATTTTTCTATATCATTATTATTAAGCCTTTCTACTCTTAATAGGAAATATCACAGTTTGGGTTTCTTTTTCCTTTTCCTCTCAAAATAGCAATAGCAATAGCACTTAGACTTATATACCGCTTTATACAGGGATGGGATTCTACCAGTTCTGTCCGGGTCTGTAGAACCGGTAGCTCTGAAGAACAGCAGGCATAGAACCGGTTCTGTGTCTGGTGCTGTTCTGGCCCACCTGCCTACCCGGGCTCTTACCTGTCCTTTATTTACTGCTTTTTCAACCTCAGTTGCTTTGCGCGGCACAGCTGCGGTTGAAAAAGCAGGAAAAAAGTGCTTTTTCAAAAGTGCTTCACCCACGTGCAGCGCCGCTGAGCTGTCCGGGCAGCACAGCTGATGACATTTCACATGGCAAAGCGTGCGCAAAACATAAATCACCAAACCGGTACTTACACCAGTCAGATTCCATCCCTGGCTTTACAGTGCTTTATAGCCGTCTCTAAACAGTTTAGAGTCGACATATTGTCCCCAACAATTTGGGTCCTCATTTTACCCACCTCAGAAGGATGGAAGGCTGAGTCAACCTTGAGCCTGGTGGGATTTGAACTAGCCAAATTGTAGGCAGCTGGCTGCAGAAGTAGCTTGCAGTTCTGTACTCTAACCACTGCGCCACAGAGGCTAGGACAATAGAAATAGTCACACTGTATTGGTTCATATGATTTATGCAGAGGCTTACAATTTTTTTAACATAATGGGGTTCCTCCTGATGATCACTATACCTGATAACACCACACAGGATATATTGTATGAGCAGATAGAGAATCCCCATATACTTTCCATAGGGGGGAGAAAGTGATGTAAAACCCCATATGTGGAAGTATGATGTAATGCAACCCCTCTCTGCTATGAGAGCATAAGGGAAGAGGGATTGTGCATACCATACCAATAGCACCATCAAGAGTTTGATTCACTACACGTTTAATATTATAATAGTGATGCTACACCAGAATAGTACATATCTGCACAGTGTAGGTGTCCTCCATACAAACATCTGTATTCTATCCAAACGTGCTTTTTCCAAAAGTCAATTGGACTTTTATTTGTTTTTCCTTGAAGACATTTTGCTTTTCATCCAAGAAGCTTCTTCAGTTCTGACTTCTGAACTGGAAAAGCTTCTTGAATGAGAAACGAAACATTTTCAAGGAAAAACAAATAAAATCCAATTGACTTTTGGAAACAGAACCTTTGGGACAACCATGACCTGGATGACTGAGAATCTCCACAGAATCTATATTCTACATAAGTATACATGATTTACTGCTACTGTTGAAGAGATTATTCGAACTCTGTTAGAATATATGCAAGATATTTAGGTACATGTCACATTGTAAACACATATTTGTATGATTATGAAGCTCTAGTATGAGCTGCAAATATTCTACAGATGTGACTTCAATAGAATCATTTTTACGACACAACTTCAACTATTCTGGTTCATTAATACATTCACATTAATCTACTAGTGGTTTAAAATATCATGTACATGTGCCCACAAATTTGTTGTTAGTGTTACTAAAGACTAATTTGTTTATCAATTTGTAAAACTACCAAATTCTTCTTTATTTCTTCTTCAGACCTTTTCCAGTGACCAACTTAAAAGTACTTTTAAAACTTAGAGGATAACTTCACAATACAGGGCAATCCTCAGTTAATGACTATTTCTTCAACAACCAAAGTTATGGCAGCTCTGAATAAGATTTATGGCTGTCCTTGAAGTTGTGGCCTTGCAGCATCCCTGCAGTCAATGTGATCATGATTCAGGCACATCATTTTTAAAAAATGATTATGGATATGAATATGGGTAGTCCTCATTTTAAGACCACAATTGAGTCCAAAACCTCTGTTGCCAAGTGAGACAGTGTTTAGTGAATTTTGACAATTTTGCAATCTTTCTTGCCACAGGTATTAAGTGAATTACTGCAGTTGTTCAGAAAGTAACATGGTTTTTAAGTAAATCTGGCTTCCTCACTGACTTTGTTTGACAGAAGTTCACAAAAGGGGAATCACACGACCCCAGGACACTGCAACCATCATAAATATTGGGTCAATTGCCAAGCATCTGAATTTTGATCACATGACTAGTGTGAAAACCTGCAAAGAAACTTCAAACATTAATCCTATCTGTAACACAGCATACAATATTTTGATTGAAAACTTACCACGATTGTAAGGCTGAATACAAACCCGATCTTTTGGTTTCGATGAGGGAGAAATGGGTGTTCCTTTGCAAAGAGAAAAAGAGAGAGATCCTTTTCATCATACAATTTTGGGGCTTCCCTGAAGCACTCCGTTGTCTTCTCCTTCACCAATTATTTGATGACTCTCTTCTAGACAAGATGACTGATGAAAGAAGGTAACATCGCCTACCTTCGTCATTCATTCTCCTGTCTGCAATCCTGTTCCCAAGAAGGAGGGAATCCCACTGCTGTAAACTCCCCGTTTCTTTCTACAACTGGAGGCGCAGCTAAGCATCCAGGTAGCAAATCTAATTTGCTGAACTGGAATGTGGCTAGGAAAAAAAAAACAGCATTCCCCCAAATACTTGCCCTCTTCTCATCCCCTCTTTCTCCCTCTCAAACAGATTCCTCCCACTTCCACTCTATAGCAGCCCACTGCTTCTCCGCAAAAAATCCACATCCCTTCAAGAAAAGGTACCCTGCTCAGCTTAGAGAAGCTTCTACTTAGCTCCAACAGGTTGGATGCCCCCCTTTTCTGGCACTCTCCACATTCCAGGCTCCTTTATACATTACAGGGGTCTTTAAACTTGGCAGCTTTAAGACTTGTGGACTTCAATTCCCAGAATTCCTCCTCCAGTCATGCTAGCTCAGGAATCCTGGGAGTTGAAGTCCACAGGTCTGAAACTTGTCAAGTTTGAAGAGCCTTGGATTACAGCTTTAAGACTGTGTGAATTTCAACTCCCACAATTCCCCAACCGGCCAGCCAGAATCCTGGGAAATGAAGTCCCATCAATATTATTAAAAGTTGCCAAAGTTGGACTGGAACTTCCCATTTTCCTTCATACACTCTGCAGGCCCTCTCCAGGTACCATCACTTTCTACTCCACCAATTCTCATTGAAAAGATCTCTCCCCCCCCCGCCTCCCGCCGCCTCTCCTCACAGTTTTGCGTGGGAAACTGAACGCGGCTCCCGCGCGGGCATCCCTTCAGGCGGTAGTAGCCCCCCCCCCCCCCCCCACTCACTTTTGTAAGCAACCTGCAGGCGGGAACCCCAAAAGGCTTCCGGCGTCGTGTGGCGCCCGCTTTTCTTGGTCTTCTTGAGCGACCGACAGCCGGTGCGCCGAGCCGCCTCGCTGATTTGGAGGGATGTTCTTCGTGGATGGTGCGCGGCGGCTTTTCAGTTACGCCTCCAGCTTTAGCTGTTGCAAAACGAGGCGGGGAAAGCCCGGAGGCAGCCAAGAAGGACACGTTCACGTTAGCAAATTCTGCCAGTCATATCCTTGTCCGAAATTATGCAGCTCGGATTTGCATTTACCTCACACCTTTAGGGTCAGCAACAGGACATGGTTAGAGCTTTTTGAAGGCCTATCTACTTTTATCTCCCAGTTCAAGCCGTGGAAAATCGCGCTCACTCAATCAGAAAGCACCCTCGGCTGCTGTAAAAATGAAATACAGGTAGCTCTCAACTTATGACCACAATTGGCGTGCATAAGCGCACCAACGTGCCTACCGTCCCTGTCCTATTGTTTCTTTTATTTTTATTATATGTATCCATGTATTCATAACTATGTTTATACTTATACCTATTATCTTGTAAGCAGTTGACAAATCAAAAAGAAAAATTGAACCCAATTCTGTGATTTTTGTCCCTTTTTACAACCTTTCTTGCCACAGTTGTTAAGTGGATCGCTGCAGTGATTGAGTTAGTAACCTGGTTGTTAAGTGAATCTGATGTCCCCATTGACTGTCTCCAAAGATGATCCACATAACCTCAGGACATTGTAAGTGTTCTAAATATGAGCCAGTTGCCAGGTGTTTGAATTTTGATCATGTGATTATGAAGATGCTGCAATGGTCATAAGTATGAAAAATGGTCGTAAGTCACTTCTCCCCAGTGTTGTTGCAACTTTGCATGGTCACTAAATGAACCATTGTAAATCGAGCATGTATTAGATAACAAATATATTCAGAGGTGGCAACAACACTTTTGAGTTAAACATAGACTTTTGGAGTTCCTTGGATACATCTAGGTTGCTTTCTTCATACCAGAACAGATGTGATTTATCATCTATGCTCAGTTATCCAGGTTATGGTGCTTTTTTCAAAAGGCAACTGGACTTTTTTTTTTCTTTGAAAATGTTTCGCTTCTCATTCAAGAAGCAAACAGTTTTCAAAGAAAAAAAATAAAGAAAGTCAACTTACCTTTTGGTAAAAGCACCTTCGGGATGACATGGTTTATCATTGCCATGAGATGTTTTTCAGCTTCCTAGACCTGTTACTTCCTATTTTTATTTATTTATTTGTTTCTCGAGCATGTATTAGGTAACAAATATATTCAGAGGTAGTATTCAGCAGGTTCTGACCAGTTCTGGAAAACCAGTAGCAGAAATTTTGAGTAGTTTGGAGAACCGGCAAGTGCTCCCTCTGACTGGCCCTGCCCCCATCAATTCTCTGCCTCCCAAGTCCCAGCTGACTGGCTGCGTCTTCTTTTGTTGCCCTGCACAGGAGAATGGGGAGCAGGTTAGTGGGGTGGGGAGGGAATGGGATTTTGCAGTAACCTTTTCTCAGGAGTGGAGTAGAAATTGAGATTTTACAGCATCCTTTCTTTGCCCCACCCACCAAGCCACACCATGCCACCAAGCCACAACCACAGAACCGGTAGTAAAAAGTTTTGAATCCCACTGAAATATAAGTATAAACATGATTATTAATACATGAAATGGATACGAATAAAAGGGAACATTAGGACAGGGACGATAGGCACATTGGTGCACTTTTAGGAATGGGGTGAGGTTGACAGTAGACAGTCTAAGGTTAAAGTTTTTGGGATTTGGGAAAGAAACCACAGAGTCAGGTAGTGTATTTCAGTCATTGACCACTCTGTTGCTGAAGTCGTGTTTCCTACGATCAAGTTTGGTATGGGTTTTGGGATGACATGGTTTATCATTGCTGTGAGATGTTTTCCTGCTTCCCAGACCTGTTACTTCCTTCAGGGCTTCCAACCAAATACCAAACTAAAACAGGACATATCCTGCTTCACTTCCCAGCTCAAGATCTAACAGGAGCTGGAAAAGAGAAATAATTAGTTCATTTCTTGTTTGGATTTGAATTAACTGATTGGGACAGTTATAGTGCCCCAGTCAGTCCAACAATAAGGTCAGCCTGCTTGAAGAAATTATCTAGAAAACCAAGCCCATTAAAGATGGAAAGACTGAATACTTTTACGGTGTCTTTTGAATGTTAATGCTAGGAGCTGTGTACTTGAAGGCATTCTGGACTCTACCAATCTTGTTCCTTCCACAATGATCTATGTTTTCTCGTCATGCTATCCTAGCAAAAAAATTGTTATTCCTATCCTTCACTTATTGTCTCCTATGAAAAAGAAAAATGGAGAAAATATCAAGCTGGTTGCTTATACCGTATATACTGGCATATAAGCCGATCTCGCATATAAGCCGACCCTTAAAAAACTGCCCAAAATGAGGAATTTTGCAAAAACTCGCATATAAGCCGACCCCCAAATACCATGGTGTGTTGTTTGGGCTAATAACAAAAGAGTATCAATATGCAATGCACTGATGAAGGTTCATTATCAAAGCATTTGTGTAGGAAACAATATGAAGTTAAATTACCCGGTATGTAAAGAATCTGATGTTATATAATGGTAATATATGCACTCATCGTAGCAAAAGCTTGCAGAAGAGCATAAATGAGAATAAAAGCCATTATTGTTGTGTTTTACTTTTATTTATTTTCACAAATTAAACTGTGTCTCAGAATCCTTCAAATTCATCCTCACCATCACTCTCGTCCTCAGATTCCCCAAAGAGATGTTTCCAGTCCTCCAATGTATATTTGACATTATCTTCATCCCACATTTCTTCATCTTGATCTTCATTTTCATTTTCTGCCACTTCATCACTGTCTTCATTTTCAGTTTCATTGCTATCCTCCTGCCATACAACATCATCTTCAGTGGCATCTAATTTGTTGGTCATGCAACATTTTAAAAAGGATTTCTGTACCATTTCTTGTAAAATCATATCCCATGCAGTCTTCACCCAAGACACAACTGTGGGCAAAGGAGGGCGTTTGAAGTTTCCTTTGGCTGTTAGTTCAGCTTTGCCATCTGCCATCCACTGTGTCCACAGGTTTTGCATGTGTGCCTTGAAGGGTCTGTCTGTTCAGGCTGACATCTAGGGGTTGTAGCATTCCAGTCAACCCTCCTGGTATGACTGCCTGAATGGTGTTTGACTCCTTTAGACTCCATTTTACCTTTTTGGTTAGGTGAGCTCTGAATTGGTCCCAGACTAGCATGGAGTGTTTCTCGAGAAGACCTCCATTTCTGCGCATCCACACTTGATTTATCCATTTGATTACGCCTTCTTCATCCATCCATCCTTTGGGATGCTGATGGATGAGCACACCACTGGGAAATTTGTCTTTTGGAGGGGTTTTTCGTTTAAAGATTACCATTGGGGGTAGCTTCACCCCATGTGCAGTGCAACTCAGCACCACTGTAAAATTGTTTTTTTGGTGCCCTGTTGTCTTAATAAGAACTCTTTTTTCACCCTTTTGTTCAAAGTTTTAGTGCTTGGCATGTCAAAGCACATAGGGGTTTCGTCCATATTGCCAATCCTGCTGAGAGGAAAATCACCAGTCTTTCGTTTATTTATCACGAAACACTGGAAGTTCATCACCTTTTCCTCAAATTCTGATGGTAGCTTTTGGGCTATTTTTGTTCTTTGTCTTAGTGATATTCCATTTCTCTTCAAAAACCTTGTACACCAGCCCGGGGAAGCAGTGATGGTTGAGGTACCTTGGTATTTTCCAGATTTGGCCATCTGCAATGCTTGTAAGCGCACAGCCAATCTAGACACACTGTAGCCATTCTGCCTTTGAGCCTCAAACCACTCAAGAATGTGCTTTTCCATTTCAGGGAATTGCCCAGCTTTGGGCCCTCTTTTTGTACGTTTTGAATTGGGGGTGCAATCCAATGTACTATCCTTTCTCCATCTTCTAATATTGCTCTCATCCACTCCAAAGGTTCTTGCTGCTTCAAGGTTGCTTGTTTCCTCTGCGGCCTTCACTACTTTTAGTTTAAAAGAAGCAGCATAAGACATTCTTTTTCTTTTAACATCAGACATGGCTATATTTTAATGAATTTTACTACGGAACTTTACTAAATGCAGAGAAACTGGACACAAAGTTCCATGTGACGATCGCAAACACTACAGCGGTCACGTGAATAACTAACCAATCAGAGCATGTTATATCCGGTGGGAGAAAAAGCAAAATGGAGGCAGCCAGAGTAAAAAGAAATGTGCTGTATGTATATATCGCTGTATGGTAATATCGATATTGCGTGATCTGAGAAGTGGTGTCATATCGTCATGTCATTTGTGTCAGAAATCAGATTTATGCGCGTATAAACTGACCCCCAAATTTGAAAAAAAAAAAAAAGCGTTCTAAAGTCGGCTTATATGCAAGTATATACGGTAAATTAAATTACCTAATTCTGTGCCAGAGAATCTCAGCCAACAGTTTGCACACACCAACAGATGAGACCGATGAGCAGGAAAATTAAGTTAAATTTACACAGAGTTGGGGATGATATGTGACTCCAGGAGTGTGTGTGAGAAATTTCATTGATGGAAGAATACTGCTCATTTCCTCCCTTCCCCCCAGTATAAAAATATGAAAATTTAATTTAAAAAAGTGAAATACATTGAATTAGTTTCAGAACAACTGAAGTAAAATGGAGATTCAGTGCCTGAGGATGAAAAAGTTTGAGAATATTCCTCATTTTCATTCATTTTATTAAATTTATTGACTGCCCATCTTACCACAATAGTTTGGGTGGTACACAATATTAAAAAGATAAAATTTTACAAAACTTATAAACAATATGAACTAAATAGTATAAAAAGATAAATACTCAACCTAAATAGAAGAGGGGGAAGGAGAGAGTAGGATGAGCAGGGGGGATTTGTTATTAAAGCCCATGTCACACTGCACCAACGGATGCAAAGAGGATGTAAAACAGAGAGAAACACTTGCCATCCATTGGTTAACGCGATGCATCCGTTCTGTACTCACTGCATGCGTGATTCATACGTTCTATCCGTCCAGCATCCGTCTACTGAGATTTCATCCGCTCAAAAAGTTTTGAGCTACACAAAACTTTTTGAGTGGATGAACTTTCCGCCGCGTCCGTTCTACATTCGCGACACATATGGGGAACAAACGTTCTACGTCCGTCGTCATCCGTTAAACGTCTGCTGTATCCGCTCGGCATCCGCTGCGCATCCACGCAACTCGCATCCGCTCCAGCAGAAAACGGAAAGAGGGAGGAAGCGAAACGGACACGGAACGTCCACACAGCGTTAGTAGCACGGACATAGAAAGGATGAAAGCGGATGCACCTCGGACATAAAGCATTAAAACGGAAAAAACGTTTGTATATGGGATGTATCTCGGATATTTAGGATGTCTGCAGGATGTCTAGAGAATGCAGAAGGACACCTAGTGGAAAACCGATATTTCCTATAAAAAGGGGGAGGAAATCACCTGGATCTCACTTTCAGTCCAGCAGACGTGGTGTGCAGACCTCTTCAGCCTTGCTCTTGCTCTTCAACTTCATCCATTGATCTCCACCATGGATCATCGCATACTCCTTTTGGTAGCTGCCATCATTCAACACCAGAACCAAGCCCTCTTCAGACTGTTTCACCTTTTATACACAAGGAGAAGAAGGAGACGTCCAAGAGCTGTCTGGGTCCGAAGATGGGTCGGGAGAAGAGCGGAGTTTGGACTGTATGACCAGCTGATGGTGGAGCTGAAGAATGAAGACCCTCGTGCATTCCAGCACTTCATGAGGATGCCACCAGCCATGTTTGACGAAGTTGTGGAGCGTCTGAGATCCAGGTTGACCAAGCCGAGCACCAACTTCCGTCCCAGCCTGGACCCTGGGCTGAAGGTGGCACTGACTCTGCGCCACCTGGCCTCTGGGACCACATACAGAAACATGCAGTATGCCTGGAGGGTGCCACACAACACCATCAGCATTGTGGTCAGATAAGTGGTGCAGGCCATCATCGAAGAATACCTGGAGGAGCTCCTCCAGTGTCCCACCACTGAAGAAGGCTGGAAGAAAGTTGCAGAAGAGTGGTATCAGAGGTGGAACTTCCCCCATACCGTTGGAGCCATAGATAGGAAGCACGTGGCCTGCAAAGCTCCAGCCAACTCAGGGTCCACTTATCACAACTACAAGGGCTTCTTCAGCATCATCCTCTTTGCCATGATCGATGCTGACTGCAAGTCCATGCACATCGATGCTTCAGGCAACGGGTCATCTTCAGATGCCCAGGTATACAATGCAAGTGACCTCAAGGATGGGCTGGAATGCAACCTCATCATGGGCTTCCCAGATCCAGACCCCCTGCCCAACGACACACAAGATGTGCCCTACTTCATCATGGGGGATGACGCCTTCTCCCTCAGAACCTACCTCATGAAGCCCTATACTTCCAGATGCCTCACCCGTGAAGAGAGGATCTTCAACTACAGGCTATCCAGGGCAATTTCCACGGGTGGTGGAGAACGCCTTTGGCGTCCTGGCCAACAGGTTCCAGGTACTTCTCACCGCCATGCAGCATCACCCAGAGACTGTGAGGAACATCGGGGAAGCTTGCTGCATCCTGCACAATCTCATGCGCACCCGCTATCCAGTGTTGCAGAACAGGCTTATGGACCATCAACAAGGCAATGGGGACATGGAGCCTGGTGAATGGAGGCAAGGGCGAAACCTGATAGACACTGTGGATGTACCAGGCCCCAACAGACCTTCACGTGAAGGGAAGAAGCAGCGCAACCTCCTGAGACACTGGTGCAACTCCCCAGCTGGAGCAGTGGAGTGGCAAGACAGGATGGTAGATGCTTAATGGATGCTTCCTTGAGCCTGTCTCATAACACTGATGAGATTGTGCCATGTATGTTGAGTGGCCCTACAATGAAGAGGGATGTCAGTCTTCAAGATCTTCTGCTATTGCTTTGCATCTTTTCGACTGCCATGAGTAACGGGGGGGTGGAAAAGGGGGGTAGGAATAGCTGGGGGAGTGAGCTGGAGGAGTTACATTCGTCTGATGTATAAATGGAAGGGGGGAGCATGAAATAGAGTTAGGTTTCTATTTCTCGCTTAACTTTCTTCTTTCTCTGCGCAACTGCAACCCGTTATCAAACTATGCCAAGGTCAACGGACAGAGGCCTCATCATCACCTGAGGATGCCACATGATCATATCCACAACTTCTAATTGGAAGTGTCAGTTGAACTATTGGGGGTGGGAACATTTCCAGCATTTTCTATATGTGAATTGTACGCCTAAATTCTCAGATTCAGAATTCTTTGGTTGTTACCCCTTCACTTTCAGTAAAAGATATCTTTTCTCTAAACTAAAGAGTCTAAGTATTTCTTTCCTGGATTTTGAATGGAGCTCCGCCTGACAAGGGCATTTAATAAATAGTTGTGTTTATATTGAAATGTGTTGATCAATGGATAAATTGTTATTGATAAAAAAAAGGGCCACACGTGTGGCAGCTGGTAGGGTGGACCATACAGTCCCACTATGCTTGCACTGGAGGCTTATCCATCTCACAGCTATCCTTGCCCATCCCACAGCTATTATCCATCCCACAGCTATCCTTGCCCATCCCACAAGCATGCAAAGACTGAACCATTTTCTAAAAGTTTCCACCAAGACTTTATTAAGTAAAAGAAATGAACCAAGTGTGTGAAGCAAAGATGACCTTTACTAATAACAAACTGTAAAAGCAAAATGACCCAAGTAAAGTGTCTCAAGCAGAGATAAAGTCAACAGGTAACAACTCAGTCTCTGGCACTGTTCTCAGTCACTCTGAGGCATGCCCATGGTCTCAGGTGTAAAGGGTCCAGGTGCTGTGGAGGTGGCAGTGGCTGGAGTGCTGGTCTGAGGTGCCATTGGGGTGCCTGGCCCCGAGAGGACAACAGGAGATGGTGTGTGCAGGAAGCTCTTAGAGAGCTGGCTCAGGCCCGTGAGGTTGAGAGGCCCTTCATCCAGGACCTGGGATGTCAGGCACAGGACCGATGACAGATGTTCTAAGGCCAGGCTTGGCTGTGGGGTGGAGGAAGGAGGAGTGTAGTGGGGCTGTCTGGTCTGCAGCTGCGCGAGGTGAGGGTCGGTGGCATCTGTGGCATCGGCATTTGTGGCATCGGCATCTGTGGCATCGGTGGCGTCAGAGGCATCGGTGGCTTTGGTGGCATCGGTGGCATCTATGGCATCTGTGGC
The DNA here is from genome assembly GCA_015471245.1 of Laticauda colubrina. Classification (NCBI taxonomy): domain Eukaryota; kingdom Metazoa; phylum Chordata; class Lepidosauria; order Squamata; family Elapidae; genus Laticauda; species Laticauda colubrina. The sequence continues at coordinate 21,489,922 of BLBF01000006.1, forward strand.
AGGCGATGAACCTGGGCCTGGACTGGGAAGGACTTCCCTCAACAGAGGCAGCCATAGCCTTGGTAGGAGAGGGGCTGTTGAAAGCCTTGGAAGGGCTTTCCATGAGGGTCTGGGTCACATAGGTGAGGAAGGGCTTGCGGTTTGAGGATGGAATCTCGAAGTGTACCAGCTGAGAGAGGAGATCTGCGCTGTTCTTGATTGTGTCCCTGATCTCCAAGAGGACAGTGTGGCTCTGTCCCTCCGGTCTGCCTCTCTGCCTGCTTTCTGTGGAGGTGGAGCTGGGGGTGGTTGTGGGTTGGTCTCTGGTGGCTGCGGCCTCCTCTTGCTCCATCTGCGTCAGGGGATCCTCCACGTCCTCCGGCATGGGGTATGCAGCTCTCGGGGGGTCTCTGTCGTGGGGCGCTCCGCAGACACCTGCCTGGACACACTGGCTGTTTCCTGGCTGGAAGAGGAGTGCCTCTCTGTGGGCTGTCTGAGGGAGAGGGTTGACAGAGGGGCTGCTCCTCGGTGGCCGATCTCACCCTGCAGGAAGCTGCACCTGGCCATGATGTAGGTATCCTGGTCCGTGAGCTTGACAGTGGCCTGGCCAGATCTCTTCAGGTGCAGCTTGCCATACCAGGTGTGCATATGTTTCCACCACCCCAGGAGGACATCAGAAGTGTAGCCCAGGCTCTCCGCCTTCTCTCTCCAAGCCACCTGCTTCCACTTGGTGTCTCGATATAGTCTGTGGCCCTTCCTCCACAGGTACTCATTCTCCCTCAGCCATTCGAGCACCTCCTCCTCATGGTCCTCTGCAATGGAGTACTGTTTCCTCTCCCCCTTCTCCTTTAATTGCCTCTTCCTCCCTCTGGCAGGGCCTTCTGGGCCCTCATCAGCAGGGCTTTGAGGGCCTTGGGGCTGGTCCACCACACCAGCAGCAGTAGCAGCAGCACCAGCAGCACCAGCAACAGAAACACCAGCAGCAGCAGCAGCAGGAGAAGCACCAGCAGCACCAGCAGCACCAGCAGAAGCACCAGCAGAAGCACCAGCAGCAGCAGAGTCAGCGCCAGGGGGTGGGATGGTGGTTCTGTCCTTCTTTCCAGGGCTGGCAGGATTAGGCACAGGCTTCCTCTTCTTCCCCATGGTCTCTGATGAAGATGTCGCTGGCAGCAGGTCTTTCCTCTGAATGCTGGCCACATGCGAGCTGCTTCCTTTTATATCTGCGAGGCTAACGCAATGCATCCTCCCCGCATGCGCAGTGAATGCTTTGCATCCGCTACGCATCTGCTAGGCATCCACTAGGCGTCTGTGATGCATCCGCATCATCCGCTGCGCATCCACCCCTTCTGCTACGCGTCCACTTTGCTGTTCTCCCCCGGAAGCCTTGAGGACGTGCCATCCGCTTCCATCCGCTTCCATCCGCTAGGCTTCCGTTGAGCATCCGCTTAACATCCTCGCTACGTCCTCTCCCCACCTGTTCCTTTCCGTTCTTTTCCGTTCTGTTTATGCAAAATTTTGCCCCTTTTGAGAGCGGATAACAACGGATGGAAAATTTGCTCATCCGCTGTGTCCTTTTTACATACGTTTTGCATCCGTCGGCCGATGTGACCTAGCCTTAATCTGTCACCCACCACCAGTTTGAACCAACTCCCCATATTGGAGCTTAACCCCAAACAGCAGATTTTTTAGCTCTTGAGGAAGGTCAGGAGTACTGAAGCTAACTTCATTCTGGTGGTGTGAGGCAAGATAAGCAGGAATATTAGACAGTTTATGATGCCTAAAATCAACTTTGGAAGGTCTTTGGAACCAGAATGATTTGGGGTTTTGTTTTGTTTTTTGCTATTGCATAATTATTGGATTCTATTACATTATTTGTTTATATTTTGTAGCTGCCTAGATATTTATTTATTTATTTATTTATTTTGATTTGTCAATCGCTTCCAAGATAATAGGTATAAGTATATACATAGTTATGAACACATGAAATGGAAAACACATGAAATAAGAAAAATAAAAAAAACAATAGGACAAGGACGGTAGGCACGTTGGTGCGCTTATGCATGCCCCCTACAGACCTCTTAGGAAAGGGGTGAGCTTAATAGTAGACAGTCTAAGATTAAAGTTTTTTGGGTTTGGGGAAGAAACCACAGAGTCAGGTAGTATTCCAGACATTGACTACTCTGTTTCTGAAGTCGTATTTCCTGCAATCAAGTTTGGTGCGGTTAACCTTGAGTTTGTGTCTATTGTGTGCTCTTGTGTTGTTATGGTTGAAGCTGAAGTATTCATTGACAGGTAGGACATTGCAATGTATGATTTTATATACCACAGTTAGATCAGACCGAAGACGGTGTAATTCAAAGTTTTCTAGGTCTAGAATTTCAAGTCTGCTGGCATAAGGTATTCTGCAATGAGTAGAGGAATGGAGAACTCTTCTTGTGAAATATTGTTGGACTTTCTCAACTGTGCTGATATCAGACACGTAGTATGGGTTCCAGACTGATGTGCTGTTTTCGACTGTTGGTCTAGCAAATGTTTTGCTCTAGTTAGTTCTAGTTAGCAGTGTGATATTAGAGCTCTAGTATGCTCTGGTTAGTAGTGTGATATTACCAGAGAAAAAGCTACGTAGGATTAGGTTAACAACTCTTAATGTCTTTTTGGCGATGTAGTTACAGTGGGCTTTAGCACTTAGATCATTAGAGATGAGTATTCCAAGGTTCTTTACAGAGCTTGGATCATCAACAAGATCTTGACTATTCAGCTTGTATTTTATTTTCTGATTTTTTTTGCCAATATGTAAGACAGAGCATTTATTTGTTGAGATTTGAAGTTGCCATTTGTTTGACCATTCTGATACATAGTCGAGGTCTTTTTGAAGGGTAGCAGTTTTGTCTGTGGTACTGAACAGCTTTACATCATCAGCGAAGAGAAAACAGTTGCTGTTAATATGATCACAGAGGTCATTTTTGTAGAGTATGAAGAGAGTTGGTCCTAGAACACTGCCTTGGGGGACACCACTATTGACAGGTACAGAATTTGATAGGACACTCCCAATTTTGACCATTTGTTGTCTGTTTGACAGGAATACTTCTATCCAGTTATGCAGTTGTCCAGAGATACCGTAAGATTTTAGTTTTAGGAGTAGTTTGTCGTGTACCACTGAATCAAAAGCTTTGCAGAAATCTTTGTAGATTGTGTCTATTGCTTTGCCCTAATCAAGTTGTGTAGTCCATATGTTTTTGCAGTGTAAGAGTTGCAGATTACAGGATAGTTTTTTCCTGAAACCAAATTGTTTCTTGGAGAGTAGGTTGTTTGTTTCTAAGTGGAGGATAATGGATTGGTTAATAATTGATTCCAAGACTTTACAGGTGACGCAGCATAAGGAGATTGGTCTGTAATTTTCAACTAGGCTGGGGTCTGCCTTTTTGAAGATGGGGATGACCGTGGCTTGTGACCGTAGGTTAGGCAAGGAGCTGGTCCTGAAAGATTTTTCAAAGATTATGCTTAGAGGTTTGGCTATGGCAGTGGATAGCTTTTTTAAGAAGTAGGCACATATTCCATCTGGTCCAATAAATAGAGATGGTTTTAGATTGCATAGTGCTTTTTCAACATTGTCTTCTGTAAAATTGATATTTATTAGATCATTGTAGTTGTCTGTGGTTCGACTGGGCATGATCCATTGCTGTTTACAAATACTGAGCCAAAGAATGTGTTAAAGATGTTGGCTTTAATGGTGTCATCATTGCAATCTTTACCATTAGGTCTTCTCGGGGTGGGATGGACCTTGAGTCTTTTAGTTTGTTGTTTACAAAATTGTAAAAAGCGCGGGTGGAATTGGTGCATAGAAGTTCTTCAGGATTAGTGCACTTAATAAAATAAACACATATGGAAATTATGGAATTCTGTAGAAATTCTGTGTTGAAATTATAAATTGTAATTTGTATACAGCTGCCTTATTTTATCCTATTTGGTTAAAGAGATAGATCTGCTACGTTATATCATGTCATCTATGACTTAGACAATTGCATGTGAAAATCAATAAATATTTTTCAAATCTTGGTTCCTCTTGAACTCAATGACTTCTTCATTTCATTTTGCATAATACTTGGCATTGGATTATAGTTCTGATTCATTAAAATCCTTAAGAAGTTATGGCTTAATGCTATGCTTTGTTGAAGGATTCCACTGAGTCCATTGTCTCTGTCGTTAGCACAGAGTATTCTGGTATTGCTTCATTATGAAAATGTCTCCTAACATCAGTTTTAATACGTAGCTGAGGTTCTATCTGTCCAGCTCTGGATTGTGCTAGATTCAGGATATGTTTTAATGCTTGATAATATCTTTTTGGAGTTGCTAGAAGTGTATAGTTGCAATAATAAATGTATTAAAATAAGGGAAAATACTTTTGTTGGCTTAAACCAGTCAGTATATGTCTCTTACAGTCAAAGAAAATTATTCCTGTTATTCCTAGCCTTGGTTAGTTATGTTCATCATTTTTAAAATCTATCATAGTAAGGAACTTACTTAATTGTTTTTTAAATTTGTTCTGCTATTACAAGTAAAAATAAATTCACTGATTAGGGCACCTTAATGTATCAGTAATTTTATGAATAATAGTTGAGTTATGCATTGCAGAAAACTATTACAATTTGTTCAGTTGTGCTTCAGCATGAGATTTATGAACCTAATTGGTTATGGTTTGCAAAGCATAGTTTATGGCATAATATGATGCTTGAAGCTAACCGCTTGAAGCTAACCACCAGTAAATCATAGGTAAAACAACCATAATGTATCTATGCTAATGTATGTATCCAATCTTTCGTGATCACATAATACTTGAAAGGGACAATATGAGAACTCCAAACAGAGTAACACCTACATAGCTGTGCTGTTGATAATTGATGGCTATGTGGAAACTATAAACATGGCTTTCCCCTTATCTTATAATTGCACAAATTCCAAAAGTTTTGCTGCATTTCAAATGACTTTTAGCAGTGAATGCTATCAGCTCACAGTCTCTGCAGATGGGATCTGGTTGAGAATCACTGCCTACTATGAACAATATAACTATAACAAAAATACATGCTCCAAAAGGATAAATTCTACACCTATTATGTATCAGAATATAAATATGATGTGAAGTTTCCTCAAACGTCATATATGATGTTCATCTGGTTAGAGACTCCTGAGTGATGCAGTGTTCTTTCATATTCTATATTTAAAAATCCAATCTATTTATATAAAATTAATACTGAATTTTCCAAGCAGCAAAAAAAAAACCCTTATCATGTTTATCATCTTACCATATAGCTGTTAAAATAATAACATTTTGAAAAAATCTTTTTTTAGGGTGGGGAGGTTATTATTTTTACTCTTTCTATATTGGGTTTTTATTTTTTTTGTAAGCTGCTTAGAGTCATTGAAAGGGATGGACAACCATATAAATTCTATAAATTAATTAATTAATTTTTTTAAATGGCAACCATAAATCAGCATGACAAACATGGTTGATATGGATGTGGTTTGTTGCATGTTTAAAATAATATCAACCAAAAATCTATGCCTATAACTTACAATATTCTTTTGAGGCCAGCCTTTCTTAGCTAGTGCTTTCCAGATATGCAATGTCCCCATACTCTCCCAATTTTATCTGTTGGGTAGATCTGACCTAGAAAAATGAATTTAGCAATTTCATTTCCTCCCTAATCATATTTTTAAAAACTGAAGACATTTATTTCTCAGTTATGAAGGCATATATGCATCTCATTATGTTGTCTTGCTCTAATTGCATCTAAATCAAATTAAAACTTCTTATTTAAGTTAATGTATGTAAGTAGAATATGACAGTTAAAGTAGCCTGCTTTAGAGTTGGTTTGCTAATATGGAGTATGCATGTTTAAAATTTAGGGCAACGCAGTGGCTCAATGGTTAAAATGCTTGGCTTATCAGTTGGAAAGACCAGGAGACCAGGTTCAAGACCTGAATGGCACATGATGGAATGAGTTCCCTTCCTCGCCTCAGCTCCTGCCAACCTGGAAGTTCAAAAGTATAGAAATGCAAATAGATAAATAGGTTTCACTTCGGTGGGAAGGTAACAGTATTCCATGATGTCATGCTGGCCACATGACTGCCGAAATGTCTTCAGACAGCACTGGTTCAATGGTCTCGAAATGGAGACGAGAACTTCCCCCTATAGTTGACAACAACTAGCAGAGTAAAATCCGCAAGGGCACCTTTACCATTTATATTTATATTTTACCTTAGCAGTTGACTACAATATATTAGTAATATGGCTATTCTATATATTTGGTTATTAGATAAGATTTATACCTGTGTTTACTATAGCATTAAACGTTTATTCCACATTTCCTCCAAGGAGCTCAAGGCAGTTTATAGTACTTCTTTTTGCCTCATCTAAATTCAAAATAGTGCTGTGAGTAAAGACCATTCAAGGTTGCCTCACTGTGTTCTACAGAAAGAATAGACGATATATAATGAGTGGAAAAATAATTTTGTAGCAAACCATTTGATGAGTCTTCATTAATAAGTTGTTGTTGTCTTCAAACTCTTCATATGGTCATTATTTCATCAAGATTGTCCAATAACTGCTTTTCCAGGCTCTAATAAGTTCAGGAAATAGCTAGATATTCTCACCAATGCTTGTGTCATCAGTAAGAATATGTAGCTGTGTTGTCTTTTGTCAAACTGCTTTTTGATTGACCTTGATTTTACCAAGCAACGGAGTGAATTGGTTATGGGTATGGTCGAAAACTTAGAGTTACAACCCATATGTTTCATCTAAAACCAGGCTTTCATATTTTGATTTGAAGGTGGAGTTTGACTTAAGTACTGCTGATGGATACTATCCTTAGAAATGCCAAGAAATTAACATCAGAAAGAACACTTGGGAGTATCAAACATTAAACATGATGACAGAACCAACTCATGTTTAGGCAGAAGAATAACAGGCCGATAATTACATGGATCTGACCAAGTTCCTCAAAAAATATTTCACTTTTTAATGTAACAGAAACTTTATTTGAATTTGCTATGTGTTTAAAATATAGTCCCAAGGAACCTTCAATGGTACTTTACCATTTGAGATATTTTTGTATAATTAGAATTAAATCACAAGTTACATGATTAATAGTGTACATTCATGTCACAAATTTAATTAAATATCCAGTGAAGATGAATCCATACCACAATTTGAAAAATGGAAAAGAAAACCGTGTCATCTCTAATTAACCTTTGGCAAAAATATAAAATCCAGATGTAGCCAAGGTGATATTATTTTTTTTCTATTAAAATTTTTAACCATGCATAGAAAGGGATTTTATTTTCTGTTGTTCCAGAAAAGAAAAGACTCTTCACATACTGGCTACATTCATGTACCATATTAACTGTCTGTAGTGTAGTTGAGTTTTTAGCTTTTGCTTTAACCTATGATCTTAACCAAGCCACTGAGGTTAAATCATAGTTTATGGTTCACAGAATTTATGGACAACGTGAAGGCCATAGTGGCTTCTAGAAAACTAACTTGTTACCAAATTGTAAATGCTTATGTGAGAGGAGGTATAAATTATTAAATACAAAAAATGATGTTATCTTTCTATAATTTCAAGATTAAATGTACATGGAATTAAAGAATGCTTAGGGTTTTTTTTTGTCTTGGCTTCATTCAATAATTTTTGGAGAATGACCTTCAGCATGCCACTCAAAATTCAAACTTAGCTCTTATTTCAGAAAATTTCAAAACTCTATTGGATTGTTGTACGAACACAGGAAATTGTAACATTCAACCAAGGGTGTTTTCAGGAGTGGTTAAAAAAAATCAAGATGGCAGGTACAATTATGCAGTTGAATCCCTTTTGTGTGCATGTAATTGTTCAATCATATTGATCATTTTGATTTTTTTGACCATTTGGATGTCTGCATTCAGTAAACTATTATTAAATGAATTGTGATTTATCATGAAGAATGAATATCATAGAAATGAGTACCTGTTACAGGCAGCACATTATCTAATTTTTGAATAATAAAGGATTCCATTTATGTAATGTATACTTAAGCCATTGTTCAAGGTAAAGTGAGGCATGTAAATATCTATTGTTGCTGATATAACTAAAACAAATATAAATATTTAATAGAAGAAATCATTTACTTTAGAGAATTATATAAAATATTCAGTTAGGGTGATCAATTATGTCAATATTTGATAATAATTTATTATAAAATATAACAGGAAATATAAATTTAAAGAACAGAACATTGTTAGCTGTTTGATATATTGTTGGTAAACCTACATACTTCAGGCTGGAAAAAATATTAGAGTTTTCTGCACCTTTCTTTACCTTATGCCCTGGAAGGAGGGATATTTGCTTTTCTATCTTAGAAAGTCAATGAATTGGATCAATCTTGTTTCAGTTGCATAATTGGTGTGTTCCCCAGGAGGATGGCTTTTGCCACAGAAGGGCTGGACTTTGGGGCCATGAGGTTGAGACATATTTCACATGTCTTAACCTAGATACATCTAAACCTAGATACATTTGACATCAGAGATAACAACATTAAAAAGACTGAGGGAAGATTTCAGTTCTTCAGGACACATTCAGTTCTTACTGTTCCTAACTTCTCTTTTTGTTTTCCACCCATTCCCCTCAAAGCAATGTCACAAATTCCAGTTTATTAACTATGTGACCTGATGTCAGCTGTGATTCAGAAAAACTTGGCACTACAATAAACCTGGTAGCATTTAAAGTGTCACAATATAATTTCTAGTGTTAATACCTGATTTAAAAAGTAAGCAGACATGTTGAAAGCACAGTAATTAAAAGTTTCATTGCTGTGATGCAATAAATCATTTAGACTTTGCACCCTGTCTTGTCGATGTAATTGGCAGCTCAAATCTTACTGATTGCCAATATTAAAAAAAAAAAACAGTGCATGGGTTATGACAGCTGATGTGAAATTCTTTTATGAACTAGGAAGAAACTTCCTTCTAACTCCACCTCACATATGGAGAAAAGTCATGACTAATTAACACAGTAAATCTCTGATTCATATCTTATACAAAAGGTTCTTAAGGATGTTGCAAGAAAAGGGAGGAAAGATATATTCTTCAAACAGTTTTTTCAGGCCACAATACAACTGTACTATCTATCATCTAGATCAGGGGTGTCAAACTCACAGCCCACAGGCCAGATGTGTCATGTACTGG
>BLBF01000006.1:21499127-21527105 GCA_015471245.1 Laticauda colubrina
ATGGGCTTCAACTCCCAGAATTCCCCAGCCAGCATGTTCGAGTTGAAATCCACACATCTTAAAGTTACCGAGATTGTCATCAAAAGCATGATTGTCATTACAATTCATAAAATCCAAGATCAACTCCATAAATCCCTTTCGCTGTTGCAAAAAAGTGCTAAAATGCAAGCTTAGATTATACTTCACTTCATTGGTACCCTAAAAATATATCTGCCATAAGCATATCTAGAAAGCTTTAAGAAAAGCAACCAAGGAATGTGAATTAACATTTCTTCAACTTATCTTCCTGACAGCTCCTTTTTCTGTTTCTCCAATGGAATTAGATTTCCGATCACACTATAAAAAAAGGAAAGATTGTAGTTTTGAAAGGAATTATGGTATTTTTTAATCTGCAGATTTATTTCTGCAGATTATATGCTCAACCTGCTTTAATAACTGAGTAAGAGTGTTTTGTAGTCCAATAGCTTTCCAAAATGTTATTAGTTTCTCCATTGCCCTATCCTCTGCTCCCCATTATTCACTTAATACAGGGGTCTGCAACCTGCGGCTCTGGAACCACATGTGGCTCTTTTGGCCCTCTGCTGCGCCTCCCTGTCGGCTGATCCCACCACTGTCTGGCCCCACCCTTTCGCTCCCCGTCACTCCTTGCATGGCCGAAGAAGGTAAGGGTGATGGCAGGGGACTCGCTCCACATTCCAGAGCAGGAGGTGACTAGGTGGGCGTGGGTAACGTAGAGTTGGCCATGCCCACCCAGTCACACTTGTTGTTAAATTATTGGTTCCTGGGGTTTTCTTTTTTGTGGGAAACGGGTCCAAATGGCTCTTTGAGCATTTAAGACCCCTGACTTAGTAGAACATTGATTGTCTTCTTTCTTAGTCCCCATCCTGTTCTCTTTTTTCAGCTTTCTTTAAAACCATTCATCAACTGGCTTTCATCTAATTGGTGACAAACCCTAACAGATTTTGGATACCTTGAGGTTTCTCTTAAACTGAGTGAGACTACTGATGCCAGTGGAGATATGGATAGCCTCAGCCAATCTCACAAGTGAAGGAAGCATTGTGAGGGTAATGGCAGAAAAAAAGACTGCAACAGTTTCATTTTTGTTGTGGTTCAGTGCTTTTTTGAAAACCCATAAGTAGGACTCCTTCCAGGCAATTACTTTATTTTCATTTTACTAGAGATGCCAGGACCTGGAGCAAGGATCTTCTGTATGCAGAATGATAGGGAGATTTAAAAGATGGTTAAACATGAAAAACATTGAAGTCGCCTTGTTTGAACTCTTAAGCTTGTTCAGCAGGAGATACATTTGTGAGTATATGACTACCATAACTAAGCTGCAAATCTTCTACTGTCTGAGGCACCTTATGGCTGTTACCTCCGCCACATGCAGGCTAAATTCTTGCCTCTCTTGGCTTCTTCAGGTTCCCTGAATCCAGGGGACTATAGGAAGAGATGTTGCCTGTGGCCTTACCGAAGGCAATTATGCAAGCCCTCTTTAGGAAATCCTTTGTAGCTCCAGAGATATCAGACAATTGTACCCAGTCTCCCATCTTCTCCCTTCAGGCAAAATTTACAAAGCAATAGTAGAGGACCAAACTTTGTCATAGAGGGAACAGATTCTCTGGCCCATTTTAGTTAGGATTCAGACCTGGGTATTACATAGACATAATATTGGTTACTCTGTTGGGTAATTTTTGTGGACACCTGGACCAGGGGTTGTTTTTGTCTTTGAGCTGTTAAATGGTATCCTTCTGGACTGTCTTCAGGGATTGGGCATTGGGAGCTCTGTGCTTCAGTAGTTCTGTTCCCTTGCTCAGCAGATGGGTCCAGTAGATGATGGTGAAGAAGAGCAATTAGCCTGATGGTCACTCTGTTGCAGAGAGCCATAGGATTAATACTTTCCCCTATACTGTTTAATACCTAAATGAAGCCACTGCAGACGATCATATGATGGTTCAGGGTTTGATATCATTGTTATGTTGGTGACACCCAGCTTTACAGTATTAGCCCTCTGTCAAATGCTTGTTCCTCTGCCTGGAAGCTCTAAATGTCTGGAAGGACAGAATATGGAAATTTGAACCAAGCAAAATAGAATCATTGTTTGTTCACTGAAGTCCTCTGTCTGCAGTGGCTTCATTGTCTCTTGATAAGAAGACATCACCTCTGAAGGAGAAGTTCCATGACTTGGTGGGGATTGTTCTCATGGAGCAATGGCTACGATTTGAACAATAGGAGAAGACTTTGGTTTAAGGGGCTTTACAAAATAAACAGAGTTGGGTCTTCTCGACCTGCTCAGGAAACCCTATACCATTTCAGACAAATGTTTGTCCATATCTTCTTAAAAAGAAATATTGGTGCATTCATAACTTCTGGAGGCAACTTGTTCCACTGATTAATTGTTCTAACTGTCAGAGAATTTCTCCTTAGTTCTAGGTTGTATCTCTCCTTGTTTAGTTTCCACCCATTGCTTCTTGTCCTACCCTCAAGTGCTTTGGAGAATAAGTTGACCCCTTCTTCTTTGTGGCAACCCCTGAGATATTGCAATATTGGAACATACTATCATGTCACCTCTAATCCTTATTTTAATTAAGTTAGACATACCCAATTCCAGTAGCCATTCTGTATAATCTGTAGCCTCCAATCTCCTAATCATCTGTGTTGGTCTTCTTTGCACTCCTTTTAGAGTCTCAACATCTTTTTTACATTGTGGCAAGGGAATGCAGTATTCCAGGGGTGGGATTCAAAATTTTTAACAACCAGTTCTGTGCGCATGGTTTAGGTGGCGGGTTTGGCTTGGTGGTCATGTGACTGGGTGGACATGGCTGGGTGTGGTCATGTTATCGGATGGGTGTGGCCAACTCAATATCACTCACATCGAGGCACGCATCTCCTCGCCTGGCCTCTCGTACCTGTGGGAATGCTGCAACAATCGTAAGTGTGAAAAATGGTCAAAAGTCACTTTTTTCTGTGCCATTGTAACTTTGAATGGTCACTTCATACAAGCAAAGTACCAGCAAAGGAGGGGAAAAAAACTCTAGAGATGTTCCTGAGACAATAAGTCTAATCCTGCCAAGAATGTAATAAGGGTTAATGGAGAGGCAGTTTCTGTAAGCATCACCACAATGTTTCCTTCCTGCCTTACTTACAGGATTAGGCCAGTAATTTCTTCTAACAACCGGTTCTCTGAACTGCTTAGAATATTAACAGCTGGTTCTAGCGAATAGGTGCGAACCTGTAGAATCTCACCCCTGCAGTATTCCAAGTGTGGTCTTATCAAAGCACTATAAAGTGGTATTAATACTTCATCTGATCTTGATTCTATTCCTCTATTAATGTAGCCTGGGACTGCATTGGCTTTTTTGACAGCTTCAGCACACTGCTGGTTCATATTAGATTGTCCACTAGAACTCCAAGATCCTTCTCACATTTACTACTATTGAGCCAGGTACTACCTATACTATAGCTGTGCATTTGGATTTTCTTACCTAAATGTAGAACTTTATTTTTTTCACCATTGAATTGACAATCTTCAACTGATGAACCAGAAAAGTACTGGGAAAAGTTTGCTATATGCCCTTATCACCATGTGCTTGAATAACTCTGGCACACGCTATGTTAGGCTGTCTTTAAAATTGCCAGTGATCTGGTGTACGATGGTCTGTATACTTGCTAATACCCAGAGTTGGAACACATCATATCTGTGCTATGAGCCCTGTAATGGCTACAGTAAGCTTCCAGATGCAATTTAAAGTGTTGTTTTTAACCTATAAAGTTCTCTGTGACTTGACAACTGGACACCCCCATCCCCTGAGTGACATCCATCTTATATCTGTGACTCAGGACAGTTCACACAATACAAAAAATTAACAGAAACCAAAAACACCTAGAAATAAACATCCAAAACAATAACATCAAAACAAAAACAAAAACAAATAATATCAACTTTCTGGGTGAAGCAGCTTGTCTTTCCTCACCTCTGAAAGGTTAGAGGTGCTAAGACAAGAGGTGTTTGCTTCTTGGTGGCAACATTCAGCATTTTAGAACAGCTTTCAGATTAGATGTACTCACTAACTTCTTTTCAGAAACAGCTATTTTGCATTTTATTTATTGTTATTTTACTGGTTTTCTATTATATTTTAATTTTAAAAAAATTAATACTGATATTTTAATTGTAGAGCAGAGGTAGTATTCAGCAGGTTCTGATCAGTTCTGGAGAACCGGTAGTGGAAATTTTGAGTAGTTCGGAGAACCAGCAAATATCACCTCTGACTGGAAATTTTACAGTATCCTTCCTCCTGCCATGCCTACCAAACCACGCCCACAGAACCAGTAGTAAAAAAAATTGAATCCTACCACTGTTTTAAAAGTGTATGCTTGTGAATCATTCAATGTCCCAAATTGGACTCTAGTAGGTTATAAATATAAATAATAGTAACCCTTGGCAACAAACAGTTTTATTTAACATGCAGCTTTTGCTGTCATTTCATCATCTGGATTCTTGCAGGCCAAATATAATTGTCCAGTGTGGGTGTTCTATTGTCTCGGCCAGAGGTATCAAACTGGATTTCTTTGAGGGCCGGATCAGCATTGTAGTTCTTCTCCATGGGCAGGTCAGAGAGGGTGCAGGGGGGGGGGGGAGATGGGACAGACACCTCCTGTAGCACCCTGTTGGCCAAAATGGGGCATGAGAGGACCGCAAGCAGCTCCCCCACACCCCATTTTGGCTAGCAAAGTGCTGCAGGAAGCCATCCAGCCTGAAGATGGGGTGCAGAGGGATGTGTACAGCTTCCCATGCCCTGTTTTGGCTGCCAGAGGCACCGCAGGGCAGTCCTTTGCTATTTCCAGGCCAGCCCTGTGGGCCAGATTTAAGCATTTGGGAGGCTGGACCTGGCCCACGGGCCTTGAGTTTGACATCCCTGGTCTAGGCAGTGGAAGAGAGAAATGGATATTCAAGAAAATAGGCTTGGAAATAAAGCAGGACATGTCTTTCATTCAGAAAAAAACAGAACAGAGATGAGAACAGAATAACGGGAAAACAAGGAGTCCCTTCTTGCTGTATCTACTTATTAGAGCCAATAGTGTAAAGAGTAAAAATCATTATTGAAGCTTTTGAAGCTGTAGGAATGTGAATAAAGTACCTCTGAACCATTAAAACCAACCCTCCTTTTTCCATTTGTGCTTCTTTAGAAGTTGCTCTTGGCCATCTCTGTGTATGCTTAGGGCGTGTCAAATTTTTCAATTTTCAATTTCCAAACATTAGGGGTGCTCAAAAGTTGTGACATGCCTTAGGCATCGCAAAGATATTTTGGTTACTTTAATATAAATTAGATGTGCTTCATAAATAACCACATAAATATAAATTTTTTAACATTTTGTTTGTTTCATTGTGCAAACATGCCACTTCCTTTGGTGAAGTACTTCTTTCAAAGGATTACCCATCCCTAACTATATTTCATTCAGCTATTGCTATTGTTTTGGTTATGTTCACTTCTCTTTACTTTTGTAGTAACGATTTTCCAGAGTTCCAGAAACATGCTTGCTTATAATGGCCAGCCTGCCACTTGAACTCTATAATTTGGAGGAAAAGGCTATAGAGCCAGAAGGAAAGACAAAAGCTGTGAAGGGAACTCCAAATATTTTGGTACTAAAAACAGTCTGCCCTGTATGTTGTACATCAAAAATGCCCAGGAACGACGAGAGGGCGGAGCTGGCATCATGATGATATGGCATGCGATCTCGGAGATCTGAGATCGCAGCTGATTTCTTTGCCCCTGGACAGTTCTTTTGGACCTAAACCATCCCAAAGAGATGGCAAAAGTGAAGAGCACATCCTGCTGATCCCAGGGATACCGAACAATCCTTGGTCGATCCGGGAAAAGCTCTTCTTGCCAGCGGCAAAGAGACAGCCATCAAAGCTGCTAAAGTTGGGACAGCTCCGAAACAGAAGAAATAGGAAGAGAAAATGTGCCGGTTTGATGAACTTTTTTTTTCTTATTTTAAGACTTGAAAGGACATCCTAAAAGAAAGAAGAATCTGTAAAAGTGTTTGACAGAAATGATCTAGCGGCGATTTTAAATGGAAGGGTCAAAGTAAGGTGTTTTTTTTTTATAGCCGGATTTTTGATCTTGTATTTTGAAAAGGGACTGGTTCTTTTTTTATATATACATATCTGCTTTTTCCTTCTCCTTTTTAATTTTGTGATTTTGTAATATTTCAGGCTAGAGGCTCCCTTTAGTTACTTATCTCTCTTTTTTTTTAATAATTTTCCCTTTTTTGGCTAATTTTTAGTATACTTTGCTGAGAAAGGAGGGGGAAAGTGAGAGTAAAAGAAACTGTGTAACACTGCCAACTAGATGCTTGAAAACACTTTTTTTTGTTAAGTATTGATTATTAAAGACAAACAAAGACAAACAAAACATAAAAACATCCAACTTTCTTCCATAAGTGTACAAGCAGTGTGTCAATTGGTTTAAAAAAAATTTGCGCATCGATTTCATACTCTCAATTACAATTACATTACATAATAACTCATGTTATCAATCAAAAATTGAATACCTTAGTATTATTATTAATCAATCATTTGACTGTAATTTTGTTCATTCATACTTTACGAGATAACTATACTTTACTTAGTTTATTTTATAACAATTCATTTGTTATAATGAATTGTTAGTTATAATGATTTGTATAGGGGGGCGGAGCTGGTGTCGCGACGATACGGCATGCAATCTCAGAGGTCTGAGATTGCAGCCGATATCCTTGCCCCTGGACGGTCCAAATGGACCTAAACTGTCCCGAAGAGACGGTTATTGTGAAGAGCGCATCCTGTAGATCCCAGGTATACTGCAAAGTCTCTGGTTGATCCAGGAAAAGCCCTTCTTTCCAGCAGCAGAGATGCAGCCATTAAAGCTGCTGAAGTTGGGACAGCTCCGATCGGAAGAGACTTGAAAGAGAAAGTGTGTCGGTTTGGTGAGAACTTTTCTTTTATTATTCTAAGACTTAAAAGGATTTTAAAGGACACCCTAAGGAAAAGAAAGAATCTGTAAAACAGAAAAATCTGTAGAACTGAATAAACGGTGGTTTTAAATGGAAATGTCAAAGTAAGGCTTTGTTTTTTGTTTATTGCTGGACTTCTATCGTGATTTTGCATTTGTTAACTGGACTGGTTCTTTTTCTATTTACATCTATTTTTTCTTCTTTTTTTGGGCTTTGCAATATTTTAGGTTAGAGGCTCCCTTTAGTTATTTTTATATACTTTTTTTTTCTTTTTAACTTCTATTATGTTTGGTCTGGGAAAGGAGGGGGAGAGTGAGAGTAAAGAAATTTTGTAACACTGTCAACTAGAGGCTGGAAAATGTTTTAGACGAAGCTGGGAAAGCTGAGAAAGAAAGATCTGAAACTCCATTTCAAGGACATTGCGATGTGATAAGATAGAGGGAAGAACACAGGAGAGTGTTATTGCAGGTGTTCTTCTGGATTTCTATCAACAATTGAAACTTGACTTTGAAGCTTGTGGAGAAGAGAGTTATAACAAGAGCCTTGGATAATTAGATAATGTGCAGTGTGTCTTTTTTATTTTTTTTAAGTTGTACTACCCTTCTTACCAACAGTGAACCAACTGTTCACTTTTTTAAAAAAAACCTTTATTTTTGTAATATTTCCATTTTTGCTTTGTATTTTAAAGGGAAAGCCTCAAAAAATTTTATTTTTTCTATTTTTTCCTTTCTTTTTTGGGAATTTTTGTTTTTCAATCTATTCTTTTGGTTCACTTTTATGCCTTTTTAAAATTTGAGATCTCTCAATTGGATTAAGGTGTTGAACAACCTGAAGAATTTTTTTCTCTTTTTTTGCTCTTTTTAAACCTTTTTTATTTTTCTCCTTCTTTTTTTACTTAATTATTGATTGGATTAAGGTTAAGAAGAACCTGAAGAAATTTTTTCTCCTTTTCTTTTTATTATTATTGGGTTTTTTTTCTCTACCATTTTTATCTTTCATCTTGGATTATAATTGGCTATTCTATAATTGGATTAGTGT
Source organism: Laticauda colubrina (assembly GCA_015471245.1). Lineage (NCBI taxonomy): Eukaryota > Metazoa > Chordata > Lepidosauria > Squamata > Elapidae > Laticauda > Laticauda colubrina. Next base: position 21,507,162 of record BLBF01000006.1, read on the forward strand.
TTAGAAGAACCTGAACATTTCGAATTGTTTAAAATGAGTGGGAAGTTAATACCTTCTGGCTCCTCAACTTCTACTTCCACCTCCCCACCATCTGGAGGACAACATTCAATTCAGACAGTGTTAAAGCAAGACAAAGATCAAGAAAAAGTGACTCTACAGATGATTATGCAAGGAATCCAAGACCTTAAAACAAAATCAGACACCATTGAAAAGAGAATAGAGAACACTGAGCAAAGAACAGAGAATATTGAACAAAGAATAGGGAAAACTGATAAAAAAGTGGAGAATATTCAACAAATGATGGTGAAGTATGATGAGAGATTCCAAAAAATTGAAGAAGAAGATAAACAAAGAGAAAAGAAGATTGGAGATATTGATAGTAGATTAACAATATTAACAGATATTGATAGTAGATTAACAGTGGTTGAACAAGATAAAAGTGGGATGCTGAAATGGGAGATGGACAGATCAGATTTTATCTCAGATTTCAAAACATAGAGGAAGAAAAAGGACAAAATCTATCTGAGATAATGATAGAAATATTGGCCAACACTTTGGAAATAACAGAAGAGAAGATGATGGGTGGAGTAGACGAGGTATACCAAGTTTTTACAAGATATGCAATGAGAAATAACCTACCAAGAGAAGTTCATATCAGATTTACAAAAAAAGCCATTAAAATACAAATATTACAAGTGGCAAGAGAGAAAACGTTGAAATACAAAGGCAAGGAGATTGTGGTCTTAAAACAAATATCCAGAAGAGTGAGAGAAATGAGAAGACAATATCGATTTCTGACTACAATGTTATTGAAAAAAGAGGTGAATTATAGATGGCTAATTCCAGAAGGGTTAATGTTTACATGGCAAGAACTGAGACATAGAATTGATTCAATTGAGAAAGCAGAATTATTTTACGCAGAATTTTTTGGAAGGAGAGAGGAGGAGGCAGAAAATATTTCACTAATTGAATTCCAAGACAACCAAATGGAGACTGAAAAAGAAGAAGGCGCAGTAGGTGGACAGGTGGAAACTAAAGAACAACATGAACCAAGATCTACGAGAGCTGTCAAACCTAACTATAAAGCATAATCATGGAAGAGAAAAAACTGATTACAATGACTTGGAAAAGACTATTTTGAAAAATTAAATAAAATTGTGGTGAAATATACATGGCAAGGTAAGAAAGCGAGAAAAAAGTTGAAACTGTTGCAAGATGCTAGAATTAGAGGAGGTTTTGGCTTGCCTAATTGGGAGCTGTATTATCAAGCAACAAATTTGATGTGGGTTAAAGAATGGATAACATTAAGAAATTATAGATTGTTGACACTAGAAGAACATGATTTGCTGTTGGGGTGGCATGCTTTTTTTATGGTATAAAGGAACTAAAACACAAGGATATTTTAGAAGACATTGTATACAGGAGTCTTTATGGTTAAATTGGGAGAAGATTAAAAGACAATGTTATCTGAAAATACCAGTCTGGTTATTGACTATTGAAGCATTTTCTTATCCTATAATATATAAGAAGGAACAAACAGTTAGATATGCTGAATTACTGAATGAAAAGGGTGAACTTAAACCTATTCAAAAACTAGAGAAACAAGATATAAAGATGAATTGGCTTTCATATGCGCAAGTACACTCAAGATATGTTGAAGATTCTAAAACAGAAGGTTTTTTTAATAAATTGACCGATCTAGATAAGATTTTGACAGGTACTGATGAAAAGATGATTAAAAAATTGTATGGATATTTACTAGAAATTAAATTAGAAGAAGAACAAGTTAAAGAAACTATGATTGCTTGGGGGAAGAATTTTGGATATGGGATTGATCTAGAGAAATGGCAAAAGTTGTGGTCTCAGAATTATAAAATGACAATGTCAACAGCATATAAAAAAAATTGTATAAGATGTTTTACAGGTGGCACTTTCCCCCGACAAGAATACCAAGGATGTTCAAGAATAAGTCCGAAAAGTGTTGGAAATGTCATCAGACACCTGGCTCATATTAGCATATGTGGTGGACTTGTGCGGATGCTAAAAAATATTGGACTAAAATCCACACGTGGTTGGTAAAAATGACAAAAAAGCACATAGATTTGAAACCAGAGATATTTTTATTGGGAATCTTACCTGAAACATATTGTAAAGATTTGAAATATTTGATTGTAAATGTATCAACAGCAGCTAGGATTGTATTTGCTAAAAACAGGAAAAATGAGAAAATACCATTGCAGGAGGAAATTATTAAGAAAATATTGGAATGTGCTGAAATGAGTAGGTTGACATTTGAAATTAGAGAGCAAGAGGATAAATTTTTTTATGAGATTTGGGATCTTTTTTATCAATGGTTAGATAATAAAATATAATAATAGAATATGTAGAATTTTAGAAAATAATGAATATATAAAGATGTATATGCAATCTAAATGTAATCGAAGACTAAGAAATGGATGCACAAAATAATTTGTAAACCAACCGGCATGCTGTATGTACATATATGGAAGATGGCCTGATGTTTTTATGTTTTGTTTGTTTATGTTTGTTTTAAAAACCAATAAAACTTTTTTTTTAAAATGCCCAGGAACAAGATCTTTAAAATGGAAAAAAAAGACACTTCATAATATAAAATACAAAAATACACCTTCAGCAACGGAGTGGTCAACGCCTGGAACACCCTACCCGACTCAGTTGTTACAGCCTCAACTCCTTACAGTTCAACCTCAAACCATGGATCTCACCCCATTCTTAAGAGGTTCTTAAAAGGGGCGTGCAAAAGCGCACCAGCGTGCCTACCGTCCCTGTTTTACTTGTCCCCATTTATCTGTATTTACTTCCTTTGTTCATGTTTATGTTCACATCTATACTTGTTATCTTGTACATGTTTGACAAGCAAACAAACAAATAAATAAATATTAATAGTTATTTAATCACATTTGTATTACCCCAAATATCTGTTACTAAGCAAGACAATTGGTAAGTGAATTTTACCCCATTTTGCAACCTGTCTTGCCATGGTTTTGAGGTGAATCGCTGCAGTTGTTAAGTTAGTAACTTGGTTGTTAAATGAAACTGGCTTCCCCATTGACTTTGCTTGTCAGAAGGTCACAAAAAGATGGTTACATGACACCTGGCATCGCAATTATCAGAAATATGAGTCGGTTGCCAAGTTTCCAAAATTTTGGACTATAGGGATATTGCAACAGTCATTTGGAAAATGGTTGTGAGTCATAAGTTTTTCAGTGCTGTTGTAACTTTGAACAGTCACAAAACTAATCGTTGTAAATCAAGAACTATATGCAATAAATAAGTTGCAGGATGATGTCAGCGAACAATTTCAGCAGCAAAAGGAATTTCTATAAAGTAAAGTAAAGGAGATGTTGGACTTTTCCTCTGTCTCTTAATAGAGCAACTGCTTTTATCCAGGATAGGTGCTAAAACTGAAAGAGGTTTGGCCCAGAAAAAAACAAATTGGAGTGAGAAAAAAGAAAGATTCAGCAGACATAAGAAATACTTTTTGCAACCTCAAGTCATTTCTCTACTTTAGGAGTGTTTCTGAAAAACTCCTTTGTAAAAAAATCAATCACCTATGGTTAAAAGCAAGAAAGGCAGGATTAAAGATAATTGATAGTGTCATGGATATATCTAATGTGGCTTCTTTGGCATTGTGCTGGCTGGAGTGGATATTTAGTTTAGGAATGAGAGCTGCCCCCTTAAGGGAATACTTCATGGGAAATGTAGTTAATGCTTCATGGGAAGTGTAGTTCATGTCACATGGTCACTTCTGTAATCCTGATTGGCCACTGGGTTAATCTCTGGTTGGGGTGGGGGAGGGTTTTGTCATGCCTGCATGGATCTCACCATGGGGGGGGATTTCTTTTCCTTCTTAAGCCATGGGATAGAGACCACCTTCTTTTCACACTATTGAGGCAAAGTTGGACATTGGAGGAACTTCTACTTGACTATAAGTTATGATTGATGATACCTAATGAATCCAATAAACTAATTTGCATGGAAGCCTTTGTAGTGCTTAAATATTAATCCCAAGTTCCTTAAAGCATTCAAGAGCATGAGGCAAGAAAGGCATACAGAAGTGGTTTGCCTTTGATGCCTTCAGGCACATTTTTTTTCCAACTTGCCAACCAATATTGTGCATAATTCTGAGAAATTGTGGTAGTCTTCCATCCAAAGCAGATCCATACTTAGCTTTTTGAGACCAACTATAGAATTGAATCTCCATACTGCAGACAGTGCTTGTAGTTCCACACTGTAGCACTAGATGGGAGCAGGAAGATTTCTATGAGAAACTCCAGGGACAGCCCACAGGGCTGATGATAAATTCCATGTGCCTAAAAAGACAAAAAAGGAACTTGCAGAACCAGATAGTTCAACAATAGTCAACTATTAATAGAATATAAATTTGCTGAGTCAATAGAGTTCAGAAAATGGTGTTCTAATTAAGCTCAATTCATAAAAAGAAACAGATTTTTAAAAATCTGATCCAGTTCCTCAATTTGGTGCCATCCAGATTGTAATCAGAAGTTCAGCATGATGCTTTAGACATCTATGTTGTACCTGCCTTCAAGCTAATTCTATTGTCAACTTCATTTTTCAAGTAATTAAGTAAGTAGATCTACAAGTGCTTTCTAATGATATCGGAATTAGATACAAATTATACACAAAGAATGCTTGTAAATATTCAAATTGCAAGCATACATTAAGATTATCTGTCAACTGACTACATCCTTGTTATGTATTCCAGCCTATCCTAACTTGATATTATTCTGATGTGAAGGGATGCACCTTTGAGAATTCTTAACAGGAATTCTGGGAATTGAAGTCCAACGTTTTTGGAGGACAAAGTGCTGAAAAGGACAAATCAGTCTGAAAAGGACAAAGTGCTGAAAAGGACAAACTTCAAATTCTGTCAGTGTATTATTCCTTCATTGGAGCAGAATAACTGAGTACCTTTGAACCATCTTGTTCTTGTTTTAGGTGGAGTTGAACAAGAGATGAAACAAATTTGGCAGCTTATCCGTGAGACCTGATTTGCAGGACCTGCTGCTTGATATTTATTTATAATTTTGATGGGTGGGGAAGCTAGTTAGTTGCCTTGCCTTGAACATAAAGCAATAATCTCTAGTAAATCTCAGATTTGTGAAGTACATTAGAGGAAGTGTCCTTAAATTGTGAACAAAAATGTTGTCTAATTCATGCACAGTCAAGATCATGTTCAAATGGCAGCATTTAGTAATGCTGAGGAACACAACATATCTGTTGACTGTGTTTCAAAGAAAAAACAAACAACCCACTTATGGTCCTCCATAGAAAATTGGGAACAGTAGCATAGCTACAAAATGAACTTATGACTCTTGGGGAAGTACACAGGATCCTTGGGTTGATGAGTTTTCTGATCTCTATGACACTGCATGGTGAAGGCCAGAGGTGTTATTCATCAGGTTCTGACGAGTTCTGGAGAACCGGTAGCAGAAATGTTGAATAGTGTGGAGAACTGGCAAATACTACCTCTGACTGGTGATTTTACAATATCCTTTCCCTGCCACACCCACCAAGTCATGCCCACAGAACGGGTAGTAAAAAAAATTTGAATCCCACCACTGGTGAAGGCCATCTGGCAGATGACAAATAGTTAGGTTTCTGCAAGAATATTTGTATCTTTAAGAGTGGAGGTAGTGCCCTTGACTTGAAGGAGGCACTCTCAAGAATCCTTTACTTGACTTATTGTTTTGGATAATTTTCATTCAGTCCCCAAATTTTCCTTTCTGGAAAAGTAATTGGGAAAGTGCTTAGATTGCAGCTTCAGAGAGTCCTGGAAGATACGGATTATTTAGATCTTTTTCAATATGGTTTCAGATGGGGGCATAGTAATGAGACAACATTGATCATGTAATTGATTTCTGGAAAAGCCAAGATGGGGGCAGTGCAAACTTCCTTCTGCTACTTGATCTGATGACAGCTTTCATTATATTTTGAATATCTGTAGTGAATGAAAATGTAAGCATGGTGTGTATGTGTGAGAGAGAGAGGGTTTGGGGGAAGATATCAAAACAGATACTCTTTGTGTAGATCAGAGCTCAACAGTCTCAGCCAGCCAAGACCTTTACACGAATTCACCTTGTGTGCCAGTTTGTGCTCAGTACCTGCTGAGAAACACTTAAGACTTAATTTAGTGTTTTAAGAAATGCTCATGCTTTGGTCATCTTGTGATTGGACTCTTGCAATTTACTCTATGTGGAGTTGTCTTTGAAGACAACTTGGAAACTGTAGATTGCTCAGAATGCAGCAGCAAAGGCAGTGATGGGCAGACCATGACATTCATGAGTTGCATGGATTACCATTAGTTTCCTCATTCAGTTGAAGTTCTGGTTATCATCTATAAAGCCATTCACGGGACAGGCCCTGGTTAAGTGAAGTACTGCTTATTTAATGTAGTGTTTTTCTTAGTCTGACAGAATTGACATGTCTGGGTCCCAGCAATGAAATAATGAAACCATGATGCTTTAAGATGTAACAAAAGAATGGAACCAGGAGGTTGGATTTCTCTGTCATGGTGCCTAAGATCTGTATGCTCCTCACCTTGGTCTAATAAAATGAGACCCAAGTTTCAATGTCCCCAGGCTGTGGATTAGGATGTATAACAGACGCCGTGTATGTTTTAGTGGTATGTTGGAATAATTTTGGGAAGTAGAAGGAAAAACAAGTGCCTAGATATCAATATGATAAACAAAACACTGACTTCATTTACGATTTAGAAGGAATCCTCCCAAGTTTTCAGGATAGAAGGAGAGAGATACTTTCAGACCTTCAAGATTCGCTTCATTTAACCTTATAAAAAAGCCAACACTAATACTCCTGAGTGTGCTTCTTGTCTGGACTACCTTGCTAGGCTGAAAATATATGTTCCAATTTTTAATATGATTTATTTTCTGGACTTGTTTGTTTGCATTTTGTTTGCATTTTGTTGTGTGTGTGCTTGTATTTTGTAAGCTGTTCAGCATGATAACAGATTGAGGTACCCAATACATCATGCATATAAAACCTTTTGGCTTGCCTGGGCCATATTAAATGAAGAGAAATTGTCTTGAGCCACATATAAAACATATAATATAGTTAATGTATATTAATATAGCTGAAAATCACATAATAATGTTAAAAATTTACAACCTAGTGATGTCACATTACTAGCTGTCAAGAGCTGCACGCAGCCCATAGCAGTCAGGCACACCTGCTCTACAGTAACTAAGGATGGGATGTAGTATGATCACAAATACAACTGCTTACTTTATGTAGAGGAAAACAGAGATAACTTTACAAGAGCAGTTATGTAAACATCAGCTTAGACTGGAAAAATAGGAAGGCTAAGAAGGAAACTCAAGGTTGCCCCACCTTGATTCTCTTTGGTATAAGAGAAGAGATACAGAAACTCTATCAGGCTTTCAGGGTTCTACTTTATGCCTTGCATCAATCATATAACATTCCAGTGTTTTTATTAAGTCACTTTCCTGATGTGGACTACCTCAAAAGAAACTATTTGTTGATGATTTACAGCATATATAGACAACTAAAATTAGTATAATCTTGGTTTGGACCAAGATGGATTCTCCCAGTGGCATATCAAGGGTGAAGACAGTGGGAACAGTCATCCCTGGATGCAGGCAATAAGTGAGTGTGTTGTCTAAAGAGGCTCCAAGTGTCAAATAGGCTAATTATGCCATCAGACCTCACCTATAGAACTCATTCACTTCCAACATCTTTGCTGAACTTTAGATCTCAATTTCAAATGCAATAGTTTCACATTGACATTTGAATATTTAGTCATAAGGAATATTGTTCATGTTTGAGAAGCCTTAAAATCCTTCCTGCTACAGTAAGACACAATGGGAAACCCATTTTGCTATCAATGGTGGAAGAGACTATATTTAAATTGTACTGAGAAATCTTGAAGGCTTTTTGGCTATAAGATGTTGGGTAGCTTTGTTTCAGTTTGGTTATTATACTACATGTTTGAACAAGGGTGTTTTTGAATTAACTGTCAACTCATGTCATGTACTACAGGGTGTTAAATGATGTACAAGAGGCATTTTTTCATGTTTATTTCAAATCCTATTTTCTAATTTAGAGATCTGCAGAAAAGTAATAAAGGAATATCTGTTACAACATGACACATGGTAACTTTTTGCATTTACAAATTACTGCTGACTTTGTTGGGAAGTGTTTTTAAATAATCTTGACATTGCTTTTTACCTTATTACTACCATTTAATTTCAAGTAACACAGTTATCGAGAGCAGAAAAATGTTCTAAATTTGCTCCTTCAGCTTCTGATTATATTTATTTCATAATGAAGAGAGAAAGGTTATATTTATTTAAAAAAATAAGTTTGCATACTAATTTAAGAATTTCTATAAACCGTTGATTAAAACAATTCATTACATAGGCATCAGTTACAAACCACAAGGAAGAAAAAAAAAATGAAAAAACCCGCATTGCAATGTTGGACACAAGTATGTTAGTCATGGGCAGGGTTGGGATTCTACAGGTTCTGAAAGGGTTCTATAGAACCCTTATTCACTTCTAAAGGCCCTGTCACACTGCTCAATGGATGCAAAACGGACACAGCGGATGAGAAAAATGTTCCATCCGTTGTTATCCGCTCTCAAAAGGGGCAAAAATTTGCATAAGCAGAGCGGATAACACGGAAAGGAACGGACGGGGGGAGGACGCAGGGCGGATGGAAAGCGGATGCAGAGTGGAAGCCTAGCGGATGGAAGCGGATGCAGAGCGTATGTAGAGAGGATGCAGAGCGGATGCTTAGAGGATGCGTAGAGGATGCGTAGAGGATGCAGAGCGGATGCAGAGCGAATGCGTAGCGGATGATGCAGATGCGATTTGCATCCGCTTTCATCCTTTCTCCATCCGTGCTACTAACGCTGCGCGTCCGTTCTGCTTCCTCCCTGTGTCCGTTTACTGCTGGAATGGATTTGAGTTGCGCGGATGCGCAGCGGATGCCTAGCGGATATAGCAGATGCGTAATGGATGCAGAACGGATGTCCCCCGTATTTCTAGAGGATGCAGAATGGATGCATTGGATACATTTTCCGCTCAAAAGTTTTGAGCAGCTCAAAACCTTCTGAGCGGATGAAATGTCAATAGATGGATGCTGGACGGATAGAGAGGAAGCAAAACGGAGGCAGTGAGTACAGAACGGAAGCATCGCGTTAAACAACGGATGGCAAGTGTTTTTCTCTGTTTTACATCCTCTTTCCATCCATTGGTGCAGTGTGACAGGGGCTTTAATTCTTTGCTTGGTGATGTTTAATCCTGTGTTTATTGATGGGATAATTTTCCCTATTCAGCTTTGTTTGGAAGGATAAGGATTAATCTCTGTTCCTGAAAAGAAACTGGTTTAAGAAATCTGGCTAATTCCTGTTTCTATTTGTTCTGGTAATTGGTTTAACAAGCAACAGCTACTGTTGTGATTTAATTATTTGTATTTTATTTGAATTTTTTCCTGCCTCATGGTTTCTTTTTCTATTTGGGGAGGGGATCTTCCTTCACTGCTTTAGTGGTATCTGACATTGTCCTTTTGGGGCGTACTTCCAAGAGGCAGGATGCAAGCTTGGCACTGATTTTTTTTAACTGCCTTTTTTTTGGGGGGGGGGTTGGAAATGTGACCTTTCCTTAAATCTGGATGATTTTTTTAGGATATCTTGTGAGACCAGCTGGTATCTTTAAGTGGTACAAATGGATCTAAGGATTGCTTTTCCTGGGTGTGCTCTTCTGGACAGCTTAAATGATCTCTCTGCTAAAGGGTTTCACTTTATGAGCAAGAGTTGGCTGCTGATAGTTATCATTGCATTTTAACTGTTTTAATTTCTCAAGTTGCTCTGGCACCCTGCCTGATTTATAACTCTGACTTGCAGGTATTTTTAATCAAATGATTGATATTTAGGGCAGCTTTTTGCAAGCAAAGAAGCATTTTGTATTTTTGTACAGGTAATCCTTGATTTACAACAGTTCATTTAGTGACCATTCAAAGTTATAACGGCACTGAAAAAAGTGACTTATGACCATTTTTTATACTTATGACCATTGTAGCATCCCCACTGTCATGAGAGGCCAGGCAAGGAGAAGCACCCCTTAATGTGAGTGATGTCGAGTTGGCCATGCCAATCCAGTCACATGACCACCAAGCCACACCCACCAAGAACGCCCACAGAACCAGTTGTTAAATAATATGAAACCCACTCCCGGTCCTGGGGCTTGTGTTGCAATGTCATGATGCATCTTTCATCACCTAATCCCTTTGCCTTGCCAGGAGATGCCTCTGGCCAATGCATACCTCGTTATTATGTACATGGACTGGCAATTGCTGTTCAAATTTTAAGACTTTCTACATCCTACTGAGAGTTGCTAGACAGAGCATTTGACACTGGGATTTCTGCTTGCATAGCTATAGTCCTTTTGTAGAAAAGAATGCTTTAGAGCAGGGGTGTCAAACTCATGTCATCATGTGGGCATCACGTGATGTATCACAACTTTTTCCCCTTTCACTAAAATGGGCCTGTGTGTGGCCAGTGCGTGACACATCACCCTGAGTTTGGCACCCCTGCTTTAGAGGCCAGTATTTTAGTGGTAGATTAAAATAGGGAGCTATCTTATTGAGGCTGGGCATCCATATAATACAACAGATAAGAAAAATGAATGGCTTGTATTGCCTGATAAATATTTCAGTTATGGTAGTAAACAGTAAATAGGACTGAAAAACTTCAGTAGTTTGTTCGATTGGCTCAAGCACCTACACTAGCATCTTACTTTCAGCTGTGTTCAGCAAAATTTATCCCAAAAAGTCAAAACAGCAAGATGCTAGTCATAATTGTTAGTCATAAATGATCTAAGCCTCACCCTTTTGTACATATATGCAACGTACACTTAAAATCTGTGTTTAAATAGTTTGACTCTTTTTTCTTAATAAAATTCTCAAGGAAAACAAAAACCTGCCTAAACCATCCAAACCTGGAATGTGTATTCTGCTCCCCTGTTTTTATGTTTTTGGGTGATTTACTCCTCTCACATTACTTCATCCAGCTATCAGGAGTGTACTTATTCTCAGAAATTACAGTTGAGAAGTTCCACCTGCATTTCAGCTTGATTTCCAGGTATGTTACCACCACCAATGCTCACTGCTGTGCTTTCCCACTTTTAATGTGAGACAACAAGTTAACGTAAAAGTCAATTGATAGACAATGCAATGACTGAGGCATGGATGTTATGAGGTTAAACCTGTTACCCCAGGTAGCAGATAGGCCTCTGCAGTTTGGATCAATTGAAGTATCCAAATTGTCTTCAAAGGCAGTCTCATTGCTATGCAGTGACAAAGACATAAGTTACTGTAATCAAAGTTTATTAATTAATAAATTAATAAAAAAAGTTTCCTAATTGATTGCACCAGATAATATTGGGCAAAAACTCTCTTGGCCACAGTTTCTGCTTGCTTTTCCAGTCAGAGTCATGATGCCAAAAAAGGGTCTGCAAATTGCAAACCTGACCATTCAGTAGAAATATGATATCATAAATAGCCACAATTGGAGGTAAGATATAAATAGATATATTGCTGGTGAAAGAAACCTCATCTTTCTGAAACTGAATCTGAAATTCTTAGACCATGCAAATCATTAGGCATGAAGTAGTAGACAGGATTTTTACTGAATCTCCAGACCAGGAGCCCTGACTTTCCACCCCAGCAATTTCATGTACATGTTAAATAGCTTAAGTATAAAACATTATTGAGAAGTCTTAACAAGACCTCTTTAGTCTGATGAAGCAGGCTAAACAAACAAGCCAACAAATGAAGTCCACCAACATGTTTTGAATCTATAATTGCAAAATTCAGAAATAATCTCCTTCTGCTTCTGAATGTTATTTTTGATTCAGTAATAGATGGGCTACTGGCATAGGCAATTTTCCCAAAATGAAATCTAAGGGCAATCAGAAATCAGGCTAAATGTATAGTTAGCGCCCTTGATTATTTGCAGAAGATGACCAAGAATTTTTAAAATTAAATTCTTGAACAATAGCAGCAAGTAAGAAAGTGCTCTACTTTCAATACATACTAAAAATTAGGCTATGGAACAAACATTTTATGAGAAAGCTGCAAATGTGAGAAGACCATATCAAATTCACCTTTTGCTACCAAGAACAAATTCCGAGTTAAGCATGTGGTCAAGACCTAAATCTGATACCAAGTATGTGTGGTATTACTTTTAAACAAATATCCATAGATTTGTGTCTGATACTTTCTCCCAGCTGTTATTATCAACTTAGTGTTACCAGTAAATGGCTATTTAGAATTAAGAGAACAAATAAGATTATTGAAGCCTGAATTTTCTAGCAGGCTTACATAAACCTCAACTTAAAGCACCTTGTTCTTGTTTCAATTAAATTTCTTTCCTAAGAGCTAGAAACTCATTGCATTAATCAGACATCTACATAATAGCCAGTTAGCTCGTTTTTTTTCACTATCATTGGGAGACAGATTGTTTCAGAACAGGGTTGTAGGCTTGCGGGCCTGATATGTCACACACTGGCCATGCCCACGCCCAGTTTACTGAAGGGGAAAAAACTCCCAATATGTTACGTGACACCACCGTGACAACATGAGTTTGAACACCTGTTTTAGAATTTTGGTCAAATGTGCTATTTTTATTTGCTGTATTTAATGTTGCTTATCAAGCTAACTGATAAGGAAGAAAAAGAAAATCACTATCTTTTGGTGTTTGTGGTAGAACGGAACAGGAAGTATAATCTGACTCTTTTGTCTTTTCCTTGATGCTTTATAATTAGAACAGCATGAGTTGTGTGGAAAGATTAATCTCTCTGATCATGGCTAATATAACATTAAATTTATATTTTCCTACCTTCCTATATTAATTAAAATCCAAGCCCCACCAATTGATGTGATGGAACTCTACTCAATTTGCATCTTCCTCTTCTTCCTGTCTACTCTGACCATTAGTGTTCCAAATAATAGCTGTAGTCCTTCCTGTATCTTGGTGGTTACTTCCTTCAAATTCTTTTTGTAGTAAAATAAATACCTTTCAACGCCTATGGCTTAGCTTGCAGTTCCAAACTGAATCAGTTCATTCTGGGAATTTGGATGTTGCATAAACTAATGGAAATTGAAACTTAAATCTTCAGATTTAAGACAGACATATTCTTCTCATTATTTTCAACCAACTACCACTGCTTTTCCTATTTTTAACATTTCCATTTATAGGTTTAATAATATTAAAGAAATAATAAAAATAATGGATATGCTCTGTAGTTGATGAAACACTATATTGGTATCTTCTTTAAAACTGTAAATAATGCATTACAATACAAAGAGATTTCATTACTGGCAGTAGACAGAATATTCATAAAATTATTTATTGTTCTTGGTTTAAAATGTTTACTTTCCAATCATATTACAGTGGAGACATTAGCATTTTGTTCATTTATGAAAATAAAAAAGAGACATTAGTTAACATCAAGAAATATGGAATATCAGTCCTTAGAAAAATATGTTAATTTAATTTAATTGAAAAAGTAGAACAACTACCACAATCGTAAAGAGTCTTGTAATACTAGCAGTATTTAATCAGTAAGGCAGTTAATTCCAGCTCTTTAAACTAAGATTAATTTCAATATGAAGGCACGAATTAGGATTATTTCTTTAACAAATCAAAATAGATTTGGTAAAGTTATACATAAAGTAAATCACATCATCTTAAAATCTTTGACATTCTTATGTTGCTATTGACCTAAGAAATCATGTCCAGCGTGTAGACATGTAATAATACTTCTGTTGACTCTGTTACTTTATTGCTTAATTAAATCTAACCACTTTCACAGCAGTTTACTCTACATCAAATGCATATTAAGACTTATGGTCACTCTAGTTGTTTGTAAATGGTGTTACTGTATTCTGGCAGCTATCTGATATAAGCTCATTCATTTCATTTTGCTTACTTTCTTCTTTGTTTCCCTGGATGGCATGATTTTTGGGTATTTTTCCTCTTCGAGACCTTCTAACACAGAACTTCAGCAACAAATATGAGAATTCTGCTACATTTAGTAGAATGCAAATGCCAGACACTGAAATCATAAAAATGGTGAATATTGTCTTTTCGGTAGGTCGAGAAACAAAACAATCTACTATATTGGGACATGGCCAAACACTACATTTCAATAGACGAGGCATGTGATACCCCTCGTACATATAGTAAAACACATACATGAAAGCAGCTTCAAATATCAGCCTGAATAAGATGCTGGCAGTGTATGTCCACCACAAAGAACCCTCAATATGGAACCTCTGTCTCTTTATTTCTTCTATGTCCTTGAATTCACAATTTTTATCTCCTTTTTGGAACTTTTTTTTCTTTTCATGTCTCCTATATGCCACATGCATGGCCACCAAAAGTGCAGGAGTAGAAACAAAAATAAGCTGCAGGGCCCAGAGTCTGATGTGAGAAACTGGGAAAAAATAATCGTAGCAGACGTTTTTGCATCCTGGTTGCAAAGTATTGCAGACGAAGTCATCTTGTTCATCACCCCAAACTTCCTCTGCAGCAACTACGAGGATCATAATACGGAAGATGAAAAGAACAGTCAGCCAGATCTTCCCGATGCTGGTGGAATGTTTGTTCACTCCTCCTAAAACAGACTGCAGGGTTCCCCAGTCCATGTTATTGTCTGAGTTTTGGGTCCTGTTAAGACAAAAAGATGTTTTTAAAAATTATGTAATAGTTTTGTAAAGTTTCTTCTGGATTCACATGGATAGTTCATTCAAATAAATGATATAGCAATCGCAATAGCACTTAGACTTTTATACCGCTTCACTTTCCTTTACAGCTCTCTCTAAGCAGTTTACAGAGTCAGCATATTGCTCCCGAGAATCTGGGTCCTCATGTTACCAACCTTGGAAGGGATGGAAGGTTGAGTCAACCTTGAGCCAGTGAGAATTCAACAGCCGAATTGCTGCAGTCAGCAGAAGTAGCGTACAGTACTGCATTCCAACCACTGCACCACCACGGCTCAAATATAAGCAATTAAAATGGTTTTTTTTTAACAACAGCCTATATCTTAGATTGTTTTGGATCTCATTTCAACAGGGGCAGCAAAAATATTGTAGGAAGCTAAAATGCAATTATCCTTTTCTGACTTAATGATACCAAAATAATCCCAACAGTGCTTAGACTAATTCTACAAATAGTGACTGAAGTAAAAGATTTATATATTTATTTATAAAATATATACGGCCACCTATCTCATAAAATGCAAATAGAGAATGACTAAGGCATGAATGTCAGTAAGCACTCATCTCACATTTTTGATTGTATTTAATTTGTACACAACCATTTTTTGTTTTATATTTAATAAAGTTACAATACCGTTGTAAATATTGCAATGACATATTCGGGGTGCATTTAACTTTGATCCTTGTAAGGTGTCATTCATAGAATTTTCATAATCCTGATTCAGTTTATTCATGTTGAATGTTGCAGGAAACAAGCCTAGCCACTTGCAAGTGAATCTGTGTGTCACACCCATTGATTATCCAAGCACCAAAGTATTCTATGCTGACTGAAGATAATGTGGCATTGTTGCTTATAGAGTTATAGAAAGATATCTATTATTTATATTTGGCCACCCAACTGCTGTTATTTAAAGGATGGATGAAATTGAAAGTTTTGAAAAGAATCCAGGGCTGTTTCTGGAGTCATCAAGAATGAGGGTTTTTTCCCACTTAAAAAGAATGTATCTGTGGTAAATGTACAAAATAAACCTGAATTAATTCTTTAGCTCAACATGAAAAATCCAATATTCATGTATTGGTAACAGTGGAACTTTTTTTAACAAACTGTGAAAGTTCAATTTAGAGTTCTTAAGGCCACTTTATTTTTCACATATTGTTTTAAATTTCACCTTCTTTTAAGGACTGCGGGGTGGTTTTTCTCAGTGCAGATAATCCTCACTTAGCAATAATTTATTCAATGATTGTTCAAAGTTACAATGCCGCTGAACCAGGAAAGTTATATCCAGCCCTTAAAATTGTAATTGTTATAGCATCCCTGAGGTCATGTGATTGCCATTTGTAACCTTCACTTCCAGCTTCCAACAGCAGCATAGTGGCCTAGTGGTGAAGATGCTCAATTCCCACTCAGAAGCTGTTCAATCCTAGGTAGCGATAGATTTTTTTTTTCAGGGTGCAAAGAGAAAATATCTTCTGTGAACTTCACATAGGCATCTGGAAGGGCACCTAACCAGTAAATTCTTAGCTCCATTCAGCTGCCTTGACTCTACCCCAAATTAAAGAATTACGGGGCTTCAAAAAAAAGGGCAGGGGGGGAACCCTACCAGATTCCAACAACCAAACTCAGTGGAGAAGTTGTCAGAGAACTCTGATCACATGACATTGCACTTAATGACCATGTATGATTTGTTTAATGACAGCAACTGGAACTACTGTTGTAACTTGGTGCAATGTTTTTTTTGTTTTAGGTATCGCTTAGCAATAGTGTTCCTATTCCCAATTATAGTTGTTAGCTGAAAACTACCTGTATATGCGAATGTGAGGAGAAGAAAGATGCTAGGTAGCTACAAAATTACTTGGTGTACATCTACTGCATGTGCCAAATTATTGAATTCCTTGGGACATTTTTCTAAAAGAAAAGAATTTCCCAAAGAATATGTAACTTCCTTAAAAATTATCAAACAGGAATATTGATTCTTAGTATGCCAAAAGACATTTGGAAAATAGTACTTATGAATTATTCTTAGAGTCAAAAATGGACGTGTCTATGATTCTAAGATAGATAATGACTTTTTTATTTAAGAAAATCCAATCATCTTAATAAATAGATATCTTTGGACTTTACTACAAGATAAAACTCTCATCTCTTTGTTATATTTTGATCTATCAAATATAGATAACAGAAATCAGCACAACTCCATTGTAAGAGACCAATCAGTGTTATAGTCTGTATGTTCACTGAGGATTAAATAAAGGCCATATGAATCTAACAAAAAATACTCACTGAGTTTGGGATAGATTTTGATTTAACTAGTAGAAGTACTTTAAAACAATTTTCTATCTCTCCTTGTTTCCCAATAGTCTTTAAGAAACATTAGATTATTGGAATATTAGTATTTCATTTTTCTGATTATATTGCAACAAAGTGTAAAATAGATGATCTTTGTCACTCTTTATTATAGGTTAAGAAGAAATCATATAAAGATATGTACACTATAAAAGCTACTCATACAACTAGGCTTCTTTAGAATATCCTAGATGACACCTGTTCTCCTGAAAAGTATTGGTTTTCACTTAATAATAAACCCCATAAAGCTAATTCAGCTTTAATGAAAATCCAAATATGATGACCATACTTTTAGAAATTTGCTGTTTGGATAATGCTCTAAAGCCTTCTTTATAAATTACTACAATAGTATATTTCCCACTTTTTGATGTAGTAATCTCAGGTAATCATAATGGTTGAAGAGCCAAACTTCATATAAAAGGACTAATTATGTGTGATCTACATATCTGATTATATACTGATGTTTCAGCACAGAAAGAAGGTTCCCAAAACTTTCCAAGATGCTATATGTCTGAGTAGCATAAACTAGTCCAAAATCTTATGTCACAAGATGCATGATGGGACATGCAAATCATTTCTATGACTATATAATTTAATAAAACAAAATCACATTTCATTTTCATTTTCAGTATAAATTACATTATTGTTTTTAAATGTCTGCCATTGTGTTTAATAATTGTTCTACTGAACTGCATATAGATTTAATTTACATGTGTTAATTAACACATGGACTTGGCTGCTGGCTATGAAGCAATGCTGGACTTTGGATTATTTCCCAGACATTGAACGATGAAGTTAATTTCTGATTTACAAACTTGCAACCTTATTTTGATTACCTGGCAGGAGAAAGCTATACTACTTGGCACTTTCTAGTTATGGAAGTCCAAAGTCAACTTGACATAAAGATCCAGCTCATGACTACGGTAGATTTGCTGGCGAAAGGACTAAAGCAACCAAACCCACCCTCGCAAATCCAACATTTTTAATGAAATAATATTAGAATTTTCACCCATGTGTCTGCCCCTCACCCCTTATACTGAGTAATGAACATTTTCTTTTCTTCTCTTTAAAGAGTATGCAGAAAAGGAGAAAGAAGAGAAAACCCAATAAGATAGTCAATACTGTTCTGTATGTTAAAGTATACGACTTACTCTGTTACAGGAAACATTTTACAAAAATCAACACAAACTTATTTTGCAGCTCATTAAATGAACAAACAAGTGCTACTTAACAAACAAGTACTACTTAATCCTGACTAAAGCAATATTCCAAGAAACTCAAAAACCAGCAATTGACATTTTTATCTACTCATAATATTTCTACCTTGCTTTTTAGCAATAAAATAATAATCTAAGCCAGGGGTCCCCAAACTTGGCAACTTTAAGACTTGTGGACTTCAACTGTTGTTGAAGTCCACAAGTCTTAAAGTTGCCAGGTTTTGAAACTTCTGATCTAAGCTCAGAATTGGACAAAATTCCAGTTTTGGAATGCTTGTTTTGTCAGAAGAAAACTGCAGATAAAAGATTATTCTTGTGATGGTAGCTGGAAGGAGGGTCGCAGGACACATTGTGAATGGGTTTTTGGAGAAGGTGAGCTCTTTCTACAGTCTTATGCAACTGCTAAGAGGATCCTTAATGAAGCCTTTTAGCTACACTAGCCTGGAGCAAATCCCTTCTGTTGTTCACAAAAAGAAAAACTTGAAAAATGCCATATATACTCTTCTATATAAACAGTTGTTTTTAGGAGCAGCCAGACTGGAAAATGAGCAATTAGTCACTCCTGTACTTCAGCTCTTGGATGGACTACAAAATTTTGACAGGAAAAAGTAGAGAATTACATCTGTTCAATGCACACACCATCCTTTTTCTTCTTTCTTTCTGAATCGTGTCTAAATTGGAAAGAATTCAATATATTGTATTGATAATAGTTTATTACACTTGCTACTGTTGATTTTTTTTTTTTTAAAGCTACAGCCTATGGTGTCAAGCAGGACATGTACTCTGGTCAGCTATTTTATATAACTGATCAATGTCCCATTTGTATAGCAATGTTCATATTGGATGATTGGCTGTAACTTCAACTGATCTTGTGCAACTGAACAAGGACAATCCCAGGAAATCCTCAAACCTGTCATTTGCCAGGGTAGTTGAGAAAAACTGCAAAAGGCAGGCCAAACAAACCAGTTCCACATCACTGTAAAGAGAACTAGTCATGTCCCTTAAATTGACAAGAGTGAAGCTTGATACCAAGCAGTCCTTACTGGTGTCTTTTGACACAGAAGGAAAGTGCTTCCTCAACTACGATCCCAAACTGTTATAATTAATGAAGTAGACGGAGATCAATATTAACAAGAAAATTATTGTAGGGGAAAACATCTTTAGGTTTAGAGTAACAGAGTACTGATGATGAAAAGTGAAATTTAACAATAATTAGAGATATAAGTGAATAGTTTATGAACTATTTTAAAACAATAAGTCACCATTGTAAACTTGATAGAAGGAGAACCACCTAATTGCATGGTAATTAAAGATCAGGAGTCCGGTAGCTACTAAAAGAGATGCTCTGAGCAGAATCTCATCTGCCATCATCAGGCTTCTGCATTGAGTTTGTATGTTCGTATGTTCGTACATACGAACTCAATACAGAAGCCTGATGATGGCAGATGAGATTCTGCTGAAACGTTGCTACAACTTTAACAGAACTACAATGATGTGGGATAATACCCGAAGGAAGCTGAACAGCACACATGTAAGTACCCGCGAAAACCTAAGAAAACA
>BLBF01000006.1:21527205-21594805 GCA_015471245.1 Laticauda colubrina
TATATATATATATAAAATAATTATATAGAACTCTTCAAAGCAAGAGCTTATTTCCATATTTCATGAAAATAAGATCATAAGGTAAAAGAAAGGGAAATTATCTCTTATATGTATGAAATATTTACAAAACCCCTTTTGTTTTATTTTATTCATATTTTAATCAACTTTCTAAAAAGGAAAACAGTTGTGTGAAGACGTTTATACTGAAATTATATTTCACTAGTAAATCTTTAAGTACTTCCACATATTTTTTCCAAAGTGGAAATGTCATTCCAAAACTACATTTTGATCCCAACATTCATTTTCAATCGCATCTATTATATTGTCACATTTTTTTAGCCTTTCTCACATACAGTTTCAAAGGAACTTGTAAATTCACAGGGTGGTATCAATTCCCTAACTATTTCAATATTGTGGATAGAAAATTACCTTCCCAACTTGATGAACTAGCTTGAACGGACTTCCATGACAGATATTGTTCAAGTGCCATCTGTAAACAGACCTTGAAAGGCTAATACTTGAATGGGAGACTGCCTGCAAATTCCAAGGCTGTAAGATAAACTGGGAAGACAACCCCAGAAGCAGTCAGTGGTAAACAACCCATGTACTGTTGCCTGCTTACCTTCAAAGTCATCAGGACTCAAGATAGACTACATAGATCAACTACATGTACATGAAGTACATACAAAGCATTTCACACCATACAGATGAGTGACAAAGACAAAATGATGAAAAATGGGTTTGATTACAGCATAGACAGAAAATGACACTGATTACAGCATAGACAGAAAAATCATATATAATTATTGGATAGGGGACAATAGCAAAAAGGTAACATAAACTACTCATGGTTAGAACTTGCTTGCTTGCTTTTCCAAGCGATGAAAATAATTTAAGGTGCTATTAAATTTGTAACTGCATTCTTGGAAAGGTCAACAAAAGAACCATTTTGAGGATTAGCCAGATAGTAATTATTTGAATCTTTTCAAAGGACATCTGAAAGAAGAATTGACTATCAGCTAGGTTAAGTGATCTGTGCAATGTATTATCTTTGTATGTGGCAGAAGAGAACAAAGTAAAATACTCTGAAGTCTTAACTATGATGAAAGCAAGAAAGGAAAACCTGGTTTCTCTTCAAATAAATCAGCTTCTATCTCTGGATTGTCATTATGGGAGAGATAAGGAAAAAATGGAAGAGATCAATTGGAGAAATAGATTCCACATTGTGGAATTCTTTTAACAATACATTTACTTAACCTGCTCTACTGCAAGTCAGTGACAAACTAGTCTACTAATTTTAGTAAAGAGAGCAGACACCTTACCTTCTTTAACCCTGCCTTTTGATAATAGACATACACAAATAAAGCACAAGTAAGGAAATTCTACTAGAACTGAATGGACTATTATTACAAAATTGTAAAACTGAAACACGAAACAAGATTTAGTGGTACCTAAAAGCATTCACAATAGGTCCCCTTTTCATAAATTATTTTTAATATTGCTGTCACAGAAGACTCTGTTTTTGATTGTTTATAAGGAAGAACAAAAACCCTCCCTGAGAATAAATAGTCCAATTGGACAAGAAAATGTCCCTTGACATTCTTTCCAATAGCACATGGGACAGGGACCCCAAAACTGTTTTATGGTCACCACAATGAATCCTCCCATAGGCAAGGGATGAAAGATACAATTTCTTCGGTTGTTTTTCCATCAGCATCTGGGATTTAACTCTCCAGAAATGAGGAAGAGCCCTGTGCTGGACTGGACCAATTCAATATCTCCTCCTATCACCTGGGGAAAGCTCACATGAATCGGGAAGCCTCTGTGTTTATCTATTTATTCATTACATTTACATGCCGGCGGCATCTCTCCAGTCAGCAATGACGATTCCTCGCCAGGAACTCATTCAACCCTCGTTCTTTTTCCAGCTCCCCTTTCACAGCTACGCCAAGCAAATCTGACTTCGCCTCCCCTAAAAAAGGGAAGGGCGCCGCCGTGCCTGAGGACGGCTGTTCAGAAACGGCTTGGAGAGGGCGCTTCGCAACTCCGGTCGAGAAGGAGGCAGGCGGGCGAAGTTTGAGTCCCGGCACTTTAGGATCGCGCAGTCCATCGGCAGCCGCGCAAAGCCATCCTGCCCCTTGGAATGATCCATTCACTCTATACATCGATACTTTACTTACACACACACAGAAACACACGGAGAGAGAGAGAGACCCCCTTATCCTCGTTCGAAGGCGTCGAGCGCCGAGGGAAGCTCACCTGTTCGTGTCCCAGGTAAACCGAAACCCCCGAGCGCCCCGCCGAGCCGAGCGCACCAGGTAGGGGCGGCTTGGGGATCCAGGCTATCGGTGAGGAGAGGCTTCCCAGCGAGTTGGCAACCGCGGGGCGCCCCCTTCTGCGCTTCGGGATCCTCAGCAAGCAGCCTCTTCTCCGCCGCGATCTTCCCTGTTGGAACGCGGCGGCTTTTTAACCGCGCCCCTTACCTGCCCGCCTTCTCTTGACGCGCGGTGGGTGGCGGAGGGAAAGCCCGGTCTGTAGAAAGCGGCGAGGAAAGGAGGGAAGCGTCAAGAAAGGCAGAGAGGAGAGAAAGAGGCAGACGAGGAGGAGGAGGAGGAGGAGGAGCCGCCTGCGTTCACCTGACGCCCTTCTCGGCCAGGATACCTGCAGGCTCAAGAAGGAAGAGAAGAAGTTCTCCTCTCTGGCCAGAAATGGTCCAGCCCAAGCGACTTCCAGATGCTTTAAGGGACCGTCCCCCTCCCAGAGGTGGCATTCATCAGCTTCTGACCAGTTCTGGAGAACCTTTCCAGGAGTGTGAAGCACTGGCAAATACCACCTCTGACTTTACAGTCTCCTTCTCCTGCCACGCCCACAGAACCAGTCGTAAAAAAAATTGAATCCCACCACTGTCCCTTCCCCTCTTCTTCCGTAATTCAGTCACAGGTGTGTGTGTGGGGGTGGAGCTACCCCAATGGTCACCTTGCCTTGCCTTCCAAGTTGGGAATGCTGTGGTTAGCCCTCCCCCTCACACACACACACACACACACACACATTGGAACAGCTGCAAGCCACAAACATGCAAAGGAATATGGAAGAAGGATTGCCGGACAGCAGAAGTCTCCAAACTTGGCAACTTTTAAGACTTGTGGACTTCAATTGCCAGAATTCTGGGAGTTGATGTCCACAAGTCTTAAAAGTTGCCAAGTTTGGGGACCCCTGCCCTACAGTGATGTATGACTACAACAGAGCCCAAAGTTTCTGTTGCCTAACATTGGTTAAGTTAGTTTTGCCCCCATGTTACAACCTTTCTTGCCACCGTTGTTAAGCGAGTCATTGTAGGAGTGAAGTTAGTAACAGTTTCTTAAGTGAATCTGGCTCCCCCATTGATTTTGCTTGTCAGATAACAAATAATCAGAGTTGGAAGGGACCTTGTAGGTCATCTATTCCAACCCCACACCCAAGCAGGTGACCTTACACCATTTCTGACAAATGACAGTCCAATCTCTTTTTGAAAGTCTCAGGTGATGGCGCTCCCACAACTTCTGAGGACAAACTGTTCCAGTGGTTGATTGTTCTTTGTCAGAAAGTTTCTCCTTGTTTCCAGGTTGAATCTCTCCTTGTTCAGTTTCCATCCATTATTTCTTGTCTGGCCTACAGGTGCTTTAGAAAATTGTTTGGCTCCTTCCTTTCTGTGGCAGCCCCTCAGATATTGGAAGACTGCTATCATGTCTCCCCTGGTCCTTCTCTTTATTAGACTAGCCAAGCCCCAGTTCCTGTAACCGTTTCTGTAACTGTTCTTCATACATTTTAGTCTCCAACCCCCTAATCATTAGGTCACAAAAAGGATTCGCAAGTCGGTTATCAAACATCTGAATTTTGATCATATGACTGTGGAGATGCTGCAACGATTGTGTGAAAAATGGTCATAGGTCACCTTTTTCAGGGCCGTTTTAATTTTGAATGGTCACTAAATAAACTCTTTTAAGTTGTGGACTGCCTGTAATTTCTTAACTTCTCAACAGAATGAAAGCCTTCAGATCTTGAGCAAAAGAATAAAGGAAAAAGGAACTGAGATTGGAGGATTCAAAGTCTAGAATGTACCAATATTCCTTGACTTATAACTACAATTGGTATCAGCATTTCTGTTGCAAAGCAAGGCAGTCAATTTTACCACATTTTTTGCCACAGTTTTTTAAGCAAATCAGTGCAGTTATTAAGTGAATCACAGAGTCATTAAGTAAATCTGTCTCTCCCTATTGACTTTGCTTGACAGAAGCTGGCTGAGAAGATCTCAAATGGTGTTCACATGACCCAGGGATGGTGCAACCATCATTAATAACGTTGGTAGCCAAGTGCCTAAATTTCGAACACACAAACATGGGCATGTTGCGGCGCTTGAAAGTGTGAGGACAGGTCATAAATCATCTTTTTTCCCTGCTAGTGTTCTAACTGAATGGTCACTAAATGAACAATTGTCAGTCAAGGACTAATTCTATATCACAGACGATATGAATGAAACTCATAGTCCTCACATTCTGTTTCACTGCAGACTGAGGATCAGATTGGGTTGAGGGAGAAAAAAAAGCATTAGTATGTAGAAATTTGTGGTGATCTACTACATAGCATCCAGAGATCAATCAGATGATGCAAATCTATCCTGATCTAAAGCACAGGTGTCAAACTAATGACGTCACAATGCCATTGTATGACGTATCACAATGTTTTTTTTCCTTTGTAGAGCTAGGGTGGATGTGATCTTCACATGATGCATCTGGCCAGTGATAACCATGATCTAAAACAGAGATGTCAAACTCACCTTGTCATGGCAGCATCACATGACATAATGGGACTTTTCTCCCCTTCGCTAAACTAGGTATGGGCAGGGCCAGCACATGATACATCCGGCCCGCAAGCCAGGAGTTTGACAGCCCTGATCTAAAGCAAGAGTCACCAACCTTTTGGACCTCAGGGACCACCAAACTCATAATTTAAAATCCTGCAGACCAGACACCCTGGGAAAATCCCAAAAAATGTCTGCAGGAAAATTCCCCACCCCATTTTCCTATTGATCGATCATTCTTTATTTGGGATCGCAGGATACCATCTCCAGCTCCATTCTCAGGGAGAGAGAGAGGGAGGGAGGGAGAGAGAGAGACTTTTGACTTCGTGCAAGGAAAGCAGCAGAAATCTTTCTTTCTCTCCCCCAAACTCCACCAGAATTGAGTCTTTGCCAGCACAGCCTCTTGGAGCAGGATGCCTTGCAGGTCCCTAAGATTTCAGGTGGAGTTTGAGGGAGAAAAAGAAAGACTTTTGCTCCTTTCCTTGTGTGCAGAAAAAAGGAGAAAGAACCAGCCCAGTGACTAGGCCAGGTGCATGGGGCGAGTGGGGCAAATTCCCTCCTCTGCTCTTTCCCCCCTCCCCTCATTACCTAATGTTGTTCACAATGCAAGCAACGCAAGCCTTGTGTTCCCACGGGTCATGGGGTGGCACAGCCTTGTGTTCCCGCACAGCCTGGATTAATTACTTTGGGGGGTGCTTTGGGGGTGACATTTCTCTGTGGACCACCAAAATTTTCTTGTGGACCATCAGTGGTCTCCAGCCCACTGGTTGACGACCACTGATCTAAAGCATTCAACAAAATCCTGTAGAGATAATCCTCATAATTTCACTTTACAAGGAAGACTGGTGTTAATAGAGATTAGGAAAGGAAATGTGTCTCAGTGAGACCTTAGGAAATTAAGTTCTGTCTCCAAGTTCATATTTCTTCATTCTGATGGACAAGGTCATTCACAAAATGCATAGTAAAAGTGATACTTTATGATGTTATTTCCCTGTCAAGATATGATGTTCAATTCTAGGTAACAGGGTCCTTGTGTACATCAATATAGGAATGCCAAGACAAAGTACATGATTTTGTCCTGTAGATATTGTAGAGAAAATGTTTAAATTTGTTTAAATGTTTAAACAGCAAGATCGAACATGAAGATTGCCTTTTCTTTATATACCAAAGAAAATACTAAAGGTAAGCTGAAACATAGTTAATGTGACTTCAGCTCTAGCTTTCCAGAGGGCTGAAACATCAGAAATATATTCAAAGTGTGTTAGCTTTTTATATTACAAACATTAATTGCTTTTGTTAAGCTCCAGAGAAAAAAAAATTAGTGTTCCCAATATTCAGAACTTCTAGACAGATTTGCTTAATTTTAGAAAACACGTTAAAACTTCTGCCTTTTCAATTCTTTAGTTGACTTGTTAAGTAATTAGCATGTATTTTTCTCTACACATTTCCTTTACTCTTAAAAGTGCACAGTTCAGTTTAAAAATCCACATTATCATTTGGTAAAGAGAAGAACCGTATCACTCAACTCTGGAAAAAATATTTGTATTCACTGTATTTTCTCTTTCCCCGGTGCTTCCAGATAATGCTTTGAAAGTAATTTAAGAGCACTTAGTTACATTGCAACAGCACATAGGAATTGTCTATTTGATAATGAGCCTGGATGTATGTGATTTCTTTTAAATGTATGCCTGCACAAACTTTAACTAGCAATGGCTACACATGCTGATGCATTTCTCTATTTTCAAACTGGGCCTAGTCTGGTTACAATTCTGGCAGGAGTATTACAACAACCTATTTGCCTTCCAGATATTTTCAGCCAACTCCCAGCAGCCCAACAGTTAATGCAAAGATTGTGAGAAATCTAGTGCAAAACATCTGGTGTGTACCCAATTGCTTACCCCTGAGCTATGGTAAATATTTAGTGCACATATTTTACAAAGAAAAAAAAATCTTTTGAACCCAGAAATTAGCTCAAACCGTCATTTCCTTCTGCACAATTCTGCACAATTCACTAATGACGAACAAGTAGTGCCACATGGGTTCTCCTATTGGCAATCTAACTCCCATAATATATTCCTTAATTTTTAATTTCAAATATATGTACTTGGCTTAAAATAATGTTTTAATTGGAAACTGCTGAAAAAAGACCAGAGCTGTCCTTGAAGGGGGATTTCATTTGAAACAATGTGCTGATCTGAAC
Organism: Laticauda colubrina; assembly: GCA_015471245.1. Classification (NCBI taxonomy): domain Eukaryota; kingdom Metazoa; phylum Chordata; class Lepidosauria; order Squamata; family Elapidae; genus Laticauda; species Laticauda colubrina. The sequence goes on from BLBF01000006.1 coordinate 21,534,243, forward strand.
ACATCCAGTTTTGATCACGACATTACAAAGAAGATGTTGAGACTTTGGAAAAAAATCAAAAATAGCAATTAAGATGATTAGGGGCCTGGAGGGGAAAAACATAAAGAACAGCTGCAGGAATTGGGTATGGTCAGTTTAGAGAAAAGAAGGATTAGGAGTGTCATGATAGTAGTATTCTGGTATTTGGGGAGCTGCCACAAAGAAGAGGAAGTCAACTTATTTTCCAAAGCACCAGAAGGCAAGAAAAGAAACAATGGATGAAAACTAATCAAGGAGAGAAGCAACCTGGAATTAAGGAGAAACTTCCTAACAGTGAGGACAATTAATCAGTGGAACAACTGTCGGTCCTTCATCATTGGAGGTTTTTAAGAAAAGACTGGACAGCCATCTATCTGAAATGGTATAGGGTCTCCTGTCTGACCAGGGGGTTAGACTAGAAGACCTCCAGGGTCCCTTTCAGCTTTATTCTGATTGCTTTATTGAATGTTCATCAGGGGTGATGAAATTATGTGACCAGTATTTATGCAGGAGGTTCTTCCTAAAAAGAAAATACGATCAGAAAAAAATATTGTTGCCATGTTGGTGAAAGACCAAAAAAACAACAACAACACAAAACAGGCCTACCCCATGATGATAGGGGTGATGTAGTGTCTATTACTTATCTGCATTTATAAGATCCATTGGTTGTCCTCTGGTGGCCTTCTTTAAAATTATCTGTTTTATCCTGGCAAATTTATTTCAGTCTGCTGTGACAATTCCGTCAAGCCTTACAGATAAAATTGCTCACATTTCACTCAGATGGAGGAATTGGCTAAGCAGAGTCTTGTGAGATATTTGGTTATTCATTTATGGAGACTTTAAGACACTTCAATCTGACCAACACTAAGCATTAACTTAAGCATTAACTATGGGTCTGTGCAATTGCATTCAGACTCATGAGCCAAGAACAGCTACAACTCCCAATCTTCTCTATCGATGGCTATGACCATTGTACTCTGGCTATGGACTCCAGGGAAGTGACATTTCAAGAAGTCAACTGAGAGTCATTTGAACTTGTGGACTCTGGGATAGTAATTTTGACACAATAAGTTGTGCTCCAGATTGTCTGGATCTAGATCTTTCTGATTGGTTCAAGCTGATGTTTTTGGCAGAGGGAATGATGCTAAGGACCTTTAAAGGGGTAATGCAACTTCCCCCAGGAAACCATGGATTGACAGCTGTCTCCAACCTTCCCTTTTTGGGGGAGATTGCCAGAGACAACTAGAGAGAGCCTGCATGAAGTGGATTATTTAAATCTCCTCATGTCTGGATTCAGGTCTAAGCATTGGAAAGATAGCATGTACCAGCCTTATACAGGAGACCAAACCATGCTATGTATGTTCTATATGTAAAGTGGGTGACTCCAAATCTACAAACCTGATTGGTCAATAAAATGAACATTGGATTGGTTCACTAGGAACCAATCCAAAGAGCTGCTAAAAGGCGGCAAATCTAAACAACTGCCATTGGCTGCAAGCAGGCAAGCCAGCCTGTATAAAAGGCTGGCCTCAGCTTCAGCCAAGTGTTCCTATTTACTAACTAGTTGAAGAATAAAGTATTTGTTGTTGGAACCCGGTCTACCTCGTGTGTTTTCCGAACAAAACACTGCGACGAAGGTGGGATCGTCCTGAACGGAAAAACCTGCACGCGGTGATAAGAAGTCCAGATTACAACCAAGATGTCTGGAAACAACGCACCGCCCGCACCCTTCAATCCCAACGAAGAGGATTGGGATTCCTATGCTGATCGCTTCCAAATGTATTTGGAGAGCAATGAAATGGAAGGCATTTCAGAGCAACGCAAGAGAGCTGTGTTCCTGACGCACTGCGGGCCAACAGTTTTTAAGATGGCAAAGGCCCTTGCGAAGCCCCGGGACATTAAACAACTAACGTGGACAGAATTGCAAAGACTCCTCAAAGCACACTACACTCCGATGGTGTCTAACTTAATAAAGCGACACGAATTTTACCGCAGAGACCAGAGAGAGGGAGAGACCGTCGCCGATTTCATCGCTGCCCTCAGACAAATAGGGGGTGAGTGTGAATTTTTGAACATAGACGAGGCAATGAGGGATCGCGTGGTGCTGGGCCTGAGAGACTCGACCGCACAGAGTAAATTGCTCAACAAGCCCAACATCACCGTTACCGAAGCCATCGCGGAAGCCACAGCCGCTGAAGCCGCAAAAAAATCTGCCGTAGCCATTAAAAAGATGAACACACACAGCGAAGAAACACCAACCAAAGACAGAAAGCACCCTGCCACCACAACCCACTACGAAGAATCGGGCGAAACAATTGAATTGAGCGAAGAGGACGACGAGGTCCACCGTTTGCTCACGAACAAAAAAGAGCGCGAAAGGAGAAATTGGCAGGAATGCGCTGGCTGCGGAGGAAACCATCCCCGAGCCGAATGCAGATTTCTCGATGCCATCTGCCGGCATTGCAAAAAACGAGGGCACATCGAGAAGGTCTGCAGGAACAAAAAATACTACAGCCCGACGAGACGCAGAAATTCCCCAACACGAGCCGAGCCTAAACGAGCCGAGAGAAAGTGGCAACAAGAGAAGCGAGCCAATACACACCAAACTGTCATTATACAGAGCGCTCAGACGGAAAGTGGAAAAAAAAATTAAAGTCATCGTGAAAATCGAAGGAAAACACTGCAAGATGGAAGTGGACTCGGGGTCCTTCCTCTCCATGGTATCGTGGGACACAATAAAACAGCTAGTCCCAGGTATCAAACCCAAAGAATTGAAGAAGCAGCACCTAACCCTCAAGGACTATCAGGGAAACCAAATCCCTATGGTAGGCATGGGACAATTCCGAGTCGCCTACAAACATCACGTCAAGGTGCTTCCGCTGACCATAGTCGACCAAGACAGACCAAGCCTCCTGGGCATCGAATGGTTCGCGCCATTGGGCATCGGGATGACCGGGGTCGATCGAGTGACTACAACCGGCTGGGAAGACGACCTCATCCAAGAATTCCAGGACGTTTTTGACGGCTCACTTGGCAAGTATCGGGGAAATCCCATTTCTTTCAATCTAAACCCCCAAATAGCCCCACGAAGAATAAAAGCCAGGCGAGTTCCTTTTGCACTAAAGGCAAAAATAGAGGAACAGCTGGACAAATTAATAGCCCAAGGGGTGTTAGAACCTGTGGACCATGCCAAGTGGGAAATGAATCTGTGGTGACTATAAGGCTACCCTGAACCACGCATTACAACCAAGCGCATACCCGGTGCCAGTAGTCCAGCATTTGCTTCATTCCCTGGGAAAAGGCAAAGTTTTCACCAAACTCGACTTGGCACAAGCCTATCAACAACTCCCAGTGGACCCAGAAACAGCAGAAGCACAGACTATAGTCACCCATAAGGGCGCATTCAAACGTCACCGGCTCCAATTTGGAGTAAGCGTGGCCCCTGGCGTCTTCCAGAGTCTGATGGAACGCCTTCTAAATGGCATACAAGGAGTCGTTCCCTATTTTGACGACGTCCTAATCTCGGCCAGAGATGAAACTCAATTAAGGAACAGACTCAAAGAAGTATTAACTAAGTTTAGGGAATCTGGCCTCAAGGTAAAAAGAGAAAAGTGCTGTTTAATTAAGAACAGCGTCGAATTCCTGGGCTACTCAATAGACGGAGAGGGTATCCACCCCACAGACAAAAAAGTTAAAGCAATCAAAGACGCTCCTGAACCAAGAAATAAAACCGAACTACAAGCATTCTTAGGATTAATTAATTTTTATAACGTGTTCCTGCCAAACAAAGCCACTATAGCAGAACCGTTACACCGTCTGCTAGACAAAAAGGCAATTTGGACTTGGGGTTACAAAGAAAAAAAAGCCTTCCAAAATATTAAAAGCTTGCTAACATCAACAAACGTTCTCATCCAATTTAGCAACACTCTGCCATTAACAGTGACCTGCGACGCCTCACCATATGGAGTAGGTGCCATCCTGAGCCACCAACTACCTGATGGCAGAGAAGCACCCGTCGCATATTATTCTAGGACTCTATCAAAAACCGAGCGGAATTACAGCCAATTGGACAGGGAAGCTCTAGCAATTGTCGCTGGAGTAAAACGCTTCCACGAATACTTATATGGGCGGACTTTTCAAATCATAACGGACCACAAACCGCTAATGGGGATTTTGGCGGGAAACAAGCCAACACCTAATATACTGTCCCCAAGAATGACGAGATGGTCAGAGTTCCTAGCAGCTTATTCCTACACTCTGACACATCGGCCAGGGAAACAAATTTCCCATGCGGACGCTTTGAGCAGAGCACCCTTACCAGCAACCGACGAAGACCCGGCACCAGCGATGATAACGCTACAAATTGAGACTTGCCCCGATCTACCCATATCAGCGTATGATGTATCCAGAGCCACCGCGAAAGACTCATTGACTGCCCGCGTTCTTAGCTGGGTAGGTAAAGGCTGGCCGGAGAATCAAAAAACTGAAAACTTTAAACCTTTCCGGTCCAGACAGACTGAACTTTCAATCCAAAAGGGGTGTTTGTTGTGGGGTGATCGGGTAGTAATCCCTGCCAAATTACAGCCCAGGGTACTTAAGTTGTTACATGAAGGGCACCCGGGAATGGTTAAGATGAAAAGCCTTGCCAGAAGTTATGTTTGGTGGCCGGGTATTGATAAGGACATAGAGTATTGGGTAAGCTCATGCCACAAATGCCAGGCAATTAGACCATCCCCACCAAAAGCACCCGTTAAGGACTGGGAAACCCCTCGGGGACCTTGGTCAAGAATACACATTGATTTCGCGGGTCCTACCAAGGGGCATACCTTTCTGATTGTCGTTGATGCCTATTCAAATTGGCTTGAAGTAAAAGTTATGCCATCAACGACAACAGAAACTGTAATTAAAAAGCTGGACAACCTTTTTGCCACCCATGGCATACCGGACGTTCTTGTCTCAGATAACGGGCCACAGCTAACCAGCATACCATTTGAGCAATACCTAGCCTCCCTAGGTATAAGACATGCCCTAACCGCGCTGGCTCACCCGGCTGCGAACGGCAGGGCTGAGAGAATGGTCCGGTTTACTAAAGAAGGTTTGGAACGAATGGACGCTGGAGATGTCCAACAGAAAGTAAACCGTTTGCTCACACTCCAGCACATAACGCCCAGTACCATAACCAATAAGTCCCCAGCAGAATTACTTATGGGGCGAAAATTAAGATCTCACCTTGATAGGTTACACCCAAATTTTACCCCAGAAAACCCCCCTGACTCCTCTACACGGTTCAGACAATTCGAAATAGGCGATTTGGTATACGCTAAAAACTTCACCGGGGACCCGGTATGGCTACCAGGACAGATTATCCAAATTACAGGCCCCAAATCCTACCGATTAAAATTAGACGATGGCAGGGAATGGAAGCGGCACATAGACCAGCTTCGATCTCGAATTATAGAGAGAACCACAGACTTACAAACATTCACCGAAAAAACCGGCGAATTGCAAACCAAGGTGGGGGGGGAAAGGCGAGAAATAAATAAAGAACTGTTTAAAACCAAAACCAATGAAACATATGAACAAAAAGAGCAAGTAAAAGACTCACTGTTTGGAGAGACTTGCGTGAAGAACCCATCGGAAGGGGCCAGCCAAGCCAGCTCGACCTGCCCAGAGGAAACGGTAGGGAGCGGCAAAACCGTCAGCCTAAGAAACTCAGGCGGCGGTAAAATGGCTGACTCACCCTTCCAGACGGTTCCAGGGAGAAGGACGGACGACACAGCAGCCCCATCCGAACCGGTCGAAGTCTGCACTAAGAATGAACCGCGCAAGTCAAAAGCCCCGCCTACCTGCGAGACTACGTCACCACGTAGGACTGAACTAAGGGGGGAGGGGTGTTCTATATGTAAAGTGGGTGACTCCAAATCTACAAACCTGATTGGTCAATAAAATGAACATTGGATTGGTTCACTAGGAACCAATCCAAAGAGCTGCTAAAAGGCGGCAAATCTAAACAACTGCCATTGGCTGCAAGCAGGCAAGCCAGCCTGTATAAAAGGCTGGCCTCAGCTTCAGCCAAGTGTTCCTATTTACTAACTAGTTGAAGAATAAAGTATTTGTTGTTGGAACCCGGTCTACCTCGTGTATTTTCCGAACAAAACAATGTAGATCTAAACTATTTTTATTGGAACAGCTATAATAACAGAATCTTGTAAGTCTGAATGTGCTCCATCCCTCCCTTACTTTAGGAGGGGCTTCTCAGGGGATATCTGAGACAGACAATAAAGGAGAATATTTGCAGCTCAGAAATGAGGGGTCCTTGGTGCTACCTGAGCTAGCTTGATTTCTTGCAGATATTTCATTACCCAAACTAGATAATTCCATCAGTGCTGTTGATTTCTTTTTTGGAGATGTCACCAACACTGATGATGTTACCTAGTTTGGGTATTGAATCATCTGCAAGAAAACATCTGCAAGCAAGCCTCAAAAGCACCAAGGACCCCACTGATGGGGTGGGCAGGAGCAGGATGGGGATGGGATGGAATCTGCTGTTAACCTATCAACCACCTCCACAGTAATGTTCACCAATTGGAGCCCCAAGCTAACTGGACAGCCAGGTCTTTAGGCTCTTATAGAAGGTCTCAAAGGTTGGAGGCAACCTCATTCAGGCGGGCAAGATGTTCTAGAGAGCAGGTGCAAAGGCCTTTCTCCTGGACCTTATCAGCTATGTACAGCCATGTGCTTTAGCCACATTGATTGACAGGTTCCAGATCAAATTCAAGGTGATAATTAGATAAGGCTCTTTATGGTGTGACACCTGTCTGCCCAATAATTGCTGCCAAAGATTCATATCATGGGTATTTCCTTTTCAGAATATTAAGGGACTTGGAGCTTAAGATTTGGTCTTCTGGCTTCTCACTCAACTATCCCTCTATTAATATTTAGAAAGGCTCTTAAAATGAACCTTTTCTGTAGAGATATTGGAGTAGATAGTTTGCTGTAATTGTGGCATGTTGACTCAGTGACTGCAACCAGTGATGTATATAAGATTTTATATTTAATTGTAGTTGGTTTTAATAGCTATTTTAAAAACTATTTAAATATAAGGCACCAAAAGTTTTTGATGAGACTCTTTGATAAATAAATGTATTAAGAAAATTATATCAAGGGAACCACAGAAAATTTATCTAAATACCTTCTCTTATCTTAGAATGGACTATCATAAAGGATCATCTGAGATGTTAAAAAGAGAATAAAAGCACACTAATGTATAGGAAATAGCCTTTTTGTTTGTTTGTTTGTTTACCAGCTTTCGTTCAATATAGAAAAAATATCTTGAATTTGTTTGCTATCTTTATTTGCAATCCCCATGTAACCCATATAACTTCTAAAAGAAAATCCAAACAAGGTTGTCATTTTCTAAATAGCTTGAATACTCTGTCCCTTTGCATAGTCACTATTAGGTTGTGGGATCATCTCTAAGTGTTTTTTTTCTATCTGAGTCCAGCTGAATCAGTTGAAGTAGCTATGTAGCTATGTATGTTCATAGTTTTTCAACTTAAGAGATAAAGCTAAAAATCACTGATCTGTTCATTAATTAAGATTAACAATTTTTATTTTAAAAAGTGTGACAAGTTATTTGTGGAACTATTGACTATAGTTGAAAATTACTATTTATTGTGGAAAATATGGTACCTTATGCATTCAATGTGTAAAACAAGTTTTAACAACTGAATTTTTAAAAAACTTTTTCAAAATATTTAAACCAAATGAGGTATTTCAGGGAATCCTTGTATGTATAAATTATTTTAATATTGCTAGCACTGATGATGTTACTTAGTTTGAGTAGCGAAACATCTGCAAGAGAGCACCAAAGCAGGGGTGAGATTCTACCAGTTTGGACCAGGAGTGGGATTCAAATTTTTTAACAACCAGTTCTGTGGGTGTGGCTTGGTGGTCATATGACTGCGTGGATGTGGCTTGGTGGTTGTGTTATTGTCTGGGCATGTCCAACTCAATATCACTCACATAGAGGCAAGCATCTCCCCTCCTGGCCTCTCATGACTGTGGGGAATGCTGCAACAGTCGTAAGTGTGAAAAATGGTCATAAGTCACTTTTTTCACTACCATTGTAACTTTGAATGTTCACTCCACACAAGAATGTAATAAAGGTTAACTGAGAGGCAGTTTCTGTAAGCAACTCCAGAATGCTTCCTTCCTGCCTTCCTTACAGGATTAGGCCAGTAATTTCTTCTAACAACCAGTTCTCCGAACTGCTTAGAATGTTAACCACTGGTTCTAACTAATAGGTGCGAACTGGTAGAAGACCACCCCTGGTTTGGACCGATTGGGGCGAACCCCTAGCTCTGATGATCAGCTGGCAGTGAACCAGTTCTCTCCAATGATCATGTGGGCCCGCTGTCCACCCCTGCGCTGTTCTTACCTATATCCTCTGAGCTGACTTGCGCTGCAGAGCAGATTGCTACTACTCAGCTGTGTTACACCCCAGTAGTAAAGCTGTTCATGTGCGCATAATCACCAAACCAGTTGTTACACCAGCAGCATCCCACCACTGCACCAAAGACGCTGAATTATTTTAACCCTAAAAGATTCTAGTAACTGTAAGTGAAATAGGGATTACCATAACTTGAATAATTGAAATTCTCCATAGATAACTGAAATATTTTATAAGAACAAAATGTTCCTTAACATATAAAGCTATTTTTTAAAAAAAGACGTGTTACAAATTTTGGCTCTAAATTCAAATATTTAACATTAATGTTTTTATCACATTCAAGTTCTATGGAAGCTCAGGATATAATCCTTTTAGGTAATTGAAAAAATTACAAAATAATGCATCTCTGAACATTAAAAAAAATAAGGGAAATTTAGGAAATTTAGGAAAAGAAAAATAGTAATTAAATTGTCTCTGTGGGCTTTAAATCAGCAATGTTCTGTTTGCCAAGTAAATGATACAATCATAATGTTATTATGTACATAATTAATGATAAAGTTGGCCATAAAACATATCAGTGACAATGGTAAACACTGACTCAGCTGAAAGGAAGAAGAGGAGAATTAAGGAGAGAGAAAAAAACTCTACAAAAATAGTATAAATATTTGGTTTCTGATTTCTCTCTTTTTTTGTACACCAAGTGATTTACAGCATTTATAAACACAAACTTTAGAAATCATATTATTGCTTGATATATAATATGTCTGAGAGTCATTTTTTATTAAATTGTTTTTTAAAATATATCTATATATATAAAAGCAAAATACCACTCACGCATCATCACAAAATCTCCAGAACCGTAAAGCCTACAAACTTGAAATTTGGCACATATGCTCCTCTTGGCTTCTCGGTGCTCACTAAGAAAGGATTTTTCAAATGACCATCAGAGCATTAGTACTTAGTATATTATTATTAACATGCTCTGATGCTAAGAAGTTCTACTCCCCATCGCCACCTGAAAAGAAATCTGTTCCAAATGCAAAACACAAGAAGAGGAGTTTCAGTTTCAGTTTTAGTTTCACAGCAGCAAGCAGCTTTAGTACAGAACAGTTGGCCTAAGCCACGCCCAGGCTTCTTGCTGTCTCCTTCTTGCTTATACAGCAAATACTGTTTCAGTTTCCAAACAGCCCTCAACTCTCTCACACACTGACAGGATGCTAGCCAGATAAATACCAATGGATGCTGATAACAGAGGCAGAATTTTCTTCTCCTTATTTTTCTCCCCAAAAACTAAGCCCAATCACATAGTTTTATACCGAAGCAAGGGTATCCAGCTAGTATGTATGTATATTGTTAATTCTGCCATTGTTGCACATTCTCCAAGTTTAAGTTCCAATTAAATATTACTGGTGCTATATCCTTTTTCCAATGTTTGGCAAAGCATTTATCTTAATAAAACTATGGTGCTTTTTATTGATATATACCAGGATTATACTTAGTAAAAAGAATATTGGTTTCATTTTGTTTTTGACTTCTAAGATTCTCAAAATTGTGCTGTCTATGTCTTTGCAATAGTTTTGGTTTATTTAAGAGGTTTACCACATGTGGTAAGATTGTAAGTTCTGTCTCATGGCATCTCCAGTGTTTCTTATTGTATAATTTATTTATCTTGGCAATTATTGATGGAGTTGTATGCCACCTGTAAAACATTTTGTGCTAAATCCTGATTGTTTCTATCCAGCCTTCCTCTGTACACTGATCTTAGGATACTCTTTGGTTTTCTGAAATGCTCTAAGAGATGGTATGCCAGATGTGACACCTCTTAGAGCATCATAGGAGAAAGACAAAGAGTGAATCTGATCAATACAAGTAAGAACTCATTTTCAGTCCTACATTTGGCAAAAAGAGTGATAAAACATTGCTATTTCTCCATCCCTTTTGGAACTCTGATAACTATCTAGTGGCACTGTTTAGGCTGGCCCACTCACTATCGGGGGAGGAGTTTCAGCCACAGGATCATTTCCAGGTTTGTGATGAGGCATATTGATGCTATCTGGCAGACAAAGTTGTTTGGATTTACTCAGAGTTGGACTTCCACTGGACAAATCTTAATGTGTTGGCCTGCCCTTGAAGACCATTAAGAACTACAACTGGTTGAAAATGGAGCAACACAAGAAATAATGAGCATCTCTTGGTGTGCCTAGGTACCACCTCTGTTGTGCACACTGCACTGAATATTAGATGGCTTCTATGGGCAATTCAACATGCTGATTATTATCCATAAAGGCATGTATGGTATAGGGCAGGACTGTCAAACTCCCGGCCCACAGGCCAGATGCATCACACCCACACCCAGTTGAGCAAAGTTGGGAGGAAAGTCCTGATATGTCACGTGATATCACCATGATAATGTGAGTTTTACACCCTGGTCTAGGGGACAGATATGTGAGACACCACTTGCGTTCAACAGTTTCAGCCTACCCAGTATATTCTAGAAGAGTGGGTGTGCTGCAGGTCCTCTCCATTGAATGCTGTCATTTTGTGGGACCTAGAAAGTATGCCTTCTCTGTTTGCCTTCTCTCTTCCACTTCTGGAAGAGAATTCCCCCAAAGACAAGGATGGCATTCTCTCTTCTGAAGTACTGGAAAATTTTGAAAACCTTCCGTCTCAGACCTATAACTGATGTTTATTCTTTGTTCAGTGGCCTCTGTTCAGTTTTGTTGGTTTTACTCTCTGTTTGAAGATTTTTAGTCTGAGTTGTCTGATTCAGTGTTTTTAGTTGTTTTTATATATTCCTTAGGTTTGAATGCTTCTCAGAGTCCATTGGAGCTGGTCAGTCAATATATTTAAACAAGCAAACAAAATAATGCTTGAATTAAATGTTATTCTTGTGATTTATTTTAATTATTCCACTTTATCTTAATTTCAGCCTGAATTTATTTTGTCTCTGCCTCGCTTTTTGCTGTATCTATCAATTACATTTCAGTACAATATTTCCTTGTAAACATTTGTTATAATTTGTTATATAACCAATAATGCTTTTGGATTACTTTTCTGGGTTTTTTTTTTCATTTATATTGTTCTCTTTTGCCTCCATTTTATTATTCTCCTTTGCCTTCATCCAATATTTCTTCTAAGTATTTTTATTGCTTGAACAATTCTTGTATCCCAGGATTTGCATTGCCAATCTACACAGATAGTTTGGGGTAATTGCCAAATAGTAAGACAACTTTTACAGATTTAAAAATCTATCTTTCTTTGAAGTCTGTTTATGGCTTGGTGCTTTATGGTAGCACTATCTGACCAGACGTCATAAATGAATTCTTTCATTCTTCATGCAAATTCCATACAAACTCCCACAAACTCAGCAAATTGATCGATCATTCCAACTATTAACTATAGACTACCCATGCATTTATACTATTTATTTATTTTAATTTTCTGTCAATGTTTCCCGTTTTTTAATATATTGATAGTGAAATAGATTTTGAACCCATGGTGAATAACTACATGAAAAATGTTAATGCAACATACAACCACTGTAAAAGCATCTGGAAGTCATTAGGGCACGGACTGAAATCAAACTGCTGACATAGTAATGCCCTATATTTATAATGACTGTGCTCAGCAGTGGCCACTATATGTCTATAGAAATATTGTGGGAAAGATACAGAAATTGAAAACAAAATAATTCAGGGTTAAAAAACAGTTTGTCTATACATAAAGATTACAGCAATATGCTATTATTTCAACGTGATGATAGAAGTATATGGAATTTTGCGACAAAATTCTAATCTTGCAGTATTCGAATGTGGAGTCCCCTGTTAAAGCTAAGTGTGAGATATTCAGGAAGTAATTAGTTTATTTATACAAATTGAAATGAAACTGTTCATTTGCTGACCAAGCAATTTAGAGGTTACTGATTTCAGATATAATTTTCAATGCTTAATAACTGTACTTTATTTATACTTTATACAGTACCATCTCCAGAATCATTTAAACACACATACTGGAAGATGATTATTACATTCAGGGTCTGCTTGTGAATTTCTTAAATGCAACTGATCATCAGGTACTGTTACTGTAAGACAAGAACTTTTCTCCAGTTCATCTAACCACAGGACTAATGTGCTATGATAACCCCATTTTTATGACATGTATCCAAGTTAGTACATTTTATGGCATGTATCCATGATATTATCATCCTGAACTATGCATGAAACAAGTGTAAGATTGTTCTTAGCTGTTCCAGTGTTAAAGTAGGATTTCCCCACTGAACTAATAACAAGCCATGGCAGTTCCAAGGCACATTAAATCTTACGTACTTTACCAACTGTTCTATTGGTGGTGGCCTATAGAATGTGGAATCAGCCTGATGCCTATTGACTCCTTCAAGCTGTGTAGACATGTAAACCTGAGAAATAGATTGTTACTGTTGGAGGGACACGGCCCCCAATTAAAATGGCATGCCTTTCTGTGATACATCAAAAATAAAATTCATAGATACTTTCAAAGACATTGTTTTACCAATGATTAGATAATAAAAGTAGAAATTAGAAGTGGGAAGAATATTACTATATATAAGTAAAGATTATTATTATTATTATAATTATTATTATTATATATATGTAAAAAGACCCAGAAATACACAGTTTATTGAATACTTATGTATATAAAAGAAAAATGTATAATTTAAGCAATACAGTCAAAAGACAAACAGAGGTAGATGCAAATATTTCGTATTGACTCGTCAGTACTTACATTATAATAACATGGTTAAAATCAACCTCAAAGATCTAGCAAGAGCATTAATTAAGCCCATAATGTATGCAAAAAAAAGCATATGCTTTTCTGCTGCCCAAGGACAGAAAGGCAGCTCTTTAACTCAATAGTCAAGTCACATCCAAGGCAAATAATGAATGGTTTGAAGTTTGTTACTATATAAGGGTGAGTGAAAGACACAGGGTGTTGCAGAATATGATTTTAAAAAAGTATTTTAAGTAGCTGTGACAGTGCAACCAAAATTCAAGTTGTCCACATCTGAAAAGACCTAAGATTTGAATCCTGTGGCTATTATGATTTGCTATTTGCTATTTGCTTGATTTGCAGTAGCTGATTTTCGTTATTATTGTTTCTTGCCTTTTTACAATAAAAGCAACTGAATAAACAGCATCTATATACTATTCAAAAGAGACAATCAAAAACCCAAAATGGAAACAAAAAGCCCAAAACACTCCTTCACCAACAATTAACAGCCAGATGAATGGAGATTAACCCCAAGATTAATACAAGACCAATAATAATCAAGAAGTAAACAGTACTGCAATTAAGGAACCACCAACTCAAGACAAACAAGGTAATAGTAAGCAACATCCTAATCAAGAAAAGAACTATCAAGGCCATCCCCACCAATACTGACAGGGTAAGCCAGCATTATATAAAATGAAAGCAAACCCTACTCCCTTCTAGCACTAATGATGTTACCTAGTTGGTAAACAAATGTCTGCAAGAAAACAACCAAGCTCAGAGAGCACCAAGGACCCCAAGGTCAGCACAGAACTATAAATATGCTCTTATATCAAACACATTTATATATCTATCTGATATTATTGAAGTAGTCTGTGACCAATGACTCTTCAGTGATTAAACCTTAGTTGGGTTTTCAGAGTGATATCTACTTTGTACAGTACAATTGGTAAAGTTTCAGGGATGGGATTCAAACATTTTTACTACTGGTTCTGTGGGCGTGGTTTGCTGGGCATGGCATGTCTTGGTGACTGTGGCAGAGGAAGAATACTGTAAAATCTCCATTCCCACTCCACTCCAGGGGAAGGTTACTGCAAAATCCCATTCCCTTCCCATCCCACTAACCTGCTTTCCAGTTCCGTTCTCCTGTGCAGGGCAACAAAAGAAGATGCAGTCGATCAGCTGGGACCGGGGAAGCAGAGAATAGATGGGGCGGGGCCAGTCAAAGGTGGTACTTGCTGGTTTTCCAAACTACTCAAAATTTCTGCTACTGGTTCTCCAGAACTGGTCAGAACCTGCTGAATACCACCTCTTTAAAGCTTTAACTGACAACATGATAGAACAGAAAAGCCTTTGAATTAAAAATCTTATGAAAAGCTTTAATGCACATTTTGTTTTGCCTCAAATATTTATTTTCCTTGCTAACAAATAAGTAGCCTAATTGCTGTTATTGTATTTCCTGTTTTTTCTATGAACATTTTCTATAAAATGTCCTATTCAGAACTGTTCAGTGCTGACTAAAGAGGTGTAGCAATTTTATTTGTTGATGTAATCAATCATTGCCTTCTTCTAAAGCAATAAATGAGGAAACACTTCCTATTTCATAAAGTGTGATCTACTCATACTGTATGTAAATCACTATTATGTTTATTCATCTGTATTTCATAAGTTTCATTGCAGTTTCACTGTTTCATTTTTAGTTTCTTATTTCAGTGCTAATATTTAATGTCACGTTTTGTTAACTGCATTTAAAAACATTTGAAATGTCCTTCCCTCTAGATAAATCATCTCTTTTATTTTAACTTCAAAGAAGGCAGAAATTACTATTGCTATTATTTCAGTGGAACAAAGATATATACAGTGTTTTCAAGGAAACTGCTTTAAGTCTACACACTTGGGGGGAGTGGAATTCATGTATAAAGAAGATTACAATTGAATCTATATATACAGTGGAAGATACAATAATGATCTAATTTATGAATAGAAATACATTACTATATTTTATTTGAACTCTGTTCCCTTTCCTTTGGCGGAAAACATTGATCTTTAGAAGCATAATTTCCTTATATTTTATAGCAGCTTTTTGGCACAAGGGACAATTTTGTGGGATACAATTTTTCCATGGATTGATGGGGACATTGTTTCTGTTCCACTCGCTTGTCCGCTGCTGACCTCCAGCTGTACAGCCTGGTTCTTAACAAGCCACAGACCAATATTGGCCATGTCACAGTGGCTGGGGATACCTGTTTTATGGCATGCTTAAATTATCAATTTGCAAAAAACTAACTGCAGGAATACTTTAAATAAAATGAAAGAGACTGAAATAAAGTTATTTCTAATAAAAACCTAACCACATTTTGAATCTAAATTATATCTGTGAAAAATTCTTAAATGATTCAGAGACAGAGTTGTTAATCTTACAGAAATGCAGCATATCCCTGTAATCCTGAATTTCCTCATCAAATTAATTCCTTACCAAGTTTAGCCCCTTACATTCTAAAGCCCTAAATTATAATCCTTTTAATCCAAGATTATTCTATAATACTATAGAATGTTCTGTGAAAGATGTATGTAATTTTTAAAAGAGATTAGACAAATTCATGAACTTCTTCACAAAAGACACTTAAAAACATGCATATTTTGGAGGAAGGAGGTGTGAAAAAAGTCAAAATGGCAGCCACAATTATATGATCAAAGCTTTATCCCTTTAATGCATAAGAAAAAGAGGTGGGACTTTAATTGCATGGCTGTGATGTTATCTTGACTTTTATGAGTCTCTTTCTGTGGAAACTATTCAGCCTGGGACCATTTTTTAACCCTCTTATCTGTTGTACCTCCACAAAACTTTGTTCTTATCCCAAACCTACTGGTAATTTCCCACTCCATTTTGTAAAGGCTCAGTTTCATTTTTTGTTAATACATTGTATTATTTAGAGGCTCTGGAGGAAGGTGCTTTGTAAATCTAATCAATCAACCAATGGAAGAGCCAGTGATATAACAGTTCCTTTCATATTCTAAATGACTACACATCGCATTCTACGGGGAAGGCTAAGGATTTTATATTAATAATGTATATCCTGGAACTATCTGATCCAGGAAGATGCTCTGATATATAACTATAATTTTACATGTACCATTGTGTTATAAATATTTTAATTGGATGAAGATCCTAGTTTGAAAAGCTTATTCATTATTTTTCACATTGAGAGGTCTTATTTTTTGGCAATTTATGTCTCCTTGGTTAAATATTAAAAGATAAGTAAATGGTTCTTTTTCAGATTTGTCTCAAGGTATACGTATATACCCAGAATCAGTGTACTTAAGGATCACAGGACATTTGGGCCCCAAATAAAATACAATAGAGTGAAACTTTACTTGGACAGACTAGTCTGAACAAACGTTTATACAGCAAATAAAAGGAAGGACATACAATAGGTAAATCATTAGAGGAATTTAAGGTGCACTAAATCAGTAAATTTCATTGATTTTTGCGTAATGTATCTCAGCCTTCACAATATTGGAAAATTGCAGCATATTCTGGCTTTTATAGAAATTATCTTAAATATTAACAATGTATAATTCCATTCCAATCACATTTCAAATCTTGTAGGTTTTGATATTAAAATTTCAGTATAGTTGAAAATTTTCAGCCTAGTTATCTTTTATTTTCAATAATATGTGTGAAAGTGATAAGAAAACAGAGTCATTTATCTCTTGTCACCTGGTGAAAAAGAAAGGAGGAAGACTAGGAACAGTATGTGACAATCTTGAAGCATGTGAATGACCTTTGTCTCTTCTTTCTTTCTAACAGTTAATTTTTTCCTGCTTAAGTCCCTGTCACACAGCACCAACGGATGGAAAGAGGATGTAAAATGGAGAGAAACACTTGTCATCCGTTGGTTAACGCGATGCATCCGTTCTGTACTCACTGCATCCGTTTTTCATACTCTATCCGTCCAGCATCTGTCTACTGACATTTTATCCGCTCAAAAAGTTTTGAGCTGCACGAAACTTTTTGAGCAGAAAATGTATCCAACGTGTCCGTTAGACATCCGTTACGCATACGGGGAACATCCGTTAGATGTCTGTCGTCATCTGTTATGCGTCCGCTATATCCGCTAGGCATCTGCTGCACATCTGCACAACTCGCATCCGCTCCAGCGGAAAACGGACACAGGGAGGAAGTGAAACGGACGCGGAACGGACACACAACGTTAGTAGCACGGATGGAGAAAGGATGAAAGCGGATGCAGCTCACATACAAAGCATTAAAACGGAAAAAACGTTCGTAGAGGGGACGTATCTCGGATATTTAGGATGTCTGCAGGATGCCTAGAGGATGCAAAAGGACACCTAGCGGAAAACCTATATTTCCTATAAAAAGGGGGAGGAACTCACCTGGATCTCACTTTCAGTCCAGCAGCCCTGCTGTGCAGACCTCTTCAGCCTTCATCTTGCTCTTGCTCTTGCTCTTCCAAAGCAACCAGTCATCTCCACCATGGATCATCACACACTCCTTTTGGTCGCCACCATCGTTCTACAACATTGCGAAGCCATCTACAGGCTCTTTCACCTGTTCTACGTGAAGAAAAGGAGGCATCCAAGAAGTGTCTAGG
This sequence comes from Laticauda colubrina, assembly GCA_015471245.1. Taxonomy (NCBI): domain Eukaryota; kingdom Metazoa; phylum Chordata; class Lepidosauria; order Squamata; family Elapidae; genus Laticauda; species Laticauda colubrina. The sequence goes on from BLBF01000006.1 coordinate 21,552,075, forward strand.
TCCGAAGATGGATCGCGAGAAGAGCCAAGTATGGACTGTATAACAAGCTGATGGTGGAGCTGAAGAACGAAGACCCTCGTGCATTCCAGAACTTCATGAGGATGCCACCAGCCATGTTTGACAAAGTTGTGGAGCGGCTGAGACCCAGGTTGACCAAGCAGAGCACTAACTTCCGGCCCAGCCTGGACCCTGGGCTCAAGGTGGCACTCACTCTGCGCCACCATGCCTCCGGGACCACGTACAGGAGCATGCAGTACGGCTGGAGGGTGCCACACAACACCATCAGCATTGTGGTCCGAGAAGTGGTGCAGGCCATCATCGAAGAATGCAAGGAGGAGCTCCTCCAGTGCCCCTCCAGTGAAGAAGGCTGGAAGAAAGTTGCAGAGCAGTGGTATCAGAAGTGGAACTTCCCCTACACCATTGGAGCCATAGATGGGAAGCACGTCACCTGCAAAGCTCCAGCCAACTCAGGGTCCACTTATCACAACTAGAAGGGCTTCTTCAGCATCATCCTCTTCTCCATGGTCATGCTGACTACAAGTTCATGTACATCGATGCTTCAGGCAATGGCTCATCTTCAGTTGCCCAGGTATACAATGCCAGTCACCTCAAGGAGGGGCTGGAACGCAACCTCATCATGGGCTTCCCAGATCCAGACCCCCTGCCCAATGGCACATAAGATGTGCCCTACTTCATTGTGGGGGGTGACGCCTTCTCCCTCAGAACCTACCTCATGAAGCCCTACACTTCCAGATGCCTCACCCGTGAAGAGAGGATCTTCAACTACAGGCTGTCCAGGGTAAGGCGGGTGGTGGAGAACGCCTTTGGCATCCTGGCTAACAGGTTCCAGGTACTTCTCACCAACATGCAGCATCGCCCACAGACCGTGAGGAACATCGTGGAAGCTTGCTGCATCCTGCACAATCTCATGTGCACCCGCTACCCAGTCTTGCAGAACAGGCTCGTGGACCTCCAACAAGGCAATGGGGACATGGAGCCTGGTGAATGGAGGCAAGGGAGAAACCTGATAGATACTGTGGATGTGCAAGGCTCCAACAGAGCTTCATGTGAAGGGAAGAAGCAGCGCAACCTCCTGAAACACTGGTGCAACTCCCCAGCTGGAGCAGTGGAGTGGCAAGACAGGATGATAGATGCTTAATGGATGCTTCCTTGAACCTGTCTCATCACACTGATGAGATTGTGCCATGTATGTTGAGTGGCCCTACAATGAACAGGGCATTTAATAAAGAGTTGATACTGTGGATGAATGATTAAATTGTTATTGATAATAAAGGGCCATAGGTGTGGCACCTGGAGGTTTATCTATCCCACAGCTATTACCCATCCCACAGGTATCCCTGCCCATCCCACAGCTATCCTTATCCATCCCACAAGCATGCAAAGGTTTAAACCATTTCTAAAAGTTTCCACCAAGACTTTATTGACAAAAAGAACTGAACCAAGTGTGTGAAGCAAAGATAATCTTTATTAATAACAAACTGTAAAAGAAAATGACCCAAGTGTCCCAAGCAAAGATAAAGTCATCAGATAGCAACCCAGTCTCTGGCACTCTTCTCTGGCACGCCTCACTCTGAGGCGTGCCCATAGTCTCAGGGGTGAAGGGTCCAGGTGCTGTGGATGTGGCTGCTGCTGGAGTGCTGGTCTGAGGTGCCATTGGGGTGCCTGGTCCCAAGAGGACAACAGGGGATGGTGTGTGGAGGAAGCTCTCAGAGAGCTGGCTCAGTCCTGTGATGTTGAGAGCCCCTTCCTCCAGGACATGGGGTGTCAGTCCCAAGACCGATGACAGATGTTCTGAGGCTGGGCTTGGCTGTGGGGTGGAGGAAGGAGGAGTGTAATGTGGATGTCTGGTCTGCAGGTGAGCGAGGTGAGGCATCGGTGGCATCTGTGGTGTGGGTGGCATCTGTGGCGTGGGTGGCATCGGTGGCGTGTGTGGCATCGGTGGCATCAATGGCATCGGTGGCACTGGTGGCGTATGATGAACCTGTGCCTGGACTGGAAAGGGCTGCCTGTGCTACTGGAGCTCCTGGTAGCCGTACCCTTGGTAGGTGAGGGCCTGTGGAAAGCCTTGGAAGGGCAGTGACATCACCTGGGGTGGAGGAGCAGACCTGGACTGGGTGGGAACAGGTTCAGCTGGGTCTGGAGGGTTGTGCAGAAGACCGGTGATCCTGTCCTTGATCACCTGGTGCTATGATTCGGACATGTCCAGGAAGGTCTGGTTGACGTAGGTGTGGAAGGGCTTGTGGTTTGAAGATGGTATGTCGGTGTGTACCAGCTGAGAGAGGAGATCTACGCTGCTTTTGATTGTGTCCCTGATCTCCAGCAGGACAGTGTGGTTCTGCCCCTTCGGTCTGGCTCTCTGCCTGCTTTCTGTGGAGGTGGAGCTGGGGGTGGATGTGGGTTGGTCTCTGGTGGCAGTGCCCTCTCCTTGCTCCCACTGCATCAGGGGGTCCTCCACGTGCTCCGCCATGGGGAGTGCAGCTGTTGGGGGGTCTCCGTCGTGAGACGCTCCACAGATACCTGCCTGGACACAAGAGCTGACTTTTGGCCAGAAGAGGACTGTGGGCTGCCTGAGATAGAGGCTTGTCAGAGGGGCTGCTCCTCGGTGGCGGATCTCACCCTCCAAGAAGCTGCACTTGGCCATCACGTAGGTCTCCCGGTCCGTCAGCTTGACCACGGCCTGGCCAGATTTCTTGAGGTGCAGCTTCCCATACCAGGTGTGCATGTGCTTCCACCAGTCGAGGAGGACCTCTGAAGTGTAGCCCAGGCTCTCTGCCTTCTCTCTCCAAGCAGCCTGCTTCCTTTTGGTGTCTCGATAGAGCCTGTGTCCCTTCTGCCATAGATACTCATTCTCCCTCAGCCATTCCAGCACCTCATACTCATGTTCCTCTTCGATGGTGTATTGCCTCCTCTCCCGTTCACGCATATGCCTCTTCCTCCCTCTGGCAGGGCCATCTGGGCCCTCAGCAGAGGGGCTTCGAGGTTCTAGGAGCTGCTCCACCACACCACCAGCAACAACAGTAGCAGCAAAAGCAGGACCAGCAGCACCAGCAGCACCAGCAGCACCAGCAGGACCAGGATCATCAGCAGCAGAGTAAGCACCAGCAGCACCAGCAGCACCAGGATCAGCAGCAACAGAGTAAGCACCAGCAGCACCAGCAGGACCAGCAGAACCAGGAGCACCAGCAGGACCAGGAGCAGCGCCAGCAGAAGCCCCAGCACCAGAAGAGTCAGCCCGAGCAGCAGAAGCCCCAGCAGAAGCAGAGTCAGGGCCAGGGGGTGGGATGGTGGCCCTGTCCTTCTTGCCAGGGCTGGCAGCACATGGCACAGGCTTCCTCTTCTTCCCCATGGTTGTTGGCTGGCTGGAGCTGTGTCTGGCAGCAGGTCTTTCCTCTGAATGGTGACCTGCTTGCGAGCAGCTTCCCTTTATATCTGCGGGGCTGACGCAATGCATCCTCCCCGCATGCGCAGTGAACGCTTTGCATCTGCTAGGCATCCACTAGGCTTCCGTGATGCATCTGCTTTATCCGCTAGGCATCCGCTCTACATCCGTTCCTTCCGTTGCACGTCCGCTTCGCTGTGCTCCCCCGGAAGCCCTGCGGATGTGCCATCCGCTTCCATCCGCTTCCATCCGCTAGGCTTCCGTGGAGCATCTGCTTTACATCCTGGCTACATCCTCCCCCCCCGTCCGTTCCTTTCCTTTGTTGTCCACTCTGCTTATGCAAATTTGGGGTACTTTTGAGAGCAGATAACAACGGATGGAACATTTTCTCGTCCGCTGTGTCCTTTTTACATACGTTTTGCATCCGTCGGCCTATGTGACAGGCCCTTTAATCTTCCAGTGTCATATAATTCAGTTTCTACAATTTTTCAAATAAAAATAGATTATGCCTCATTTTTATAGCAACACTTGAAGAAGTATACATATTTTAATGCTGGTCAATAAGATCACAAATTCAGTATAAAATGCAACAGTGATCCTCATTTTGGGCTAATGCAGTCTTTCAAGTTTTTCAAAGTTGGCAACTTTAAGGTTTTTTTAAAAAAAATTCAGGAAAAATAGTATTGGCAACTTTAAGATATGAGCCAGTAATTCTGGGAATTGAAGTTGGCATAACTTCAAGTTGCCAAGTTTTAAAAAGCCCTGGACTAATGGATACATTGTAATTTTGACTGTATGCTGTGTGTGGTTTCCCTATATTCACATGAAAGGCTTTAATGAAAAATCTAAAAAGTCACAAAGCACAACAGAGCTGATACACTTGGAGAAACTCTGTATAATGTTTTGCTCATCTTTGTTATTTTTATAGGCAGGTGGGCACATTCATTTAATTGCTTTTTAGCTTTGTATCCAGCCTTTCGTCCAACAGTTCATGTTATCTTCCGTGAGAATAATCTTTTACCTCCATAGCTGCAACCCTTTTAGAATAAGTTGAGAAAGAGTAACTAGTCCAAGTGACTAAGATAATTTCCAAGGTTGGGAGTGGTTTTGAACTTAGTCCAGATTCAATGTCTTAACCATTAAACCACATTAGAACTTTTCTTCCCAAAGCAAGTTTAGGGATGCAGCCAGCTACCAATCACCTATATTTTTCTGAAGGAAGATTGCGGTCCCATTTAGATCTACATGCATCCTTGGAAATGAAATTAATGTTCCCTTCTTATTTTTAAACTGAAATGTTTTTTTTTTAATATACTTTTTATTGGAGCAATGAACCTAGCAGGAGCCGAGGAAGAAATCTATCTGAAACTCAAATGTCAGTGAGATATTAAATAGAACTTAAAGCTAACATTTAAATAGAAGCTATTTAAAGTTATCATATTTTTATAATAATAAAATAAAAATGATAGCAATGGAAATAGAAACTATATTTTAAAGTATTGAATACTATCAGTTGTATGGAACAGGAAAGATGATTACTGCTGGAAAATAAATAAAATTATTTATTAATTGAACTATGTGAGATTTTCAAATATTTTACAAATGAAATGAATTCAAATTGTTAGTGTGACTTTTCATCTGTATTTCTGTACATAATTACTTGCAAGTAATCTTTTTTGAAAGCAAAACAATTGGATTTACTTCTGGAATCCCATTGCGGGTTGTAACTTAAGGATGGTCAGTCTGCAGACCTCAAAAGCTTGACATAATATTCATAATTTTCCCTGGATCCTTCTCTTCTCTTATCCTCAACCTACGATAGCTTTCCAATGGGCTGTCAAAAAAAAATCAAGATAGTACCCATGACTTCTATGTTTCACTCTATCAAATCGTTATGACAGGATCAATGTACAAAAGTCAGGTACAGTTTGCAAAATTTTATTTATACTGGCATTTTTAATTACATGTACGTGCAGTGAAAAGCGCCTGGTGTTTATGATTTTCCATGAGGTACAGTTTGTATTCTGTGTAGATTCTGTTCCTTATATGAGACAGTATATCTGCAGAGTATATGTAAAGAAAAGAGTATCTTTTCAAAAGATTAATACTTGAGAAATTGTGAAATTAGATCACACCAAATTGTAACTTCAATTCTAGGAGAGAAATTTTCTGCTTGTACACTCAGACTATTTAATTTTGCTTGGTCCCTATTCATGCAAACTGGAATGATTTTTTACCAGAAAAGTTGTTTACAAAACACAATACCAAACAGTGTTAATTTATGATTAATTTGTATTTTTCTATCATGAATACTTTTCTCCTCATGGGGATGAATGATAGTGTGCAGGGTCATTTTGAGCAGTTTTAAATGCGTTTGGCAAGTTGAGGATTTTCTAGGATCATTTAAATAGCTTTATTTTCAAGTGCCCATAGTTATAAAATGTAGTTATTATGTCAGGTAAATTAAGGTCTTAATCTATTCATTCTCTGTCAAGTAGATACTATCAAGTTTCTGAAAGAACACACAACCACATTTCTTAGTTTAGTGTATAAAATGTTAGCATTTCAAGGTAGCCCAAAAAAATCCAAATCCATGAATATTAACAATATCTTTGTTGTAAGTTGGGAAGCACTTTTCCTCTCCCTTGCCTTGACTTTCCAGAAAAGTGTGGAGAGTCCCTTTTGAAGTGCTTTCTCAAAGCCCATTGCAGGTAGCAAGAATGCTGAGCTTATTTATCAAAAGCCTGTCAAAAGTTTGCCAAGATCAAACTATCAGTTTGATGATGTTATCTATTCAGTCATATCCAATTCAAAGGGTCAGGTATCTCCACATCTTCTTACACTGTTTCTTTGAGATTTTTTTATGCTCTGGCTGATGTCAGCTTTGATGGTATCCAGCCACTATGTTCTTTGATGGCCTGGTTTCCTTTTACCACTAACTCTTCCCAACATTATTGCTTTCTCCACTGAATTCCCTCACACGACATGGCTGGTCCACAGAATCACCAAGAGTCAGACACAATGAACAGATAACACTGTTAATATAAGAAAACTGGAAAATATTGGTGAAAGCAAAAAAAAAAAAAAGAGGGGTATAACCAGTGATAGGATTCAGCCAACTTGCACCAGTTCGGGAGAACCAGTTGTTAACTCTCTGAGCAGTTTGGTGAACTGGTTGTTGGAAGAAACCATTAGGGCAGAGAACTGTTTGTTATTATTATTTGAATCCCACCACTGGGTATAACAAAGTGACTGCAAGGAAGACCTGAAAAAGGAAAGAGCTAGAGCTGTTCTTTCAAGTGTGACAGGGACTAGCATATTACTCTACCATTTGCTCAAAGAGAATTGCCCTCCATCTCCCCACCATTGGTGTCTTTCCACATAAATAAAATATTTGAAAACCAGGAAGATGATTGAAGAATCTTCATGGGTCATAAAGAATCTTTCTGAAGTTATATAATTTATAAAAATATAAATATAAAAAATTATTTATAATAAACCATACATTTTTCCAAAGGCAACTGGACTTCATTTTTCATTTAAGAATTTTCCCTGGCTCATCCAAGAAACTTCTTCAGTTCTGATTCAAAGGAAGATTCTAGCATGAAAAGCGAAAGCATAACATTTTCAAGGAAAACACAGTCCATTTGTTTTTGGAAAAATGTATGGTTTGAAAAAGGACCTTTGGACAACCATGACCTGGATGACTGAGAATCTCCATAGACCATACACATAACTACAATCCACACATATGTTGGTCGTTGCTTTTTTCTGGTGGGGAAAATACATAAGGATTTCCATAACAAGATGGAAAGTTGAGACTACTAACAACTGTTGTTTTTCAACAGAAATCACTGCAAAGATTATTCTATAGAGTGCCATCTTGTGATTAAAAATATAAAATAGTTCAGATGTCCACATTATTATCCTTGCTAATTTTATTACCTGCATAGGAATAGATTTAAGTTGTCTGTTTGCCAAATCACAATCTAATCTTGCTCTTTCTAGTATAAACTGGAAAAAATCAGTTATGCTTAATAGAAATTTATAATGAGTCATCTTTTATTTCTCTCCATACCTAAAAGGATTGAGCATTACAAACATCTATTTCTCCATGCTCACCACCCCGTTCTCCCCCCCCCCCCCCAATGCATATGCAACTTCCAGATATATCATCAGGCTGAAGTTTAAAAAAAATCCTCTCCCCCCCCCCTTTATATCAGTTTGTTTTGACTCATATACTTTACTTGGTTACAGGCTAACCTAGCAGGCTACACTCCTCAACTGAGTCAATGATTACCCCAGCCTCTAATGTCTCATAGTGTTTTCTTTATTAGGAATGTTGTGATAGCACAATGGGCATAACACTTGTAAATACAGGTAGTCCTCGATTTACAACAGTTCATTTAGTAACCGTTCAGTTACAACAGCACTGAAAAGTATAACATGATGATTTTTCACAATTACGACCTCTGCAGCATCCCCATAATCATTTGAACAAGATTTAGATGCTTGGAAACAGGTTCATATTTATGTGCATTGCAGAGTTCCTGGGTCATGTGATCACCTTTTGTGACCTTTTGGCAAGCAAAGTCAATAGGAAAGCCAGATTCACTTAACAACTGGGTTACTAACTTATCAACTGCAGTGATTCACTTAGCAACTGGGGCAAGAAAGGTCGAACAATGGGACAAAACTCACTTAACAATCTTAACAACAGAAATTTTGGGCTCAATTGTGGTTGTAAGTTGAGGACTATCTGTAGAAGGTTGTTAGCTTGGAACCCAGCCAGATATTTTAAACTATTTTTCTTTCTCTGAGCTACCTATTTTCCCTTGGGATTTTGGCATTGTAATAAGACCAGCAATATACCATGCCATCATTTTTCCAATCACGAGGTGAATACATTTTATGTTTAGAAAGGCCAATGTATAGGAACATGTCAGCTATATAGGACAGGCTGAATTAGAAACCAAGGCTAACTTTATTGTAATAGCTATAGGAAAAGAAGCTTGCAAGGCTGAATGTGCTTCTCCCCCTCCCTACTTTATTTTTGTGTGATGTAGGGAGGGACTTGAGATGTTTACTCAAACTAGTTCCTTGGAACTAGCCCAAGCCCCTATATACTGTTGCCTTGGTAGCTGTTCTTCCTCTTGTCCTTCAATGGAATTCCCTATGTCTTCTACAGAAAAAAGCGATTGGCTATTATTTTCTTAGAATAGCAAAATGTTTTAGTTCCCCACTCCAAAAAAGCACGAAGTAGTATAGCATCAGTATTATTGTCCAATTAAAGAAGATAGTAGCCTACTAGCTAATTGAATAATTTGCAATGTATGAGTCTCTACAGGATTTCCATAAGCCATTTTAGAGAAGGAAGCGTGAGTATAAGATAAGAGCCACTTAAGAATATAATGAAAATGTTACCTTATTATTTATTTATTTATTTTTATTTGTCAATCGCTTACAAGATAATAGGTATAAGTATATACATAGTTATGAATACATGAAATGGGTACATAAAAGAAAAATAAAAGAAACAATAGGATAGGGACGGTAGGCATGTTGGTGCGCTTATGCACGCCCCCTACAGACCTCTTAGGAAAGGGGTGAGGTCAATAGTAGACAGTCTAAGGTTAAAGTTTTTGATAACTGTTTCTAGATTATTGTAACTGAAGGTAACATTGTTTAATTTGAAAAGGCAATTATCCAATCATGCCTGAAATAAACTCAAAATATATAATTTCTGAAAACCAATCAACATCTTCAACATAATTAAATGTTAGTCATTGGGTTCTGATTTGCCAATTGGTAATGTCACAACTGCCTGTAGTAATGCAAACTGTTATAATTTCCCGTTAGGTCACAATACTCCCACAAATGAAATATGTATGTAGTATGGTAAGTCTAGGATAGCATTTCATCTAAATCCTGCACAAGAACAATTTCATGCCTCTTGAAGTTAAATTTGTAGGAACTTCAGTTTTCTCAATATCTGCTGACTCTTGGGAACAAAAAATAGAAATGAATCTAAACATACATGTATTTCTAGAGGCAGAATAATTTGATATAATGGTGCTGGCATTTAGTTTTATTTGGCACATGCTTAAGCTTTGCTTGATTTTTTTTCAAGATAACTTTTCTGATCACCATCTAAGATCAATTTTTTTGGTCACATTTGATCGCATTTCTGAAACTTCTTTTTAAAGTCTCACACATACCCTTGTTTTTTTTGTTTTTTGTTTAAATCTGAGTTCTTATTCACTCTGAGTACCAATTTAATAGATATTTTGGTGCCATTTTTTGTCTGGGGGACTTGTAATCTGGTAGCTTGTTTTGGTTTAGAGAAAGGAAAGAAAGTGGTGGCAGATAATATCAGTGAAAGCAATAGTTGCTATATTATCCAAGGCTATACTGGCTAGGTAGACCAGGTCAGATGGTACAGAAAAATATCTTTTACAGAGGTAATTACATTGGAAAGTAAACAGGACATTGTATTTTTGTTAGTATGCTAATTCTTAGTGGCATACCCATTCTCATAATCATTACTACAGATTGCAATCATTCAGCAGTCATTGCATAAGATGAGCATCTATACTGTACACAATGCAAATAATAAAGAAATAAGTGTATTCGGGTTTTAAACCAATATATCCAATATTTGTTTGAAAGTTTAGTTTCAGTGACAATGTATCGCTGATGTGGAAGAATATTATTTAAGTGTTGTGAGCAAGTTTTTAGTACAAAAGCTGTTCTAATTTTGTAGCTCGGTTTTATAAAATGTTTATTTCAAAGCAGTCCCTACTTGCAGCTCCTCCTCCAAACTAACTTGCTTACAATTGTAGCCTAAGTTATATATTTTTGAATAATTTATTCAACATAAAAGGTTGATTTTTGGATAAAAGCTCTTAAGCAGCTCCTTGTTTTTTAGCAAGACATACTTGGAATAAAGTCTTAAATCACTCTTAGTTTTTTCTAATGTTGATGAAATAGGGCAATATACTTCCCTGATGGGTTTTTTGAATTGCTAAAGAGAGATTCAGGAATGAATCTTGGTAAATTCCCTTGTATTTTTCAACTGTTTATTATGGTCTTTGACTATATTCCAACTCATACATTTAGCAGAAAATTAATGCACAAATTCATTGCAGTTAGATAGTATGATGTGAAGTCAGCTGCAAGGAAAGCTTCTCTTATGGGCCGGTGCAAACATGACTATGATGTGTAAACGTTGGTCTTTAATGATTTCAACAGCCTTCTTCTTCTAAAGATAAATATCTCAGAATGCCAAACCCTGAAGCATAGTTAACATAACTTATTTTTTATAATACACAGACAAATACCTGAACAAGTCAAAAACAACTTTCACTGTGGCACAAATTTGGAAAAACATTGGTTGGAATATAATAGTGGACATTGGCTAGAATGTTAGAATATCTTCTAACCCAGAGATGGTTAGAAGATGGGTGGCTATATAAATGTTTTAGATAAACAAATACATTTTGTTCTGTATTCTTTCAGTTCAGTTTTTAGGATCCTTTGTTATATCTTTGTTTTTTTTAAAGGCTTTTCTTTTTCTTACTTTAAAAAAATCCAGTGTTGAGAATGCAAACAGTGGTAACTTCAGGGGAGGTCAGAATCTTCAAGATGACTGCTGTGGCATTGTGTATCAACCGGCATCAATTTTGTCTGTGCTTTCTATGCATAAAAAGGGCAGGGCATATATTACACTTATACTGAAGGAGGATACAGACCTGCAACAAGTTAAAAATTATAGACCTATATCCCTATTAAATTCAGATTATAAAATCTTCACTTCAATTTTGGCAGAAAGACTGAAAAGATACTTAAATAATTTCATACATGTTGATCAAAATGGATTTCTGCCAAAGAGACAAATTAAAAATAATGTGAGAATAATTCTAGACACTTTGGAATATTATGAAGCACATCCAGTAATGTGATTCATTTCTTTTACTACCGATTCTGTGGGCATGGCTTGGTGGACGTGGCAGGAGAAGGATACTGTAAAATCTCCAGTCAGAGGTGGTATTTGCTGGTTCTCCAAACTACTCAAAATTTCAGCTACCGGTTCTCCAGAACTGGTCAGAACCTGCTGAATACCAACTCTGGGCACATCCGGAAAAGCAAATGGATTTGATGTTTCTAGATGCACAAAAGGCCTATAACAACTTGAGTTGGTGATTTATGTTATTGCAATTTGAACAAATGGGCTTTGGTAAAAAATTTACTCAAGCCATTGAAACGATATATCATAAACAAACTGAAAAGATTATGGTAAATGGAGAATTAACAGAATCCATAGATATAAGAAAAGGGACAAGACAAGACTGTCGCCTCTGCTGTTTGTGTTAACTTTGAAAGTGTTGAACAGGAATATTAGAGAAGATAAAGAAATAAAAGGAATGAAAATTAAAAAGAGTATACATTGCAAGCTTTTGCAGATGATCTGGTATTTATACTAGAGGATCCATTGGAAACAGCACCTAAAATAATAGAAAAGACAGAAGAATATGGAAAAGTACCAGGTTTGAAAATAAATAAAGATAAAACAAAGATATTAACAAAGAACATGCTAGCAAGATGAAAGAAAGAGTTGAAAGAAGCTTAGAAATACAGGTCACAAATAAGGTTAAGTATTTAGGGATATATATTACACCAAGATGTAGTACACTAAAGGAGAACAATTATATTAAACTCAAACAGCAGATTGAGACAGATTTCACAAAATGGAAAAATTTACAAATATTATTAATTGGGAGAATATCGATAATTAAGATGAATGTATTGCCTAGAATTTTCTATTTATTCTAGACAATTCCAGTCTGGCTAGGGAAAGAGTTTTTTGAAGATTTAAATAGAATTGTATTGAAATATATTTGGCAGGGAAAGAAAGCAAGAATAAAACTTTAATTGTTACAAGATGCAAGAATAAGAGGAGGGTTTGCCTTGCCCAACTGGGAGCTATATTACCAGGTGACAAGTTTTATGTGAGTAAAGTAATGGATAACATTAAGAAACACTAGACTATTGACTTTAGAAGGGCATGACTTGCTGCTAGGATGGCATGCTTTCCTTTGGTATAAGGAAACTAAAACACATGGATACTTTAGAAGACATTATATTTGAGAGGCACTGTTTTTCAACTGGGAGAAGATAAAAAGACAATATTATTTAAAAATGCCATTATGGATATCTACTATTGAGGCTTTTTCTTATCCAATAATATATAAATGGGACAAACAGTTTGATATGGTGAGATATTGAATGAAAAGAGTGAACAGACTTGAAATTCTAGACCTAGAAAATCTAGAACTACGCAGTCTTCGGTCCAATCTAAGTATAGTATCTAAAATCATACATTGCAATAACCTGTCAATGAATACTGAAGTATCAATGGATACTTCAGCTTCAACCATAACAACACAAGAGCAAACAATAGATACGAACTCAAGGTTAATCGCACCAAACTTGATTGCAGGAAATACGACTTCAGCAACAGAGTGGTCAATGTCTGGAATACTCTACCTGACTCTGTGGTTTCTTCCCTAAACCCCAAAAACTTTAACCTTAGACTGTCTACTATTGACCTCATCCCTTTCCTAAGAGGTCTGTAGGGGGTGAGCATAAGTGCACCAAAGTGCCCACCGTCCCTGTCTATTGTTTCTTTTATTTTTTATTTTTCTTATATGTAACCATGTATTCATAACTATGTTTTTACATATTCCTACCATAATATCTTGTAAGCAATTGACAAAAATAAATTTAAAAAAATAAATAAAAATAAACTTAAATCCATGCAAGAACAAGGCATAGAAGGCATGTTGGAAGAACAAGGTGTAAAAATGAATTGGTTTTCATATTTGCAAGTACAATCTAGATTTGATAAATATTTTAAAACAGAAAGTATTTATGATAAGTTGACTGATTTAGATAAATTTTGATGGGTACTGATGAAAAGGTAATTAAAAAACTATGGACATTTATTAGAATTTAAACTGGAAGAAGAACAAATTAAAGAAATGATGATTGCTTGGGGGAAAATTTTTGGATATGGGATTGATTTAGAAAAGTGGCAAAAATTATGGTCTCAAAATTATAAAATGACAATGTCAACTGCATATAAAGAAATTTTGTATAACGTGTTTTACAGATGGCATCTATCCCCGACGAGAATTGCAAGGATGTTTAAGAATAAATCGGATAAACGTTGGAATGTCATCAGATATCTGGTTCATATTACCATATGTGGTGGATGTGCTCAGATGCAAAAAAATATTGGACTAAAATCCACACATGGTTGGAAAAAATGATAAAACAACACATAGACTTTAAACCAGAGATTTTTTTTATTGGGTATTATACCGGAAATATACAACAAAGAATTGAAGTATTTGATTGTAAATGTTTTAACAGCAGCTAGAATTGTGTTTGCTATGAATTGGAAAAACGATAAAATACCTGTGCAAGGAGGAAGTTATCAAGAAAATTATGGACTGTGCTGAAATGAGTGGAGAACAAGAAGATGAACAATTTTATATTATATGGGATTTGTTTTATGAATTGTTGGACAAAAAGGCAAGGTAATGTAATAGATTTGTTGATTTTGTAATAGGTTTAATAGGTAGATATAAAATATAATATAGACATATAACCATTGGATGAAAGTATAACATAAATTTTAAAATTTGAAATATCTTATATAAAGTGATAGAATAAATAGTTTGGTCATGGATGATTAATAATTGATAAGAATATAAGCATATGATAGCTTGACAATGTGGAAATTTATATAAATTGAAAAATGACTATAAAAGGACAGCACAAAAGATTTGTAACCAACTGATACACTGTATCTATATAAGATGAAAGATAGTTTTTACGTTTTTATGTTTTGTTTGTATATGTTTGTCTTAAAAAAATAAAAACTTTTTCAAAAAAGGAGGGGGGCAGGGCTTGGAGGAAACCTCTAAACCTGCCATCTAGCAGATTTTAAACTCCCCTTCCTGAATGCAAATGTGTTGCCATTATTTGTTATAAGCTGAGATTCCTCTTGACTGTATGCTGATAACCAGTGAAGTTTAAGTAAAAACCGCTAAACAGTTTCCTGTTTAAGAAATAGGGTCTTTGAGGACTAAGGTTTGTAGCAGTTATTTCAGATCTGCCTTTTCAGATGTTAGAAAAAATAAAGATGCAATGAGAAAAATAGGTGTTGTTACAAATGGAAGATGAAGTGGATCATCTTGTAAATGCAACAGGTTTATTGCACAATAAAGAATGTCTACAGAATTATGTATTACTTTGATCTGAGTATTCCCTGACCCTTGGACTTATAAGGTATTTATATAGTGCATGGATTTTGGATGGCTTACATACAAGTAAAAGAAGTAAAATTAATACAACAAAATTAGTCCAAGTCCTATACTAAAGGGACAGATTTTTCATGAATTTAAGAGATACTAGGTATGTGTGGACCTTACAAATAAGAATATTTTATTCAGATGTAATCTTTAATATAAATCATATTATACCTTTGAATTATTGTTCCATTCCATCTTCCACAACTGCAAGGCAGGCTTTACAAAATTATGCTATCCATAATACTTTAGTCAAACATGTTGACTAAATCTTTGAAATGCCCACACACTATTGTAGTATTTTTAATAAAGGATTTTGATCCAGCCTTTCAAAGATGTTTGCTAGCTACCTCAGACTGCCCTTGTCAAAGAACAATCTTTCTCTTTTCCCCTTGAACTTCTGATAGGTTTTCACAGTTCCTTTCCTACCACCTATAAATTGCCCATTTTCAGCTGTTTAGCTTTGCAGCTGCCAGCTCAAAAGATCAGAACAATGTTATTTCTTCTTGTTGTGAGCAGAACCAAAGCCATGTTGGATGGCCCATTGAATTGAATAAGGAAGTGTGTCTCAAAACTCAGTAGTTCTGCTAAATAAGAAAGTGTTCCAGTTTGTGCACAAGAGAAAAAAAACAAGATAAGGCGAGAACAATGGGGAACTGTAATAAAGTGCTGCGATGTCAGAAACCGTATAACTACTTTTGCTAGATAAGGAGCTTGTATGAACCTTCGAAATACATGTATCAATTTGAAAACAGAAAGAATGTGAGCCAAGGCCTCGTAAGAGGGGATAAAAATGCTGCCTGAATTTTGCTCTGTGTTCCTTCAATGCCTGAGGGGACCCGTCTCTGCAGACACGTGAATAAAACCTTGTTTTCCTTGGATCAACGAATCTTTTGGTGGTTTTTTATCTGCTTCCACCTCACATTGTGGACCATTAGTCTTCTTGTTTAAATGTATTTGTGTCACAAAGTGTCTTAGGTCTCTGTTTCTTAGTTTAGATGCCAGATAAAACCTCAGTTAAAATTCAGATTAGACAAGAGAATGGATTAACTATAGTCTTAAATATTCATCTGATTTCACAAAGGTGATCAAAAGGTCTTGTTCCAGTTGCATTTCCCCCCTTGCAGAGTGATTTATGACCTGCACTTAGTACTAGATATTTTAAGGTGAACGAGCAGGCCCTTATGCATGGGGCCAGAGCTCACTTCAAGAGGTATAACTTTTCAAAGAGCAGAAAAGGCTCCTCCCTTGGACCCTGCCAACAAAAATTTCAGACCTGTAAGGTTGACAGCATGCCTCTTCTGTCAGCATGGTGGGGCAAATCAATCCAATTGGAGTGAGACTGGTTCTTCAGACAATTCTTAATTGTCTTTATTATTTTAATTTATTTAATTTATTTATTTTGTCAATTGCTTACAAGATAATAGGTATAAGTAAAAACATAGTTATGAATACATGGATGCATATAAGAAAAATAAAAAATAAAAGAAACAATAGGACAGGGACGGTAGGCACGTTGGTGCGCTTATGCACACCCCCTACAGACCTCTTAGGAAAGGGGTGAGGTCAATAGTAGACAGTCTAAGGTTAAAATTTTTGGGATTTGGGGAAGAAACCACAGAGTCAGGTAGAATATTCCAGACATTAACCACTCTGTTGCTGAAGTCGTATTTCCTGCAATCAAGTTTGGTGTGATTAACCTTGAGATTGTATTTATTGTTTGCTCTTGTGTTGTTATGGTTGAAGCTGAAGTATTCATTCACAGGTAGGACATTGCAATATATGATTTTGTATACGATACTTAGATCGGACCGAAGGTGGCATAGTTCTAGATTTTCTAGGTCTAGAATTTCGAGTCTGGTGGTATAAGGTATTCTGCAACAAATAGAAGAGTGGAGAACTCTTTTTTCTTTTATTTTGATTTTAAATGCATTTATTAATTTGTTGTACATTACCTAGACTTATTTTTGCAATTGAAGTCGCTTACAATATTGTTTATTTGTACAACAAACAAATGAATTGTTACTTTCCTGTTCTTTGTTGTAACATATGATTATTGGTACTATTTAAAATAATTTACTTACATTGGCATCATTATCTTATGCAGGTGTGCTTTTTATTATTGTTCTAATGTGAAGTATACTGGCAGAATTTGTTGCTATTACATGGAATGGTATTTAAATATTGCTTTATATTTTGTCCATAATAAGCCATTATGGGATAAAGTATTAGCTATCAGAAAAAGACTCCTAATATTTGTTGTTGTAGCTTAAACATCTTTGAATTCAAGGTACTGTTAGCCAATTAACAGAATATAAATGACCGAAGTGCATAGCTGTGTGAAGGACTGGGCAATCAGAGCATTAAAAGTATCTTAATGCTCTTAATCATTAAAAGAGCCCTGGTGGCGCAGTGGTTAGAATGCAGTACTGCAATCTATTTCTGCTGCCTGCCAGTTGCCTGCAATTTGGCAGTTCAAATTTCACCAAGCTCAAGGTTGACTCACCCTTCCAAGGTCAATAAAATGAGGACCCAGATTGTTGGAGGCAATATGCTGACTCTGTAAACCACTTAGAAAGGGCTGTAAAGAACTGTGAAGTAGTATATAAGTCTAAATGCTATTGCTGATCTTGCGATTGCTATTTATTTTGTGCTCCAGTTAAATGCAGATTGTGGCAATTTCATTATGGAAAAATATCTATGCTAGATATTCTAGTTTTTGTATTAATAATTTCAAAGAATGGGAACCAGTTTGGTGTAATGTTTAAGTGCTGGCCTAGAACTGGGAGACTGTGAGCTGTAGTCCCACGTTAGGCATGAAAAATGGCTAGGATTGCTGTTCTGAAGAAAATAGGGAGTTTTATGTATGTTTGCTATCTTGAGTTCCTTATAAAATAATAAAAGTGGGTTAAAATCTAATCTAATCTCATCATCATCATAATAAACAATCATCTGTACTTTCTCTATTTAAGTTGCTTCTGATCACAGTACCCTTCAGTATTATGTTTTAATTGTTAAGTCTTAGTTTATTTTTATTTCTCAAGTCCTTTTCTGTCAGTCAATTAGAATAATAGTACTTCTTTTCAGAAAGATTCTGCAGATCAGCTCTAAGACAAAGCATATATAAACTGACAAGATGTGAAAGAATTCTCCATCTGAGATGCTCTTTAAGTTCCTCTCAAAAATGCAGAATGCCACACAATATAGAACATGTGCAAATGCAACCACACAGATTAAAGCCCATGTCCCACTGCACTAATGGATGCAAAGAGGATGTAAAACGTTAAAAAAAGCTTGCCATCCATTGGAAAACGCTATGTATCCATTGTATACTCACTGCATAAGTGTTTCATACACTCTATCCCTCGAGCATCCGTCCACTGAGACTTCATCCACGCAAGAACTTTTGAGCTGCACAAAACTTTTTGAATGGATGAACTTTCCGCCATGTACGATATACATCCGCGACATATACGGGTAACAAACGTTTTATGTCTGTTATCATCTGTTAAATGTACGCTGTATCCTCTCTGCATCCTCTGGGCATCCTCGCAACTCACATCCGTTGCAGCTGAAAACGGAAAGAGGGAGGAAACAAAAGGTACACGGAATGTCTAAACAGCGTTAGTAGCACGGAAATAGAAAGGATGTAAGCGGATGCATCTCGTATATAAAGGATTAAAACGGACAAAACGTTTGTATCTGGGATGTATCTCAGATATTTAGGATGTCTGGAGTATGTCTAGAGTATGTAGAAGGACACCTAGCGGAAAACCGATATTTCCTATAAAAAGGGGGAGGAAATCACCTGGATCTCACTATCAGTCCAGCAATTGTGGTGTACAGACCTCTTCACCCTTGGTCTTGCTCTTCCACATCATCCATTGTTCTCCACCATGGATCATAACACAATCCATATGGTAGCTGCGATCATTCATCACCAGAACCAAACCCTGTTCAGACTGTTTCACCTTTTATACACAAGGAGAAGGAGACGTCCAAGAGCTGTGTGGGTCCGAGGATGGATCGTGAGAAGAATGGAGTTTGGACTGTATGACCAGCTGATGGTGGAGATGAGGAATGAAGACACTCATGCATTCCAGCACTTCATGAGAATGCCACCAACCCTGTTTGACGAACTTATAGAACGTCTGAGACTCAGGTTGACCAAGCCGAGCACAAACTTCCGTCCCAGCCTGGCCCCTGGACTGAAGGTGGCACTGACTCTACGCCACCTGGCCTCTGGAACCACATACAAAAACATGCAGTATGCCTGGAGGGTGCCACACAACACCATCAGCAAAATGGTCAGAGAAGTGGTGCAGGCCATCATCGAAGAATACAAGGAGGAGCTCCTCAAGTGTCCCACCACTGAACAAGGCTGGAGGAAAGTTGCAGAAGAGTGGTATCAGAGGTGGAACTTTTCCCACACCATTGGAGCCATAGATGGAAAGCATGTGGCCTCCAAAACTCCAGCCAACTCAGGGTCCACTTATTTCAACTACAAGGGCTTCTTCAGTATCATCCTCTTTGCCATGGTTAATGCTGACTACAAGTTCATGCACATCGATGCTTCAGGCAACGGGTCATCTTCAGATGCCCAGGTATACAATGCAAGTGACCTCAAGGATGGGCTGGAATGCAACCTCATCATGGGCTTCCCAGATCCAGACCCCCTTCCCAATGACACACAAGATGTGCCCTACTTCATCGTTGGTGATGACGCCTTCTCCTTCACAACCTACCTCATGAAGCCCTACACTTCAAGATACCTCACCCGTGAAGAGAGGATCTTCAACTACAGGCTGCCCAGGGCAAGACAGGTGGTGGAGAACGCCTTTGGCATCCTGGCCAACAGGTTCCAGATACTTCTCACCACCATGCAGCATCACCCACAGACTGTGAGGAGCATCGTGGAAGCTTGCTGCATCCTGCACAATCTCATGCACACCCGCTACCCAGTGTTGCAGAACAGACTTGTGGACCGTCAACAAGGGAATGGGGACATGGAGCCTGGTGAATGGAGGCAAGGACAAAACCTGATGGACACTGTGGATGTACAAGGCCCCAACAGAGCTTCACGTGAAGGGAAGAAGCAGCGCAACCTCCTGAGACACTGGTGCAACTCTCCAGCTGGAGCAGTGGAGTGGCAAGGCAGGATTGTAGATGGTTAATGGATGCTTCCTTGAGCCTGTCTCACAACACTGATGAGATTGTGCCATGTATGTTGAGTGGCCCTACAATGAATAGGGCATTAATAAAGAGCTTTGTTTATTTTGGAATGTGTTGATCAATGAATAAATTGTTATTGATACAAAAGGTCCATATGTGTGGCAGCTGGGGGGGTGGACCATACAGTCCCACTATGCTTGCACTGGAGGTTTATCTATCCCACAACTATCCTTCTCTATCCCACAACTATCCTTACCTATTCCATAACTATCCTTACCTATCCCATAAGTATACAAAGGCTTAACAATTTTTAAAAAGTTTTCACCAACACTTTATTAAGTTATTATTAATAACTGTCTTCAGTAAACTATATGACTTTATTAAAAAAGCAAAATGAACCAAGTAAAGTGTCCTAAGCAAAGATAAAGTGAACAAGTAACAACTCTGTCTCTGGCACTATTCTCAGTCACTCTGAGTCATGTCCATGGTCTCAGCTGTTAAGCAGCCAGAGACTGTGGAGGTGGCTGTAGCTTGAGTGCTGGTCTGAGGCGCCATTGGAGTGCTTGGCCCCGAGAGTACAACAGAAGATGGTGTGTTCAGGAAGCTCTCAGAGAGCTGACTCAGTCCTATGAGGTTGAGAGGCCCTTCATCAAGTACCTGGGATTTGAGGCACAAGACTGATGACAGATTGTCCGTTGACGGGCTTGGCTGTGGGGTGGAGGAAGGAGGAGTATAGTGGGGCTATATGGTCTGCAGCTGGGAGAGGTATGGTGTCTGTGGCATGCGATGAACCTGGACCTGGACTGGGAAGGTCTGTTTGTGCTGTGGGAAGTCCTGGTACTCATAGCCTTGGTAGGTGAGGGGCTGTTGAAAGCCGTGGAAGGGCTGTGACATCGCCTGGGGTGGAGGAGCAGACCTGGACTGGGTCGGAGCAGGTTCAGCTGGGCCTTGAGGGTTGTGCAGAAGTGCTGTGATCTTTTCCTTCATCACCTGGTACTAGACCTCGGGCATTTCCCTCAAGGTGTGGCTCACATAGGTGATGCAAGTGTGGCGGCTGGATGATCCTCTGTCCAAGTGGACCAGCTGAGAAAATAGTTCTGTGCTGGTCTTCATTGTGTCCCTGATCTCCAACAGGACACTGTGGTTCTGGCCCTCCAGCCTGCCTCTTTGCCTGCATCCTGTGGAGCTGGGGGTGGGGGTGCGTTTGTTTCTGGTGGCTGCCACTTCTTCCTCCATTTGTGACAGGGGATCCTCCAAGTCCTCCGGCATGGGGAGTGCAGCTATCGGGGGGGGTCTCTGCCATGGGGCCCTCTGAAGACACTTGCCTGGACAGGGCAGCTGGCTCCTGGCTGGAAGAGGACTGGCTGTCTGTGGGCTGTCTGAGGGAGAGGGGTGTCAGAGGGACTGCTCCTCGGTGGCGGACCTCACCCTCCAGGAAGCTGCACTTGGTCATGACGTACATCTCCCGGTCAGTGAGCTTGACAGCGGCCTGCCCAGATTTCTTCAGGTGTAGCTTGCCATACCAGGTTTGCATGTGCTTCCACCATCCCAGGAGGACATCTGCAGTGTAGCCCAGGCTCTCTGCCTTGTCTCTCCAAGCTGCCTGCTTCTTCTTGGTGTTGTAATAGAGTCTGTGGCCCTTTCTCCAGAGGTACTCGTTCTCCCTCAGCCATTCCAGCACCTCATCCTCATGCTCCTCGGAAACGGTGTACTTTTTCCTCTCTACCTTCTGCTTCCCTTGCCTCTTCCTCCCTCTGGCAGGGCCTTCAGCAGCAGGGCCTTCAGGGGCTTGAGCAGCAGGGCTTTGCGGGCCTTGGGGCTGGTCCACCACAGCAGCAGCAGTAGCAGCACCAGAAGCACCACCAGCAGCAGCAGCAGAAGAAACACCACCAGCAACAGCAGCAGCAGCAGCGGGAGAAGCACCAGCAGTTTCAGAGTCAGTGCCAGGGGGTGGAAGGGTGGTTCTGTCCTTCTTGCCAGGGCTGGCACGAGTAGGCACGGGCTTTCTCTTCTTCTCTGACTGACGAACCATGGTGTTATTCGAAGATGTATGTGGCAGCACGTCTTTCCTTGAATGCTGACTGCGTGCAAGCTGCATCCGTTTATATACGTGGAGCTGACGCAATTCATACTCCCCGCATGCGCAGTGACCGCTTTGCATCCGATATACATCCTCTATGCATCCGCTTTGCTTCCTATAGGCGTCCATGATGCATCCGTGTCATCCGCTATGAATCTGCCCCTTCCGCTATGCGTCCACTTCGCTATTCTCCCCCAGAACCCCTGCGAATGTGTCATCCGCTTCCATCTGCTGTCATCCGCTAGGCTTCCTACGAACATCCGTTTAACATCCCCGCTACGTACTACCCTGTCCGTTCTTTTCTGTTCTTTTCCGTTCTGTTTATGCAAATTTTTGCCACTTTTTGGAGCGGATGACAACGGATGAGCCACCTCTGAAATTTTGCTTGTCCGCTGTATCCTTTATGCATACGTTTTGCGTCCATCGGCCAGTGGGACAGGGCCTTAAATGATGCATAAAATTTCAACACTATTATAATGACTGCAACAATAGTCCCAAAGGTGGTTTTTTAAGAGGCAATTGAACTTTCTTTTTTTTTCTTTGAAGACTTAAATATCGCTTTTCATCCAAGAAACGTCTTCAGCTCTGAATGAGAAGTGAACTGTCTTCAAAGGAAAAACAAGAAAATCCAATTTCCTCTTGGAAAAGCATCATTGGGTTAACTATGACCTGGATGACTGAGAATCTCCGTAGACTGCAACAATATTTTCATGTAAAATAGAACCAGGAATTATTTGTATTTGAATTATTCCTATTTACTCCTAGTTGCAAGATGATTATTAAAGGAGTCAGGGATTTGGCAGAAACTAGAATAAACCATTTGGTGGAAACTACAATTAAAAAACCACAATAAATAATAAGAGGCAACTACAAAGAAGAGAGGGTCAAACTATTTTCCAAAGCACCTGAAGGCAGGAGAAGAAGCAGTGGATGGAAACTTATCAAGGAGAAAACCAACTTGGAACTTAGGGAAATTTCCTGTCAGAATAATTAATCTTCAGAATGACTTTCCTCCAGAAGCTGTGGGTGCCTCAACACTGGAGGTTTTAAAGAACAGATTGGACAGCCATTTGTCTGAAATAGTATAGGTTTCTTGCTTGAGCAGGGGGTTGGACTAGAAGACCTCCAAGGTCCCTTCCAACTCTGTTATTCTGTTAAATGTCATACCCTGATTTTAAAAATGTGCTGCAATGAAGAAAATTGGCATAAATACATTTGACCCTTACCCATGGTAAATTTCTGCTGCTTCAAATAAATTGTAGTCCTTTTTAACCATGGTAATTAATGATTGCATTTACCTGATTTATATCCCATCTTTCTGCTTTAGAAACTGCTCAAGGAGGCTAACCAGATTTTCTAAGGTGCCTTTCTTTGAGGAAAGGCTATTTATGGGTACCCTAGAGGTAAACCTTCCTGACAATGGCCTCACTTCTTTGGAGAGCAAACATGCCATATTCAATTGCCTTGTTGGACTTCCAAGGAGCTATGAAGACCTCCATTTTTAAGGGAGGCCACTGGGGATCAGAAGCCTTAGCCCCTCTTATCTTTAAGATGGGTGGGCTTGTGGACTTCCACCCCTCTTATAGTTGATAAAGCTGGCAAAAACCAATTTGATAAACAAAAAGATAGAGTATATTAAGTAAAATCATAGATTAAACTATGATAAAATAAATACTAAATGCATGCACTAATTAAATCCAGTAAAAGGGATATTTTCTAAATGCTAGGAGAATGAGAATGAAATAGAATTCTTCAGGAAGGGTATATCATAGCCAGGAGCAACCTAAGAAAAGTTCTTCCTTGTGTGCCATGAAAATCTTGTAGTCAAATGACTTAACACATTTTAAAGCCCCTGTCACACTGCACCAATGGATGCAAAGAGGATGTAAAATGGACAAAAAAGCTTGCCATCCGTTGGTTAACGCGATGTATCCGTTCTGTACTCACTGCCTCCGTTTTGCTTCCTGTCTATCCGTCCAGCATCCGTTTATTGACGTTTCATCCGGTCAGAAAGTTTTGAGCTGCTCAAAACTTTTGAGCGGAAAATGTATCGAATGCATCCGTTCTGCATCCACTACGCATCCGCTAGGCATCCGTTCTGCATCCGTTACGCATCCGCTATATCCGCTAGGCATCCGCTGCGCATCCGCGCAACTCCATCCGCTCCAGCGGTAAACGGACGCAGGGAGGAAGCAGAACGGACGCGGAACGGATGCAGAACGGATGCCTAGCGGATGCAGCATGGAAACAAAGTATGTAAAATGGAAAATACGTTCGCAGAGGGGACCTATCTCGGATATTAAGGATGTCTACAGGATGCCTAGAGGATGCCTAGAGGATGCAAAGGGACACCTATACTGCCTATAAAAAGGGGGAGCAACTCACCTGCATCTCGCTTTCAGCCCAGCTGCAGACCTCTGCAGCCTTCATCTGCCTCTTCCTCTTCCACAGCATCCAGTCATGTCCACCGTGGATCGTAACAAAGTCCTTTTGGCAGCCACCATCCTTCTGCAACAGTGCGAAGCCATCTACAGGCTCTGTGAACTCTACTACGGGAAGAAAAAGAGGCAGCCAAGAAGCGTCTGGGTATGAAGATGGTTCGGCAGAAGAGCAGAGGACGGACTGTACAACAAGCTGATGGTGGAGCTCAGGAATGAAGACACTTGGGCGTTCCAGAACTTCATGAGGATGCCTCCAGCCATGTTTGACGAAGTTGTGCAGCGCCTGACACCCAGGTTGACCAAACAGAGCACCAACTTCCAGCCCAGCCTGGAACCTGGGCTCAAGGTGGCACTCACTATGCGCCACCTGGCCTCAGGGACCACTACAGGAGCATGCAGTACGGTTGGAGGGTGCCACACAACACCATCAGCATTGTGGTCAGAGAAGTAGTGCAGGCCATCATCGAAGAATACAAGGAGGAGCTCCTCCAGTGCCCCTCCACTGAAGAAGGATGGAAGAAAGTTGCAGAGCAGTGGTATCAGAGGTGGAACTTCCCACACACCGTTGGAGCCATCGATGACAAGCACGTGGCCTGCAAAGCACCAGCCAAGTCAGGGTCCACTTATTTCAACTACAAGGGCTTCTTCAGCATCATCCTCTTCGCCATGGTCGATGCTGACTACAAGTTCATGCACATCGATGCTTCAGGCAACGGGTCATCTTCAGATGCTCAGGTATACAATGCAAGTGACCTCAAGGGTGGGCTGGAATGCAACCTCATGGTGGGCTTCCCAGATCCAGAACCCCTGCCCAACGACACACAAGATGTGCCCAACTTCATTGTGGGGGATGACGCCTTCTCCCTCAGAACCTACCTCATGAAGCCCTACACCTCCAAATACCTCACCCGTGAAGAGAGGATCTTCAACTACAGGCTATCCAGGGCAAGGCGGGTGGTGGAGAACGCCTTTGGCATCCTGGCCAACAGGTTCCAGGTACTTCTCACCACCATGCAGCATCGCCCAGAGACCGTGAGGAACATCGTGAAAGCTTGCTGCATCCTGCACAATCTCACGCGCACCCGCTACCCAGTCTTGCAGAACAGGCTCATGGACCTCCAGCAAGGCAATGGGGACATGGAGTCTGGGGAATGGAGGCAAGGGCGAAACCTGATAGACACTGAGGATGTGCAAGGCCCCAACAGAGCCTCACGTGAAGGGAAGAAGCAGCGCAACCTCCTGAAACACTGGTGCAACTCCCCAGCTGGAGCGGTGGAGTGGCAAGACAGGATGATAGATGCTTAATGGATGCTTCCTTGAACCTGTCTCATCACACTGATGAGATTGTACCATCTATGTTGAGTGGCCCTACAATGATCAGGGCATTTAATAAAGAGTTGTGTTTGTGTTGACATGTGTGGATGATTATTACATTATTATTGATAATAAAGGGCCATAGGTGTGGCACCTGGGAGGGTGGACCATCCCATCCCACTATGCTTGCACTGGAGGTTTATCTATCCCACAGCTATTACCCATCCCAAATGTTCTGTATATAGAATGGTAGACTCCTAACACAGGATTCTGATTGGCTAAAAAACCTGAATGGGGATTGGTTCAATAGGAACCAATCCAAGAAAATGCTCAAAAGGCGGCAAAACTAAATACCTGTCATTGGCTACAAGCCGGCAGGCAAATCCCTATAAAAAGGCTGCCGCGGCTTGAGCCAATATTCTGTTTTTCCACTGCTGTATATAATAAAGAGTTTGTTGTTGGAACCCGGTCTACCTCGCGTTTTTCCAGATGGAACACTGGCGACGAGGATGGGATCGTCCTAAACACTGCTAAATAAACCTAACATAACCGTAGCCGAAGCCATCGCTGAAGCCACAGCTGCTGAAGCCATGAAAAAATCGGCGGTCAAAATGAAACAGATGAACACGAACAACGACGAAACGAGCCTGGACAGAGGGAAGAAACAATTTCCCACCACCACTCACCACGAGGATATTGACAAGACGTCAGAATCCGGGGAGGAAGACGATGAAGTCCACCACCTATACATCAACAAGAAAGGGCGCGAAAAAAAGAATTGGCGGGAATGCGCCTGCTGCGGAGGGAACCATCCTCGGTCCGATTGCAGATTTCTCGATGCCAATTGCAGGGCTTGCAAGAAAGGAGTGCATATCGAGAAAGTCTGCAGGAACAAAAAAAATTACAGCCCAAACAGACACAGCAACTCCACACAAACTGAGCCAAAACAAATTGAGAGAAAGTGGCAGCGGAACAAGCGAGCCACTAACAGAGAAAGCACATCAGACTTTCACTATCGGAAGCGCTCAGACGGAAAGCGGGAAGAAAGTAAAAATAATCGTAAAAATAGAAGGCAGCCCCTGCGAAATGGAGGTAGACTCTGGGTCTTTCCTCTCAATGGTATCATGGGACACCATTAAACAGCTGGTCCCAGATATCAAACTCAAAGAACTCCAGAGACAAAAATTAACCCTGAAGTTCTACCAAGGAAACCGAATTCCTGTGGTAGGCTGTGGACAAACATTACTGCAATGATCAGGTAGTTTTGCCTTGCATTAGTCATATAATCTTTTGAATAAGCTATAGCTATATTGTTTGTCCATATCCTGTTCCAACCACGAACTACCTCGCTGCATATGACATTCTGCAACAGAAAAGCTCTGTAGAAATATGACCACATCTGCTGTTGCAAACTGCTCAGAAATGCTAACCACAGGGGCCTGTCCGAAAAATACTGGACATGATGTAGAAACTGCTTTTTACACATAGAAGACATCTACTGACACCCAAATATGGATATCCATCCCACTCAACTGTGTTTGCAAAACATAGTTGCCATATATGTGTATTCAACCCAATGTGTCAGTTTGAGTATGGTCAATCAGGATCACATGCTTGCCTTCTGATATTTTGTAACCCACCCAAACCTCAATAAAAGAACTTGTCTCGAGCTAGTTCGGGGCTCGCTCACCCCGAGGAGAAAACGCGTGTCATGTCTTTCCTCAAACCCATTCGGCAGTTCGTGGGGAGCTCTCCGGGAGAGCAACACCTCAACAAGCCTAGGACATTTCCGAGTTGCCTACAAACAACATGTGAAGTACTACCATTGACAATAGTTGACCGAGACCGACCAAGCCTTCTGGGCATCGAATGGTTCGCACTATTAGGCATCGGGATTGTTAAGCCTGGGTTCCCCAACCAGGGTTAGGTAGACAAGCTAAACAGAATGTGCAGCGTTAGTCAGATAGGCACACAGATAAATGAGTGAGCTAAGCTTGTATGTTTATTAACATACAGTAAAAATAACAGATACGCTTGTGCTATCAAGAATATATTTTATTCCAGTATAAGTTTATAGCATAGTCAAAAAACAGTCCTATATTCATTTACCATGTAGTCAGTCCATTCAGGGATGTTCAGTTAGCAAAGTCCATGTAGAATATCCTATTGTCAGTTCACATAAATCAGTCCGTTGTTGTCTCTCCCGTTCGAGCAATGCAGTCTTGCTTCCAAGCAGTAATCAGGGATCATCAAAGCCAGAGAGAGAGAGAGCAAGCTGTAGCCTTGCTACTTTTATATGGTTTTCATAACCACACCCACAATTGCTATTTTACATTTAAAGCTGCATACACTAACTATGATTTATAGTTAGTATTTCACCTAAAACAGTTAGGGTGAACAATGTTATCCCTAACAGGGATGACCGGAGTAGACCGGGTGGCTGAAACCGACTGGGAAGAAAGCCTGATCCAAGAGTTCCAGGACGTTTTCGACGGCTCCCTAGGCAGGTATCGGGGGACCCCAATTTCCTTTAGTCTAGACCTCCAGGTAGCCCCTAGAAGACTAAAGGCCAGACGAGTTCCTTTTGCTCTGAAAGCAAAAATAGAGGAACAACTAAATAAATTAATAGACCAAGGGGTTTTAGAACCTGTGGACCATGCTAAGTGGGAAACGCCGATCGTAACATCAATTAAACCAGACGGGTCGGTTCGAATTTGTGGTGACTACAAGGCTACCCTGAACCACGCATTGCAACAAAGCGCATACCCAGTGCCAGTCGTACAACACTTATTACATTCCCTTGGGGGAGGAAAAGTTTTCACTAAACTAGATCTAGCTCAAGCTTACCAACAGCTCCCAGTAGACCCATTAACGGCTGAAGCACAAACTATAGTGACCCACAAAGGGGCATTCAAGTGAAACAGACTCCAATTTGGAGTGAGTGTAGCCCCAGGCATTTTCCAGGGCCTCATGGAACGCCTATTAAATGGTATAAAAGGGGTCGTACCATATTTCGACGATGTCCTAATTTCGGCCAAAGATGCGACCCAACTAAAAAAAAGACTAAAAGACATACTAACTAAATTCAGAGAATCTGGCCTAAAAGTAAAAAAAGAAAAATGCTGTTTCATGACTGATCGTGTCGAATTCCTGGGCTACTTAATAGACGGAGAGGGTATACACCCTACTGACAAAAAAGTCAAAGCTATTAAAGACGCACCAGAACCAAGGAACAAAACTGAACTACGGGCATTTTTGGGACTAATAAATTTTTATAACGTGTTCCTACCCCACAAAGCGACAATAGCGGAACCATTACACCGATTACTGGATAAAAAAACAATTTGGACTTGGGGTTATAGAGAAAGAAAGCCTTCCAAAAAATAAAAAACTTATCAACATCAAACACCGTTCTTATCTAGTTTAGTAACACACTTCCATTGACGGTGACCTGCGATGCCTCACCATTTGGATTTGGTGCCATCCTGAGCCACCAATTGCCAGATGGGAGAGAGGCACCCATCGCATACTATTCAAAGACTCTGTCTAAAACCGAGCGTAATTATAGCCAATTGGACAGAGAGGCCCTGGCAATTGGCGCCGGAGTGAAACGCTTCCACGAATATCTATATGGAAGAACATTTTTGATTGCAACGGACCATAAACCGCTACTGGGAATTTTGGAGGGAAACAAACCGACACCGAACATTTTGTCCCCACGAATGACTAGATGGTCAGAATTCCTAGCAGCCTACTCGTATACTCTGACACATCGCCCCGGGAAACAAATTTCCCATGCAGACGCGTTGAGCCGAGCACCATTACCGAATATAGAGGAAGACCCGGCGCCGACGATGAACACCTTGCAGATAGAAACATGCCCCGATCTACCCATATCTGCAAATGATGTCGCCAGAGCCACTGCAAAAGACCCATTGACTGCCCATGTACTGAACTGGGTAGGTAAAGGCTGGCCAGAAAATAAAAAAACTGAGAACTTTAAACCTTTCCGGACCAGACAAACCGAATTCTCAATTCAAAAGGGTTGTTTGTTGTGGGGTGATCGGGTAATTATTCCCTCCAAATTACAAACTAAGGTACTGGGTATGCTTCACGAAGGCCACCCTGCAATTGTTAAAATGAAAAGCCTTGCTAGAAGCTATGTCTGGTGGCCGGGTATAGACAGGGACATCGAATACTGGGTAAATTATTGCAACAAATGCCAAAGAACTAGACCTTCCCCACCAAAAGCACCCATTAGGGACTGGGAAACCCCACGAGGCCCCTGGTCACGAATTCACATTGATTTTGCGGGTCCCACTAAGGGGCATACTTTCCTAATTGTCGTAGATGCATACTCGAATTGGCTGGAGGTTAAAATTATGCCATCTACGACAACAGAAACCGTTATTAAACAACTTAGCAAACTTTTCACAACCCATGGCCTGCCGGACGTCCTAGTGTCCGACAACGGGCCACAATTAACAAGTATCCAATTTGAACAATACCTAGCCTCCCTAGGTATTAGACATGCCCTGATCGCCCCGGCCCACCCGGCTGCAAATGGTAGGGCAGAGAGAATGGTCAGGTTTACCAAAGAAGGGTTAGAAAAAATGGACATTGGGGATGTCCAAGAAAAAATAAATCGCCTACTCACCCTCCAGCATATTACACCGGGTACAATAACAAACAAAAGCCCAGCTGAATTACTAATGGGGAGAAAACTGAGGTCGCATCTAGACAGATTACACCCAAACTATACGCCAGAAACCCCCCCCCCCCGACTCCTCCACCCATTTCAGGACATTTGAAATAGGAGATCTAGTCTATGCAAGAAGTTTTACCGGGGACCCATTATGGCTTCCAGGTACAATAACACAAATTACAGGCCCCCGGTCTTTCCGACTAACCATAGACGATGGCAGGGAATGGAAGCGGCACATAGACCAACTTCGGTCCCAAAACATAGAAAGAAGTACAAACACACAACCACAAATATTAAAAAACGATGAAAATCAAACCAGGGAGGGGGGGGGAAATACAAGAAAATAATAAAGAACCATTTAAATTAAACACAGAATATGATAACAAACAAAAAGAGCAAAAAAGAGACTTACAGTTAGAAGAAAGTTGCGAGAAAAGTCCACTCGAAGGGGCCAGCCAGGCCAGCTCGACCTGCCCGGAGAAACCAGGAGGGAACGGCAAAACCGCCAGCCTAAGAAACTCAGGCGGCAGTAAAATGGCTGACTCACCCTTCCAGGCGGTTCCATGGAGAAGGACCGGAGAGACAGCAACCCCATCCGAACCAGTCGAAGTCTTCAGCAGGAATGAACTGTGCAGGTCCAGTCGAGTCAAAAGAAGCCCCACCTACCTGCGCGACTACATCACCACATAGGACTAAACCAAGAGGGGAGGGGTGCTCTGTATATAGAATAGTAGACTCCTAACACAGGATTCTGATTGGCTAAAAAACCTGAATGGGGATTGGTTCAACAGGAACCAATCCAAGAAACCACTCAAAAGGCGGCAAAACTAAATACCTGTCATTGGCTACAAGCCGGCAGGCAAATTCCTATAAAAAGGCTGCCGCGGCTTGAGCCAATGTTCCGTTTTTCCACTGCTGTATATAATAAAGACTTTGTTGTTGGAACCCGGTCTACCTCGCGTTTTTCCGGACGGAACACCAAAGGTATCCCACTGCTATCTCAACCCATCCTACTGCTATCTTAACACATCCCACAAGCATGCAAAGGCTTAAACCATTTCTAAAAGTTTACACCAAGACTTTATTAAAAAAAAGAAATGAAGCAAGTGTGTGAATCAAAAATAGACTTTATTAACAACAAGCTATAAAACAAAAATGAATCTCTGGCACTCCTCTTGGTCGCTCAGTCTCAGGGGTGAAGGGTCCAGGTGCTGTGGAGGTGGCTGGTGCTGGAGTGCTTGTCATCAGCTCCTCCAGAAGCAGAAGCAGCAGAAGCCCCAGCCCCAAAAGAGCGAGCCCGTGCTGCAGAAGCCCCAGCAGAACCAGAGTGAGGGCCAGGGGGAGGGATGATTGCCCTGTCCCTCTTGCAAGGGCTGGCAACAGATGGCTGAGGCTTGCTGTGCTTCCGCATGGTTGTGGGGTTGCTGGCTGGCAGGGAAGCTGGCAGGAACCAAGGCTGGCAGGAAGGCTGGCAGGGAGGCTGGCAGGAACCAAGGCTGGCAGGAAGGCTGGCAGGGAGGCAGGCACCAAGGCTGGCAGGAAGGCTGGCAGGCAGGCAGGCACCAAGGCTGGCAGGCAGACATGAACCAAGGCTGGCAGGAAGGCAGGCAGCAAGGCTGGCAGGCTGACTGGCTGGCAGCAAGGCTGGCTGGCAGGCAGACTGGCTGGCAGCAAGGCTGGCAGGCAGGCAGCCAGCAAGGCTGGCAGGGAGGCTGGCAGCAAGGCTTGCAGCAAGACTGGCAGCAAGGCTTGCAGGCAGGCATGCAGGCAGGGCAGGGAAGGCTGTCAATCCGTCTGGCAGCAGGTCTTTCTTCTGAATGGTGACCTGCTTCTGAGCTGCTTCCCTTTATATCCGTGGGGCTTACGCAATGCATTCTCCCCGCATGCGCAATTAACGCTCGGCATCCGTTAGGCTTCCACTGTGCATCCGCTAGGTTTCCGCTCTGCATCCGCTGTGCATCCGCTGTGCATCCGCTGTGCATCCGCTGTGCATCCGCTGTATCTGTTCCGCATCCACTTTGCTGCGCCCCCCCCGGAAGCCTAGCGGATGTGCCATCCATTCCCATCCGCTTCCATCCGCTGAGCTTCCGTTCCGCATCTGCTTTCCATCCACCCTGCGTCCTCCCCCCGTCCATGTTATCCGCTCCGGTTATGCAAATTTTTACCCCTTTTGAGAGCGGATAACAATGGATGGAACATTTTGCTCGTCTGTTGTGTCCGTTTTGCATCCGTTGGGCAGTGTGACAGGGCCTTAAAGGAGCAAAATGGATCCTTACATTAGAACATTAAAAATTAATACCAGTACCTTAAATTGTTCATGGTGAGAACTGGAAGAGCCAGCTGGGTATAATGACTGAGGCATCCGGCTAGAAACCAGGAGACTGTGAGTTCTTGTGCCACCTTGAACACAAAGTCACAAAGCCCCAGAAAGGAGGCAATGGTAAACTCACTTATGAAACTTCTTGCCAAGAAAACTGCAGGGACTTGTCCAGGAAGTATTCGAGAACCAGAACTGAACAGAAGAAGAAGGGAAAAAAGGAGCTGGCAACCAGTGCAGATTCAGTGCAAGCATCATATTTCCTTTTAGTAGTGAGCCCAACTGGGAAGAACTGAAGTTGTTGTAAAATCATCCTCTCCAGGTTCATTTATGTCATGAGGTCCAGAAGGATAGTATGGTTGATGGTGTTAAAAGCCAGCATAAGGGAAACTAGCAGAGTTCCCAATCAGTTTCTAACTTTTGTTATGAAATAACATGATCAAAGGAGTTCCAATATCCTACCCTGACCAAAAACAACCTTAATCAGTCTGTGTCTAGAGAATTAAGATACGTCATTGAGGAAGGTGTTCACTTCTTCATTATTTTTTCTAAAATGGAATAGTTGAGCAGATCTCATAGATCAAGAGGTATTATTATTGGTGTTCCATATTAGCATTCTTGGAATACCCTCACCTGATTGGTCAAAATGAACTGCACTATGATTGGACGGAAGAACGGTGGTGATTGGTCAGTAAAGAATCTACCACGATTGGCCAAGCCGATCACGGGAGATTCAGAAGGCTGTCATTGGATAAGAGCCGCTGGCAAGCTCTATAAGAAGAGCTGCCACAGCTCGCAAGACCAGCACAGATCTATACCTTTTAACAAAGAGCTGAAGTTACGCTGGTCTCGAGTCTCATTTTTCCCGCGCTTCTACACTGGCGACAAAGGTGGGATCCTGAGACAAAGAGACCAGTCGGGCACGTGGCAACCGAGCTGAACAACCGACGAGATGGCTGGCAGCAACTCGCCACCCGCACCATTCGACCAGGCAACCGAGGACTGGGAATCGTACATCGATCGATTCCTCATCTTCCTCAAGAGCAACAACTTGAAAGATGTGAACAACCACAGGAAGAGAACTGTGTTCCTGACCCACTGTGGGCCACCCATATTCAAGATGGCCAAAGCGTTGGCCAAGCCAAAAGACTTGAAAGAGATGGCTTGGCCAGACCTAGACCGGCTACTTCGAAACCACTACGCCCCGGCCATTCCTAACCTGATCCGGAGACATGAATTCTACCATCAGGATCAGAAGGATGGAGAGAGAATCAGAGATTTCATGGCAGCACTAAGAAACATCGGAGGTGCGTGCGGTTTCTCTAACATGGATGAGGCTCTGAGAGACTGCGTGGTCCTCAGTCTCAGAGATCCCATACTCCAGAGCAGACTAATGGCTCAGGCGGACATTACGGTTACCGAAGCCATTGCTGAAGCCACAGCAGCCGAGGCCATGAAGAAATCAGCGGCCAAGATGTGGCAAATGAATGCAAGGGACTGGCAAATAATGTCGGAGACCAACGCATCTCCCGAGAAAAGAACCAAGGCTCGTCACAAAGCCACAACAGCACACCACGAGGACGTCGAACTTTCCCCCAATACCGAAGATGAGGAGGAGGAGATCCACAGATTCCAAGCAGAGCGAGACCGACAGAGAGGTCGTAAGTTGGGTTTCCAGTGCGCCGGATGTGGCAGCAACCATCCCTGTTCAGAGTGCCAGTTCTTAGATGTCATTTGCCAGTACTGTGAGAAATGGGGGCACATCGCTAAGGTCTGCAGAAACAAATGAAACTACAGCCCAAGGCGATGTGAAAACACATGCCCCAGGAACCGAGACAAACTTTCAGAGAACCGTTGGAGCTGCGAGAATCGAAGCAAGCGGCTCAGCGAAACCCAGCGATGTGAAGAAACCCACCAAACTGTCACCATCGGCCACTCAGACAACTCCGACGCAAGAAAAGTACACATGCAGGTCAGCATCGAAGGCAGGCCATGCAGAATGGAAATGGATTCTGGATCCTACCTCTCCATGGTATCTGGGACACAATTAAGCGGTTAGTGCCCAGCTTACATAAACGAGGGCTGGAGAACCAGAAACTAACTATTAAGGACTACCAGGGGAACAGAATTCCTGTAATAGGAATTCAATTCCATGTTACATTCAAAAAGCAAAAAAAGGAAAGTACTCCCACTAACAATTGTGGACAGAGACCACCCAAGCCTGCTGGGACTGGAATGGTTTGCGCCATTCGGAATCGAGGTGATGGGCATCAATTACGTCGAGGAAACTGACTGGGAGGACGAACTCATGAAGGAATTCCAAGAAGTGTTCAACAGATAATTAGGCAAGTACTGGGGGTCCCCAGTATCATTTAATGTGAACCCCAATATTGCCCCAATCCGTCTTAAACCAAGATGAGTTCCTTTCGTGCTGAGGCCAAAAATAGATGAGCAACTAGACAAGCTCATCGCGTAAGGGATCCTGGAACCAACTGATCCTACACAATGGGAGACCCCCATAGTCACTCCAATAAAACCAGACGGGTCAGTAAGAATTTGTGGGGACTACAAAGCGACGCTATATAATGCACTGCAACAGAGTGCATACCCAGTTCCAGTGGTACAGCACCTCCTACACTCACTCAGAGGAGGAAAAGTCTTCGCGAAGGTCGACCTGGCACAGGTATACCAGCAGCTGCCAGTCGACACCGAGACTGCAGAAGCGTAAACCATCGTGACCCACAGGGGGGTTTCCTGTGCAAAAGACTCCAATTTGGAGTCAGCGTGGCACCAGGGGTGTTCCAGAGCTTAATGGAACGGTTACTGCAAGGCATTAAAGGAGTCGTGCCATATTTCGATGATGTCTTGGTAGCTGCCAAAGACAAAAGACAATTGGGAAGCAGACTCAGGGAAGTCCTGCAGAAATTTAAAAATGCAGGACTAAAAGTTAAAAAAGAAAAGTGCCAATTATGCACTGAAAAAGTTGAGTTCCTGGGGTACTTAGTGGATAAAGACAGAATTCACCCCACCCCAAAAAAGATTAAAGCAATAAAGGAAACCCCAAGAACTCAAAGTAAAGCAGAATTACAAGCTTTTCTGGGACTAATTAATTTTTACAATGTCTTTTTGCCACAAAAGGCAACAACAGCGGAATCTCTGCAATCTCGACAAGACGTCCACCTGGTCCTGGGGCAAGCAGGAAGAGGCCGCCTTCCAGAAAATAAAAGATCTCCTCACATCAGAATCAGTCCTCATCCAGTACAGCGAAACCCTGCCACCAACTGTGACCTGTGACGCCTCTCCATTCAGCATCGGAGCTATATTGAGCCATACGCTGCCAGACGGGAGAGAAGCACCAATTGCATACTTCTCAAAGACATTATCAAAGGCAGAAAGAAATTATAGCCAGCTTGACAAGGAGGCACTAGCAGTGGTTACCGGCGTGAAGTGATATCATGAATACCTGTATGGTAGGGACTTCATCCTCATCTCCTATCACAAACCACTCCTGGGGATCCTGGCAGCGAACAAGGCCACCCCCAACATCCTGTCACCCCGAATGATAAGGTGGTCCGAGTCCTTGCCGCCTACAACTACCAGCTAATCCATCGCCCCAGGAAAAGCATATCGCACACCGATGCATTAAGCCATTGCCCCCTGTCAGATGCAGAGGACGTCCCCGCACCCACTACATCCACCCTGCAAATAGAGACACTGCCCAACCTGCCAACGACCACATCAGACATTGCTAGAGAGACAATCAAAGACGGGAAACTGGCGTGGGTTTTGACCTGGGTGGAAAAAGGGTGGCCGGAAACAGAGAGCAGTGACCAGTTTAAACCCTTTTGGAACCGGCAGACTGAACTATTTTCCCAAAAGGGATGTATATTATGGGGTGACAGAGTAGTAATTTCAGACACCTTACAAACAAGAATATTGCACATGTTGCACGAAGGACACCCGGGCATCATAAAGATGAAATCCCTAGCCAAGGGGGGTGGCTACATGTGGTGGCCAAGGATAGACAAAACCATAGAAACATGGGTGGTGACATGTGACAAATCTCAAACGTCCAGAACAAACCCTCCCGCAGCACCAACCCTCAAGTGGGAAACACCAAGGGGCCCATGGTCAAGGGTCCACATAGACTTTGCGGGACCTACAAAAGAGCACAACTTTTTAATCACAGTAGACTCTTACTCAATTGATTGGAGGTAAGCCTAATGCAATCCACCACGACAGAAGCGGTTAAAAGGAACTGAACAGACTTTTTGCCACCCATGGCCTACCTGACTTGACAGTATCTGACAACGGGCCACAATTCACAGCATTGGCATTTGAACAATTCCTTGCCGAACGGGGCATACGACACGCATTGACAGTGCCCGTTTATCCAGCAGCGAACGGGCAGGTGGAACGAATGGTCAGATACACCAAAGACGCTTTAGAAAAAATGGGCAAAGGGGGCATACACAAGAAAATAAATAAACTATTAACAATACAACACATAACACCAAGTGCTAAAACCAATAAAAGCCCATCTGAGCTCCTGATGGGAAGAAAACTCCGATCCCTTCTAGACAGACTGCACCTGACATACAATCCCGAAAAACCACCAGACTCATCCATCCGGTACCGTACATTTAATCCAGGGGACACTGTCTATGCCAAAAACTTTTCAGGGGACCCACTGTGGGTACCTGCAATAATAACCCAAGTAAGGGTTAAGCAGGTCCCTGGTCATACCGGTTGGAAACGGAGGATGGAAGGAATTGGAAACGACATGTCAATCAACTAAGATCATGAATAACTTCAAGCAAGGCCGAAAACACACAAACTCCACAGAAGAACTTTAATAAAAAAAACTAGAGGGGGGGGAGAAATCCCAAACAATTATCAAAAAGAAGGAGAAAATCCTCTTACGACACAGCGGCAAACTGAATACGCCCAACCAACACAAACCGAGCAGTCAATCCAAACATCAATAAATAGAAAAAGAAACCAACAATACTTACCAGCAAACGAGGGCAGCAGAAGGGTACCAGCAGAGAACGACCCACACAGAACCTCGCCTGGAGGAAACAGCCTAGCCAGTTCAACCAGCCTGGAAAGACCAGTCGGGAACAGAGAAGCCGACAACTCAACCAGCCCAGTAAACCGGGTGGAAGTTGCTGCAAAAGGCCTGACTCACCCTTCCAGGCGGTTCCATGCAGAAGAGCTGGAGTGACAAAGATCCCATCTGAAGACCATGCAGCAACTGAGCTGCGCAGGTCAAGTAGGCAGATTAAAAGCTCCACCTACCTACGCGACTACGTCACATAGGATGGACCAAACCAAGAGAGGAGGGGTGTTCCTTATTAGCATTCTTGGAATACCCTCCCCTGATTGGTCAAAACGAACTGCACTGTGATTGGACGGAAGAATGACGGTGATTGGTCAGTAAAGAATCTACCGTGATTGGCCGAGCCAATCGCGGGAGATTCAGAAGGCTGTCATTGGGTAAGAGCCACCGGCAAGCTCCATAAGAAGAGCTGCTGCGGCTTGCAGGTCCAGCACAGATCTATACCTTTTAATAAAGAGCTGAAGTTATGCTGGTCTCGAGTCTCATTTTTCCCGCGCTTCTACAATTACAATAGAGAATAACACGCTGCACTGCAAACAGGCAAAGACCACTCTCTCGTAGCCATGAGGCTAGTCTCTAATCCTAGCCAATTTGCTCAGCTAAGGAGAGGCAAAGATTGTGTAAGCACTCATCTCCCCATACTATTAGCCTATATCCTTAGGATCTATAAGTCAGAAAGAATTCAAAACTACACAACAACCAAATATCTGCGGAGATTCACATCCATCCAAGGAAAACAAGGGAAAACAAAATCCAGTTGCCTTTTGAAAAAGCACCTTTGGGATATAGAACATGCATTTACCAAGAGTACATAACTACAACTGGTCCTAATATTAAGAGGGTAAATTGAAATAGAAACAATTGATCCTCATCATAAAAAATGATTCAGTCACCTCAGAGCAAATCTAGCTCTTTCCCTCTCACTTCTTGATGGAGGAAATTTTGTACAGTATGGAAAAGCAATAAAAGTCAGTTATCTATCTATCTTTGTCCTCAAAACATCTACAGGTAATCCTTGACTTACAACCACAATTGAGCCCAACATTTGCATTGCAAAGCAAGACAGTTGTTCAGTGAGTTTTGTTCCATTTTACAACTTTTCTTGCCACACTTGTTAAGTGACTCACTGCAATTAGTAAGTTAGTAACCTGGTTATTAATTGAATCTGGCTTTCCCATTGACTTTGCTTGTCAGGTGGTCACAAAAGATGATCACATGACCCTGAGACATTGCAACTATCATAAATACATGTCAATTGCAAATATTTGAATTCTGATCACATGACTGCAGGGATGCTGGGATGGTCCTGTGAAAAACGCCCATGAATCATTTCTTTCAATGCCATTGTAACTTCGAACAATCACTAAACAAATGATTGTGAGTTGAAGAGACTATCTGTATGCAGCATGTCACAGTGCAAAGATTACTTGCAAAGCAAAGATTACATGCAATCTGACAAGATCTCAAACGGTCCACTGGATTAAATTGAAATGATACAATGATGTACAAGGGGTATAAAAGAGAAGGAAGACAGAACACAAATAGTCTTGCAAGATTTCCTACAATAATTTATCTCGAT
Source organism: Laticauda colubrina (assembly GCA_015471245.1). Taxonomy (NCBI): domain Eukaryota; kingdom Metazoa; phylum Chordata; class Lepidosauria; order Squamata; family Elapidae; genus Laticauda; species Laticauda colubrina. The sequence goes on from BLBF01000006.1 coordinate 21,591,580, forward strand.
AGGTTATAGCTACAGTCTTCCGGTGGGATTAATTTCTTGATGTAGTCTTCCTCATTGATTTGACCAATAGAGTATAGCAACATCTGCAGCCCAGTTAAAGCAAAGAAGACAAGCAAAAGCTATTTGATATCTCTCCTTCTCTCCATAAATATACCAAGAGCCTACTCCTCCCTTTTCAAAAGAATATAAAACAAAATAAAATCTCCTGGAGCAAAAATATTGATGGAAGCTGAAGGAGTTGTCCACAAAGATATTTTGGGCCAAAGGATCATGTTAAAAACCCAAGTCTTATGACATTATAAAAATGCTTGTCTTTAAAAATTCACAAGATTCTAAATGATTAAAATGGCTTATTCATGGGATATAGTTTTTGCTTAGGTTATAATCTACATATTTCATAGCCAACTTCTAGAACCACAATTGGTGATGCACGACATTCATCCTCTTTTAATAACACTTACTCATTTGTCAAACATGTGATACACAAGGAGCACCCAGATATTTTTGGAAAGTTTTCTAACAAATAGTACCAAAGTTTAGCATAAAGGTCATAGGAGTTATGGATTAACAGCTCATCATTGGGACTTTGCAATTTTAGGAGAGCAAAATGCAAAGAGTGAGTATAACACTGAATCAGTGCTTTTTTGTAAGTGCTTTAGGCTCAGGATACAGAATAATAGTCACTGGAAGACACTAATGATTCTTTTGCTCATGGTATCTGATAGTATCTCCTAAAAACAGGCACTGCAACATCTAAATGTGTCATTAATCACATTTGTCCTGAAAACTAATGGTGTGATAATCTTTGCAAAGAATTTATACTGAGCAGAATATGAAACAAGCAAACAGTTTCATTTACTATGAAATGATTTGAGAAAAGAGATCTGTTTTTAAATGATCTCTTTTTTTCTTTTTTGGGAATTCCAGTTTCAAGAAAATCAAAGCTTATAGAAGCCATTTCTAGATGGATTGATAATTTATAGAAACAAAAAATTAAAAAATCAAAATTTAATTTAATTAAAAAAAATAATTAAAATTGTGTAAAAGTTAACATGGTTGTTCTTAACACAGTTCTCCATACACTGCATCATCACAATAATTGACACTCAGAATAAATATAAAAGGATGACTCTTTAACAAGAAAGGAATAGTGATGTGTGAAAAGTAAATTGATGACATCTTCATATCATCCTGCAAGTCATAACTTATGAAGGGATGTCCATAATGAATTTGCCTCAATAGAGAGACAATTTCTGACCATTTCCCAAGAGCAGAAAAGCATGAAAAATTTCAACCTGCATACAGCAGTGCTTTCTAATTTGTACTATTTTTTAGAAGTTCACTAATGGGACAGTAAACGTTTTTCCTTTTTTTTTACAAATACATCTGAAACAGGACCTGGAGACAGACAGTTATATAACAAAAACAAAATAAAAGGACAGGATTTTTAGGTAAAATAACTGTAGGTATATAGGACGTTTGCAAACAAGTTTCAAACTTTAAAATGTTAGTGCCCAATATGAGTGAATCATTCCAACAATTTGCAAATGAATACTAAAGGCTGACTAATATTACAGCACTTCCCTGATAATTAAGCTCTTTTGGATCATTTGGGCGGACACAAGTTTGTCATTTTAAGTGCATGTTAGTGCAATTCTCAGTTTTGATTCATAAGGCAGCAGAATTCTAGCTGTTTCATCACTCCAGTATTTTAAGAAATAAAAGACATTTAATCCTGCATCAGTCATTTGAAAATTTATAATCTAGACATATTTTCAAATATAAATTATTATCGGTAAGAACATTTTCACAAAATTTCTTGTACACAATTTTACTTTTGGTTCTTTTATATGTAGATGATAAACCTACTATAAATTAAAAGCTAATACTGTAGTCCCTCATTCATCAAAGTGAACAAATATTTATTGTTCAGATTTTGAATTCTGATTTTGAATTGCAAATGTAAAGAAGTTGGGGTTGGGTTTTTTTATTATTATTATCTCTGGTGGACTTATGACAAAGTGAAGAAATATTGTGATCAAATTTTTTACTTTAATTCAAAAGATTCTTAAAATAAATGTAAAATTGAAACCAAAAAGTATCTTTTTACGTTTGATGGATAAGGAACTTGAAAGAAAAATTTGTTATTATTTATGTTGATAGTGTGAGAATCTTATATGCACAAAAATGAAAAGGCACACTAATTCTCATAAAAAAATGAGTAGTAAAGATGATGGTTAGCAGAGAAGTGAAACAAGAATAATTTATCTAATTTTATTTATACTTGAAAACTGCTCCTGGACTTTTTGCTCAAAAGTGGGTTGGGTGGGAATGAAAGATTGATTTGTGTTTATGATTATAATGGTTTTGTTATTACTGAAGCTTGAAATGTTGCAAAATATAAAGCAAAAAGTTGAGGTTGCATTTTTCTGTTTGTGTGTGCTTGACTGTGACGAAAAAAGTCAGAAGTCAACAATGTTTTTATCTTTCTCTGCACATTTCTCTGTCTCTTAGTTTTCTAACTTTTGTTTTTTCTCTGTCTTCTTATTTTGCAATGAAACTTAACATTTATTTTAAAAAGGATTCTGAAGGGAGTAAATAAATGTAAATAATGCATTTCATTGGCTTTTCATTGGTCAAAATTTTATTTTCCTTGTAAAGTTTGGATTCTCCTTTATGAAGAAGGGGAGGCAACATTTGGTCTGTTTTCCCAGTTCAAACTGTGCATTGGGAGTCAGTGTTCATGTGTTCTTCAGAACCTAAATATCCTGGGTTATCTTTCCTTATAGCAGGAGTCCCCAAACCTCAGTATTGCAACAGCTACTGATTCGTAGCCTGTTGACAACCAGTCTGTGCAAATGGAAAGATCCAATTGCCTAAGCGGCATGCACTTGTGGAAAAACCATCCCATTCTCTACCCCCACCACTACCAGTGCCAGTCCACAGAGCTGAAAAGGTTGGGGACCACTGGCTTACAGCACTAATGTTACTGGCATATCAGGAAAAAAGTCAGAGAACATTCTATTTTTTAGAAATAGATAATTTCTAAATAAATAATTATGTGATAAAATATTAATCTTTTCAGATAGAATTATATATATATATATATTTGTTTTTTTAAGTTTTCGGGGGTACTTACATGTGTGCTGTTCAGCTTCCTTCGGGTATTATCCCATGTCATTGTAGTGCTTTTAAAGTTGTAGCTACAACTTTAAAAGCACTACAA